>CM022298.1:673361105-673773857 GCA_011799875.1 Thinopyrum elongatum
CCATTAATTATCTCTTGTTGGTGTTTATTTTGCCTTTGTAGTGTGTGTTGCCATGGTGTCCTTAGAGTTTCACAGAATCTTCGCGTAACTCTCTGGACACCCCGTGCGCACTGGGCTGACTTAGCCCGTGCGCACGAGGTCCAACGGGCAGAAATGCCCACCCGGCCAAGAACACTATGATTCTCTCTTCTTATCCTTTGGAATATGATTTTGATCTTGTGCATCTTCGGAATCTACCACTGAGTGTTAATTCCAAATACCATTGTTATTCTCTTACAATTGGTATTTCTTCATGTGGTAGAACTTTATGATCATCTTCTTCTCGGCTCGTGCTTCAACTTGCCTTATCTCACTACTTGTTCTATCTCTATCTACTTAAGTGAGATAAACCTTTGAGCATGTGTGTAGTGTATATCCTATGCTCTTTGGTCTTTGCTTAGTTCATATGTTGTTCTTTGTGTGCGGTATTGTGTGGATTTCTCACTTTGATATAATTTAGACAACTTGGATGCTTTGTGATATTAGTGGTGCATTCATCGTGTATGTGTTCTTTTGTCCAAATTGTATCTCTTTGGATCTCGGTAGGCTTGTGCATGCATATTTATTTATATACTTCTTTTTGCCTTGGTTGCTCTACTTGATCCTTTATATAGGGTAAACTCCATATTATCCTTAATGGTTAAAGATGTGCATGAATTTCGAGTTCATATCCATATGCACATATTTAATGTGGAGTTTGCCCTATGTATTGTAGTTGGTCTAACTACTTCGGACCAATAAGTTTGGGGACCAAATTGTACCTTAATGTGTTTTAGGTACTTTGGAGAAGCATTGGATGCTTGGCTTATTCATGAGGAAGGTGGAGACACCATGGAAAATTACTAGAGCCAAGCTTGGTTGATTCTTTGCTTTGAGGGAGAAGATAATTAAAAACCCGGTTCGGTTGTAAGTGTTCATTCTCATCATGAAAACCCGGTTAACAAAAAATTGGGTCAATTTGTTGGATATGCATCAAACTCCCACACTTACCGTATTCTCAATAAATCCACGGGATGTATTGAGGAAACGGCGAATGTGGAGTGTGATGAGAATAACGGCTTCCATGCGGAGCAATTTGTTTCAAGTGTTGTAGGTGATGAGGCTCCTTCCCAAGCTACAAGTACAATGGGGATTGATCATATTCTTCCACAAAAAACACCCCATGTCCATGTAGAAGAAGGAGTAAGAGCCCCTCTTGTGGATCCACCACAAGGGAAGTCATCACCCCCAACGCAAGAGCAAGATGCTCTAGGAGATCATGTAACTATCCAAGAACAAGATCAAGTCACTCATGTTCGCGTACTAGATCAACGGCCCCTTGAACCAATGCTCTCTCGGTAACAAGTACTCACTTCATGCATTTATTTAAATTAGAGTCAACATTGTGTATGTTGCATCTTGGAATGATTAGTACTTGTTGAGTTTGTGTTTCTTGCTAGAGCTTAAACCTCCTTATTGCATCTATGAGCCATTTGAGAAGAAGCATATCATGGGGATCTATAAAACCATGCTCGTGGTTCACTTATCCCAAATATGCCAATTAACAATTTATTGCATACCAATTCCTCAAAGTGCTCTTATATGCACTATTGATAAATTTGCAAAAACACTCTTTTTGGTTGTGGTATTATCTCTCATGCTTAGTAATTCATTTTTATGCAAATGAGATCTATTTATGCCATGTGCCTTGTGCCATGTGCCATGTGACAAAGCTCTTATGCTAAAGATCAAGTTTGTATAATAATGGATTCATTCATGGATATCAAATTCTTATCTTTTGTACCTTTTTGTGTGTCCAAGTTTCTTTGTGGATGCTCATCTTGATGATTATTTGCCACATAAGAAACTTATACACATGAGAAAGTGCATAACTTTCTTTGATATCTATTCATTTACTACCGGTCCTTGGGATTGTCCCTTTTTGATTCTTTGATGGATACGGTAAGAGGATGAGTAGTGAGTGCTTGTATGTATTTCTTATATCTTTGCACTCATGAGTTTCTGCATGTATTTTGGACCCATTCTTAGCATGATGATCCTATTGGATACTTCCCATATATCTTGTCCAAAATATGTTCTTTGGATCTTTTGAATGTGTGACTCTCATGTTTTATCTTCTTGTCGCATTCTATGGATCCCCAATATAGTTTGATCTCCTCCATTTATACATAAATGGGTATGTGCATTTGATTCCACTCACATTTGAGAAATGCACAAATTAAGGAGGAACTCATACTATATTGGCCTGCTAGATTTCTTCCATTTTGGCATTTGATGCCAATGGGGGAGAAGTTTAGAGGGTTTAGGAGAAGTGTGTTGGTTCTTATCATTCATGCATATCTATATTCGGTGTGTTTGCTTGTTGCATGAATGTGTATATAGAGAAAACTCCACCAAGTTCTTTCATGTGCATATATTATGGGGGAGTTTGCTCTATATAGTATGGTTCTACTGGCATCAAATTCTTGTGTAGTATTTCGATGCTTGTACAACCGGTTTTGATAACATCAACTTTGTGATATTTGAGGCTATCAAAAGAACCACAAGTATACAATTTATTCTCGGATAGATTGCATACTTGTTTTAAATTCATTATATAAACCCTCTTGTTGAGATTGTCATCAATTACAAAAATGGGGGAGATTGAAAGGGCATGTAGCCCCTAAGTGTGGTTTTGGTAATTACTGACAATCTCTACGGACTAATGTTTTCATTGAGATATTTGAAGGGATTGTCCATAGATGGTGCATCAAGGATATTAGATGGAATCAAGGATAAAGTCCATATATATGAAGATATGTTTGCTCTAAGTGTTGGTTTTAATTGACAAATTCCTATGGAGCATCAAGTGCATTGAATCCTATATGAAGAAATGTTCCATAGTGATGCATGAAGCATGTTGGATTTATGTGGGAAGAATGCCATCAAAACATTCGAAGAAGTCCTCATGGTATCCCTCTCTGGATACCCCGTGCGCATGGGCCCCTTGACCCCCATGCACACGGGGTCGAGTATCAACTCTCTGGATACCCCGTGCGCACGGGGTCCCTGTCCCCCGTGCACACGGGGCCTAGGTTTTGGCACTCGAGGTCCCATATCCAGTGAGGTTTCAAGTTGGTCTTTGGGGATTTATGTTGAAGCCATCAAGATTGGTTTTAATGTCTAACCAAATATATTCAAGGTGGAGTTTGTTAGAGGATCTCAAAGATTGACATATGTGGGCTTTTAAGGATCAAGAGCTTGAGAGTATAAAAAAATAGAAGAATTCAAGTTATGGTTTCAAGACAAGATCATGGTGAGCTCATGTGTTGGGTTTCGGTTGATCAAGTCTTGAAGCAAGCAACTAGAGTGAAGAGTTCATTATGCCTCTCAAAAGATTATGATGGAGTTTTTAGAAGAGCAAATGATGACCAATGTGATATTCATAGTGAAACTTGATATGGTCATGGAAGAGTCTTTGGAGATGTATTCTTGAAGCGATGAAGGGAAATGAAGAGTTCATTATGGCTTTCAAGAAACCAATATAGAGCTTGAAGTAAAGATGTTGGTTGACCAAGATGAAGCTCGAAGATTATCTAGATGGTCAACTCACAAAGTGCAATCTTTGTACCATGTGGGATCAAGTGATCTAGTGGTACGGTAAGTAATTGTGAATTGTGCTTTGTTACCTAACCCTTGCTATGTGTTTTCTATGTCTATGTGGGTTAGGTGTTTCTCATGGGCTTGCATCAAATGGAAAGATTTTAAGTAGCCAATGTATGGATGACATCTAGTGGTGATGGTCATCGGGTTTGAGGAGTCCAAGTGCAAGATGAGAAGCTGGAGGTTATATGCTTTGAAGCTTGCGGTCCACATCATGATAATGTCCATATGAAGATGGGCTTAAGTTAAAGCTTCCCTCATTGCCATATGAGGAAGCATTTCGAGTATCTTCACCAAGCGATTGTGGACAAGAAAAGGATTCCAACTTGAGGCAAGCATTAAAGTCATCATCAAGCTCAAGTGGAATATGCAAGGCAAAGGTATACCTTAGCTAGGTTTTCCTAGTTTTGCCGGTCTCATGGTGCTTGGAGGGAGACCAGATTATAGGTTTGATAGCCGTACTATCAAGAGGGACTTTCAGGCAACTTGCTCGATCACGTCACCTGTAGAGAGCTCAAACCTTTGCATAACTTGCATCATTCTTTCTTCTTGATCTTGGGTGGTTCTCTATGTGACGACCTTGGGCTTTTCCCTAGCTTCAAAACGAGCCCAAGATCATCGAGTTCGCAGTCCTTATGCCAAAGTTATCACTGTTTTAGAGGGCTACTGCAGGCTGTTCTGGGTACCCCATGGACACGGGCTTGTACCATGCGCACGGGACCCCTTGGGCACGGGCTCTAAACCCCCGTGGGCACGGGGTGTCCAGGAACTGCCCGTTGAGCCCTAACGGCTAGTTTTGGGTTTTGGCTATTTAAGGGCTCCTTTCTCCTACCGGTTGGCTCGCTGTTCATACACTTTCCTAACACCTTTTTGATCCTCTTACCACCTCTCCCAAAGTCCTATCTCCCCTCTATGTGAAGGGGGATTTGTGAGCCATTTGTTGATCCTATCCATTGCATCCCCTCTCTTCAATCTCCTACTTTTGAGAGTGCATCTTGTGAGATTGAGAGAGTGAGTTGAGCATTTGTTGCTTGACCTTGCATTGCATTTGTTGCATTGGTTCGAGCTCCCCACGTCGATTAGTTCGAGTGAGAGCCCGTGAGTTTATTACTCTTGGAGGCTTCCGCCTCCTAGATGGTTTGGTGATACATTGAGAAGATTGTGAAGATGCCTATGTGGCCAAGGTCCCCCCGGAAGCTTCCTTTTGTGGTGTGCTCCGGGGAAGTGTGTTGAAGTGGCCTAGGTGGTCAAGTTCCTATGGAAGCTTCAGTGTTTGTGGTGTGCTCCGGAGAAGAATGTAAAGGTGTGGTGGTCGCCTTCAAGACCAACCCCGAGTGAATCGAGGCTCATCCGTTGGGGGTGACTTGAAACGGAGAATACGGTGAGTTACTTGGTGATGCCCCAAAGCTTTGGCTTCGGCACCGCTCCAACGGAGATTAGCACTCTCACGAGTGTGAACTTCGGGATAAATCCGCGTTCTCGACTCACTTGTGGTTATCTCATACCCACACCCTTTACTTTCCGCAATTCATACTTGCTCATATTGATATATCTTGTGGTAGTTGGATTGCTTAGTTGTTCCTACATGTCCATATCTTGTGATATAGTTTGTGCTTGCTAGTTTGCTTAAGTACCTATCTTGATTAGCATAGGTTGTTGGTGCATTTAGTTGAGCCTAGCATATTTACGATTTGTGCTTGAAAAGTATCCGTTAGATTAATTCCGCATTAGGATAAAGCCAAGTCCGTAAAAGTTTTAAAACGCCTATTCACCCCCCTCTGGTCGTCATCTAGATCCTTTCAACAACTTACTTGAAGGATCTTACTCAATCCATATGTAGGTATGGTGGACTCTCATGGCAAAACTGGGTTAAGGGATTTTGTGTAACACCCCAAAAATCGGGTTATCGATTTTTGTGTTGTTATTCCCTCCTAGCTTTTCTCTCCCAAATTTTTTTCCTCTGGAATCTGGTGAGTGACCAGGTGAATCCAGACAATCCTCAACCTCTCAGTGCCTTTCCCATGCTCTTGTGCCCACCAAGCTCTTGCCAGTAAACCCCGAACCTCATTCAAACCCTAGTTCCAAAATATTGGAACTGGAAATCCTGCCTTTGTGTTTACAAAGGAGCTATCATTTTTCTTGCTCTGTTAATCCTCCCAAAATTTCTGGAGATCTTCTTCACTCATAAACCCTAGATGTGTAAAATATTGCCAAGTCATATGCAATATTTCTCATCTAGAGTTAATTTCTTTACCTGCATTTCTGAGGAATTAAATCCAGGAAAATATTTATTCATCTCCAAAGTTCATGAAAACTTGTGGAGATATTCTTTATGATCATATTGAGCTCTCATAAAATTATTGGCCATAATTAAATAGGGGAAATTGCTTTTTCCTATTTAAAGCCAATATTTCAATTTGGGGCCTTTCCAAAGGAACTACCATTTTGGTAGCTAGGAAAACTCCCAAATAATTTGTGGAGATTCTCCTGGATATATCTTCACCATTTCCATCAAAATATCAAGTTCCACCAATTAAATTTTGAGCACAACACCACTTTGCAAATTCTGTCCAGATTTCCTGTCTGCAAAGGAAGTGCTTGATTCCTTGATCTCTTTGGGATGAAATTTTGCAGGGTGATTCATTATGAGATATTACCCTTGGACACCAGAAACCAGCCCATTCCATGTAGCCAATATTTCTCAGTAAATTTACTAAGTTTCTGTCCAGATTGGCGCACTATGAAGGAAGTACCATTTTTATTTATGTAAATGGTATGAAAATTTTACAGTGCCTTCATATGCCTAAATTACTGGTTCCCACCAAATTTGGGCCATTTTCATCTAGCCATTTGCTCCCAGCATCATCATTTTCATTTCTGGTCAATTTGCTAGTTTACAAAGGAGGTACCATCTAGAGTTGTTCATTTGTGCTGAAACTTTGCTAGGATGATCACCTTAGTGGATGATCAACCTCTGCCAAGGATCCTGCCAAGAGGAGGACTGTGGTGGCCACTGCACATATCAAACACTTGGCTGCCAGCTGTTGTTTGACCTTGGTTCAGTCACCTCAGTACTCTCTAGTGCTATCCAGCTGCATAGATATACTCCAGGAAGGAAGGAGAACACCCAGGACATTGTTTGGCATCGAGCAGGGTGTGGCACTGCTGTGCCCACGCGGTGACCACGCGCAGAGTGCGCCAAACCAGAGCATTGGCGCTCTGGACCCTTCGGGAGCCCTCTCCGGCAGGCTCCGGCTTGTCCGGGAGCGCCGACGAGCTCTCCACCGCACACGTACGCCGCCTAGAAGCTTTCCTCCTTGTCCCCAAGCCCATGGACGTTTCTTCCAACGCTGATGCTCCGCCAGAACGTCGCCACCTCGCCGTGCGTCTCGGAGCTTCGGCCACCGTCGCGAGACCCCTCCCTGCGCCTATAGGTAGCGAGCCCCGAGCCTCTCCCGAGCAGCAGCAAGCCCATCCCTTCTCCCCTTGAGCTCCCCAAGCCCTTCTCTGCTCCTATGGCAGGAGCTCTGCCTCCGCCCAGCCCCCTCCCGATTCCAACCTCGTGGCCTTCCCCCCTCTCCTCGGCTCCCCAGCCTCCCCTGTACGGCCGCGCGTCGCCGCCGCCTTCAACCCCCAGGAGGGAGCCACGCCGGCGTAGGCCTTCCCGTTGAGCTCCTTGGCCGCCGCGGACCTCCACTGCTCCAGCGCTGCAGGCCGCCCCGAGCCCAACTGAGGCCACCCCCGGGCGCGGCGTGGGCTGGCGGAGCCTCTGAGCTCGTCGGCCGGTCCCCTCGAGCGGCGAGGCGACGGCAGCGCCGGCGGCCGAGCGCCCCGCTCCTCCTCTGTTTCCCTGACGCGGGGAAGGAGAGAGAAGAAGAGATGAGGCGGGGCCCACACGTCAGCTAGATAGAGAAAAGTCAACCCGGGCCCGCTCACTGTTAAGTGGAAGCGCAGTTTCGGAAATGCACTTTTCCTTTGGGAAAGCGTACTCTACTGCTGCTACGGCTGAAATACGCCTTCTCCGCACGGAAGCGTAAATCCCGGAATACGCTTTCACTCTCAACCGCCGGCCGAAGAGGCTATTTAATGGATGTTCACCTGTTAAGGGCTATAGTGAACACTATTCTGTCCAATATTCTACTTAACGAACGAATGGCCCTAACTTCGCGACTGTAACTCCAATTGAGGTAAAACCAACACCCACGTCTTCAGATTGTCGAGCCCGTTCCGATGACATCATTTTCATAATGTGTTCACACTATGAAAATGACCATTTTTCCCTTGCCCTTCGATCAGCCCCTTCGAGAGGGAAACTTTTCCGGCAAATCTTTCCGGAGTTTTATCGCACTTCCACCCGGCGTATTCCTTCACCCCCAGGCAAGCCAACCTCTTATCATGAGCTCCGAACTTGCGTGATGACTTTGCTTGGACCCTGTGTGTGTGTAGCAGTATATTCCGGATCATTTGTTAGTGTGCACTGCCATAGCCCTATTATTTTATATGTGCCTGATGCTAGTGTTATTTACCACTTGCTATCATGAATTACTTCCATGCCATGTTCTCCCATGCTAGTAACAATATTTGGAATACCATTATCATGTTAGTACCATGATTTGATCTCATGCCATGTTTGTCAACATTGTTATGATTTTGCTATGCTGTTGTTAAGAGATTGTTCCCGCTTATAATCGTCGATCTAATGGTGCGATGATGGAGATGTTGAATTGAATCTATAAACTAAACTTAGTTGGTTGATCAAGAGCCACCTGTCCGGACTTATCCGTGCAGCCACATTTGCCGGTATGGGACAGCCTTGACTTGGTCTGGCTTCGTGCTCTTTCATCGGTACCACCAAAGAGGGAAGGTTATGCGCATGTGCTGTCCTGACCCGGTAGGTGGCGATAACCTTGTGAGCCCAGTTGAGTTATTTGGATCCAGGTCACCGTTTGGGACAGTTGTTTGGCCACGATGGTGGCAAGTGTCACGAGGTGACACAGGGGCCACCCAGGGCAGGACTCCGGGGGAGGATGATTGCCGGTGGTACGGTGGAGGAGTCATGGGGCAGGCAGGTTTCGTTGGGGCAACACTGGTCCACCCGAATGGGATCACGAGGCCAGGTGCCCCATGGTGTGGGTAAAGTGTACAACCTCTGCAGAGTGTAAGAATCTATTCGAATAGCCGCGTCCACGGTATTGGACAGTCTGTCCCGGCCTCACTAGGTGGTCAAACGTAACAAAGATAATAATGATGGAAGAACTTGTCTTATGTTTGGAAGTGCTCAGTGGATCATGAGCATTCCGAGGGTTATGGGACAACCCAGAAGAGAGTAAGTTGGTATCCGGTAACAGTATGCACTTTAAGCACCTAATGTGATCATTGCCATGCTATGTTATGTAGTTGATATGCTCGATCCATGCTATGCCATGCTTAATTCATGTTTTCCTGTTAATTCCATGCCATGTTTAGAATAAATCTTTATAATAGCATAGGGCTTGCTTTGTCATCTGCTTGTTTGGATGCTATGCATTTGGTTGTCTTGCGAGTACATTCAAAGTACTCACCTGGCCTTGCACGTGGCCAGTTGCAGGAGAAGACCTGCCAGGCTAGCTCGTAACCCAGCTAGTCCTGTGAGTTGTGGAGCCCAGCCAGAGACGTCGTTGCCGCTGAACCAAGACCTCCGCTACCATTTTAGTTAGCCTTGGAGCCATGTAATATTGTTGTAAGCAACAGTATTGTAATAGTCCATTCCATTTAATAAAGCCATTTTATGCCTGGAATTGCTGTATCTTGTCTTTGACGTGCGCCATGTCTTATCCTGGGGCTGGCGTGCGTCGGCCCTCTATCAGGGTGCTACAGGACATGGTATCAGAGCCAGGCTGGCTGTAGGTTACCCTAGCATCAAACCACCCCTATTTTCGACCGGTAGTGAGCCCTATAGAGTTGACCCATCGCAGTCGGAATGGACGTGTCCCTACCCAGCTGTCCACTCACCCAGCCACCCTGGATTAGACCGCGACCCTACCCAGTTGTCGGCAGTGCCAACGTATCTTCTACCCGGCACGAGAAGGATCTACGCCATGCTGGTGTGTCCCGGCCCGACTGCCTATTAAACCCCTCCCACATGCGAGTCGCAGCTCTCTCCATTCAGTAAGCCAGATCCCCGCAAGAGAACCCAGACTAGTATGCCCAAACCAGCAGCCATGGCTAGTTCTTCCAGAACACCCACTTTCCATAGCCGAACCTTGGCTAATAGTTATCCCGGCTTTCCGCCCATCCTCTCGAGTATGCTCACCCAATCCCTTGGCTGTAGTGCTACTCCAGTGTATCTGGTGTTCCAATCGGAACCCGTTCCCCACCTTTACCGATTCTATGCGATGACGCCTATCAACCCAGGTCCAGCAGCGGATGGGAAGCCCATGAATTTTTGGGGCAAACCCATGCCCACCCCCGCGTTGGCTGTCCAGATAGCTGCCGCAGAAGCCATCACCCGTCTTCGTTTCCAGTTTCCGCAAGTAGCGGAGATGCAGGAGTTCTACTATTTTCCCTCTTCGTCCGATGCAGGTTGCAAGTTCTCCAGCGCAGTGGGAGACGCTGACCCAGCAATAGCTCCCCTGGTTCAGTTCATTGCTACCCAGGGACTACTGCTCTCCGACATTCTTAGAGAGTTCAAAGCCATTGACCATGACACCACACGGGTTATTACGGGAGCATACCGTGCGGCCCATCAAGCTGCATCCCAGACCACCCGTTCCCTGCTGCCAAACCCAGTGCCACCTTCGCAGCTAGTACCACCCTCGCAATCCGTGAACCCATGTCTACCCGGCATCATCCACCCAAATTCCATTCGAGGAGTTATTCGGCGACTTCGTCATCGGGATGTGTTCCGTCAGGTTTCGGCCGCAACCCAGCCAGTTGCGCCCCAACCCATAGAGGTGTCTGATGATGAAGACGGAAGTTGGCTCAGCCTTCGTCCCCCAGGAGAGCCCCAGCAAGAGTAGGCCTATTTGTGGCTCCGGCAGTGAGTGTAGCCAGGAGATGCCGCGAGTATGTGCGTTGCAAAGACTGTTTCTTCGCCCTCGTCTAGGATTAGGACCCTGCAGTTCAGAGTGAGTTGTTGCTGTTAGCTGCTTAGTAAGGTTGTGCGTTGTTGTATGTTTGTATTGCTTGTACTGCTTGTGCCTGTGTGCTATTGTAATGTTGTGTATGTCTTTTTGCTCTGTGTGTTTGGTTCATCCGTCACCCTGTTAAGCAGAAATTTTAGCAGAGCTGACAGTGGTTTCTTAACAAGATGTTAGTCAGTAGAGCACTTACACCTAATAAAAATGGACTCGCTCAGAGTCCCTAATGAAATACGAGCTGGTGTAGGTATATGTATACCCGGAGTACATACACCCCCTAGCATTAAAACACATTAGTGTAATCTGCTCGATATGTTTCTTTCCTCTGTTTGCATTTTGCTACGATGTGCATTCTGCATTTCCTTGCATATTAGTCTGAATAGATTGCATGTGTATCGTGTGAGTAATGTCTGCATGCCAAGTTCTTTCTCCTGGGTACATTTGTAGCAGTACTCGGGTATAATGCAAAGTCGCCTACCCATACCCATCTATGCTTACTCCATTTGCCAGTCTTCCCAAACCCAACATTCTGGAGAGCCAGTTCTCCCCAGTAATTCCCCGGTCCCAAAATCTTTTCCCAAAGCCAAGTTACAATATCGGAGAAATTTTGAGAAATTTTATTGCAACATAAACTGTTACAACCCCTCCAGTCCAAGATCTAAACCCCGATTCTATCCCAACACTCACTCATTGTCGACATTGCTCGACGAGAAGTTACCAGCAACATGGTCTCTGCATTGATGCCTAGTCCTCATGATCACCGCTGCCTCGGGGAGCCACCACTCGGGTAGCACCATCCCGGCGATCATCGAGGATCATCGCACACAACAGCAGCGAGAAGCCAACCAATGCCGCCAGCAGACTCACCAAGAGGATGGTGATCAGCTCTGAACCCACGTCCGCCATTAACGCCTTGCCTCGCGCTCCTGCAACCAGAAGGAGAAAGAGAAGAGGAAGAAGAGGTGAGGTAGGGTGCGAGGTGGAAGAGAGAAGAAAACTGCCGTCGTTTTTATAGCCCCAGCCCGGTGCGCGGTGATCGAGGTCCAGGAGAACCGCACTTCGCTCGATCATGGGCATCTAGGAGGCGAATCCGTGAGCAGTGCCGCTCGGCGCTGGCCCGCGATGGGAGTGCTCTCTGCATTGGCCTCGTGCATGCCGCGCACTATCGTCGTAGGGAGCTTTATGCCCCAGGAGCTAGGCGTGCGTAGTGCCTAGCCGCACTCAGGACAGTGCGGGACCGAGAGAGAACCGTTGGTCGGAGAAAGAAGAAGGCTGCCAATGGGCCCTGGGCCCACTTGTCAGCGGGAGAGGCCACTGTTCATTGTGGTGCCCCGATCATTTTTGGAGAAAAGGGAAATTCTACTTTTTCTAAAAATGTCAGGGCTACGAGAGAAACCCAGCGGCCCCTATCCATGGAGTAGATCCCGCGATATCCGTATCTTGATCTGTGTGCATCAGTTTTCGGTACTCTTAACTCGGTTGTTTTCAACTGCCAGGTTAAGACCTAACCCAGAGGTTTTTCCAGGAATCGTAATTATTATTCTGAGCTAACCCTAGGAATCTCGAGGACGAGATTCTCTTAAGGGGGGAAGGTTTGTAACACCCCGAAAATCGGGTTATCGATTTTTGTGTTGTTATTCCCTCCTAGCTTTTCTCTCCCAAATTTTTTTCCTCTGGAATCTGGTGAGTGACCAGGTGAATCCAGACAATCCTCAACCTATCAGTGCCTTTCCCATGCTCTTGTGCCCACCAAGCTCTTGCCAGTAAACCCCGAACCTCATTCAAACCCTAATTCCAAAATATTGGAATTGGAAATCCTGCCTTTGTGTTTACAAAGGAGCTATCATTTTTCTTGCTTTGTTAATCCTCCCAAAATTTCTGGAGATCCTCCTTCACTCATAAACCCTAGATGTGTAAAATATTGCCAAGTCATATGCAATATTTCTCATCTAGAATTAATTTCTTTTCCTGCCTTTCTGAGGAATTAAATACAGGAAAATATTTATTCATCTCCAAAGTTCATGAAAACTTGTGGAGATATTCTTTATGATCATATTGAGCTCTCATAAAATTATTGGCCATAATTAAATAGGGGAAATTGCTTTTTCCTATTTAAAGCCAATATTTCAATTTGGGGCCTTTCCAAAGGAACCACCATTTTGGTAGCTAGGAAAAATCCCAAATAATTTGTGGAGCTTCTCCTGGATATATCTTCACCATTTCCTTCAAAATATCAAGTTCCACCAATTAAATTTTGAGCACAACACCACTTTGCAAATTCTGTCCAGATTGCCTGTCTGCAAAGGAAGTGCTTGATTCCTCAATCTCTTTGGGCGAAATTTTGCATGGTGATTCATTATGACATATTATCCTTGGACACCAGAAACTAGCCCATTCCATCTAGCCAATATTTCTCAGTAAATTTACTAAGTTTCTGTCCAGATTGGAGCACTGTGAAGGAAGTACCATTTTTATTTATGTAAATGGTATGAAATGTTTACAGTGCCTTCATATGCCTAAATTATTGGTCCCCACCAAATTTGGGCCATTTTCATCTAGCCATTTGATCCCAGCATCATCATTTTCATTTCTGGTCAGATTGCTAGTTTACAAAGGAGGTACCATCTAGAGTTGTTCATATGTGCTGAAACTTTGCCAAGATGATCACCTTAGTGGATCATCAACCTCTGCCAAGGATCCTCCCAAGAGGAGGACTGTGGTGGCCACTGCACATATCAAACACTTGGCTGCCAGCTGTTGTTTGACCTTGGTTCAGTCACCTCAGTACTCTCCAATGCTATCCAGCTGCATAGATATACTCCAGGAAAGAAGGAGAACACCCATGACATTGTTTGGCATTGAGCAGGGCGTGGCACTGCTGTGGCCACTCGGTGACCACACGCAGAGCGCGCCAAACCAGAGCACTGACGCTCTGGACCCTTCGGGATCCCCCTCCGGCGGGCTCCGGCTTGTCCGGGAGCGCCGACGAGCCCTCCACCGCACACGTACGCTGCCTAGAAGCTTTCCCCCTCGTCCCCAAGCACATGGACGTTTCTGCCGACGCCGATGCTCCGCCGGAACGTTGCCACCTCGCCGTGCGTCTCGGAGCTTCGGCCACCGTCGCGAGACCCCTCCCCGCGCCTATAAGTAGCGAGCCCCGAGCCTCTCCCGAGCAGCAGCAAGCCCATCCCTTCTGCCATCGAGCTCCCCGAGCCCTTCTCTGCTCCCATGGCAGGAGCTCTGCCTCTGCCCAGCCCCCTCCCGATTCCAGCCCCGTGGCCTTCCCCCTCCCTCTCCTCAGCTCCCCAGCCTCCCCTGTACGTCCGTGCGTCGCCGCCGCCTTTAACCCCGGCGGGGGAGCCCCGCCGGCGCAGGCCTTCCCGTCGAGCTCCTTGGCCGCCGTGGACCTCCACTGCTCCGGCGCTGCAGGCCGCCCAGAGCCCAACTGAGGCCACCCCCGGGCGCGGCGTGCGCTGGCGGAGCCTCTGAGCTCGTCGGCCGGTCCCCTCGAGCGGCGAGGCGACGGCAGCGCCGGCGGCCGAGCGCCCCGCTCCTCCTCTATTTCCCTGACGCGGGGAAGGAGAGAGAGAGCGAGAGAGAAGAAGAGATGAGGCGGGGCCCGCATGTCAGCTAGAGAGAGAAAAGTCAACCCGAGCCCGCTCGCTGTTAAGTGGAAGCGTAGTTTCAGAAATGCGCTTTACCTTTGGGAAAGCGTACTCTACTGCTGCTACGACTGAAATACGCCTTCTCCGCACGGAAGCGTATATGCCGGAATACGCTTTCACTCTCAGCCGCCGGCCGAATAGGCTATTTAATGGACGTTCACCTGTTAAGGGCTATAGTGAACACTATTCTGTCCACTATTCTGCTTAACGAACGAACGGCCCTAACTTCGCGACCGTAACTCCGATTGAGGTAAAACCAATGCCCACGTCTTCAGGTCGTCGAGCCCGTTCCGATGACATCATTTTCATAATGTTTTCACTCTGTGAAAATGATCATTTTGCCCTTGCCCTTCGATCAGCCCCTCCGAGAGGGAAACTTTTTCGACAAATCTTTTCGGAGTTTTATCGCACTTCCACCCGGCGTATTCCTTCACCCCCAGGCAAGCCAACCTCTTATCATGAGCTCCGGACTTGCGTGATGACTTTGCTTGCACCCTGTGTGTGTGTTGCAGTATATTTCGGATCATTTGTTAGTGTGCACTGCCATAGCCCTATTATTTTATATGTGCCTGATGCTAGTGTTATTTACCACATGATATCATGAATTACATCCATGCCATGTTCTCCCATGCTAGTAACAATATTTTGAATACCATTATCATGTTAGTACCATGATTTGATCTCATGCCATGTTTGTCAACATTGTTATGATTTTGCTATGCTGTTGTTAAGAGATTGTTCCCGCTTATAATCCTCGATGTAATGGTGCAATGATGGAGATGTTGAATTGAATCTATAAACTAAACTTAGTTGGTTGATCAAGAGCCACCTGTCCGGACTTATCCGTGCAGCCACATTTGCCGGTATGGGACGACCTTGACTTGGTCTGGCTTCGTGCTCTTTCATCGGTACCACCAAAGAGAGAAGGTTATGCGCGCGTGCTGCCCTGGCCCGGTAGGCGGCGGTAACCTTGTGAGCCCAGTTGAGTTATTTTGATTCAGGTCCCCGTTTGGGACAGTTGTTTGGCCACGGCGGTGCCAGGTGTCACGAGGTGACACAGGGGCCACCCAGAGCAGGACTCCGGGGAGGATGATTGCCGGTGGTACGATGGAGGAGTCACGGGTCAGGCAGGTTTCATTGGGGCAACACTGGTCCACCCGAATGGGATCACAAGGCCAGGTGCCCCATGGTGTGGGTAAAGTGCGCAACCTCTGCAGAGTGTAAGAATCTATTCGAATAGCCACGTCCATGGTA
Organism: Thinopyrum elongatum; assembly: GCA_011799875.1. NCBI lineage: Eukaryota > Viridiplantae > Streptophyta > Magnoliopsida > Poales > Poaceae > Thinopyrum > Thinopyrum elongatum. Next base: position 673,376,824 of record CM022298.1, read on the forward strand.
TTGGACAGTCCGTCTAGGACTCACTAGGTGGTCAACCGTAACAAAGATAATAATGATGGAAAGACTTGTCTTATGTTCGGAAGTGCTCAGTGGATCATGAGCATTCCGAGGGTTGTGGGACAACCCAGAAGAGAGTAAGTTGGTATCCGGTAACAGTAAGCTCGTTAAGCACCTAATGTGATCATTGCCATGCTATGTTATGTAGTTGATATGCTCGATCCATGCTATGCCATGCTTGATTCATGTTTTCCTGTTAATTCCATGCCATGTTTAGAATAAATCTTTATAATAGCATAGGGCTTGCTTTGTCATCTGCTTGTTTGGATGCTATGTATTTGGTTGTCTTGTGAGTACATTCAAAGTACTCACCTGGCCTTGCACGTGGCCAGTTGCAGGAGAAGATCCGTCAGGCTAGCTCGTAACCCAGCCAGTCCTGTGAGTTGTGGAGCCCAGCCAGAGACGTCGTTGCCGCTGAACCAAGACCTCCGCTGCCATTTTAGTTAGCCTTGGAGCCTTGTAATATTGTTGTAAGCAACAGTATTGTAATAGTCCATTCCATTTAATAAAGCCATTTTGTGCCTGGAATTGTTGTATCATGTCTTTGACGTGCGCCAAGTCTTATCCTGGGGCTGGCGTGCGTCGGCCCTCTATCGGGGTGCCACATTTTGGATGCACAAGTAGTATCTCTACTTGGTGCAAAAGATTTGGCTAGCATGGGATGAGAAGCAAGCTCAACATGTTGGAGGATCCATGACAATATAACTTCTATTCAGATATAAAGAAACACAACCGATTACGTTGTCTTCCTTGTCCAACATCAACCTTTTAGCATATAATATTTTAATGAGTGCTCACAATCACAAAAGATGTCCAAGATAGTATATTTATATGTGAGACCTCTCTTTCTTTATTACTTCCTATTAATTGCAACAATGACCAAAACTATGTTTGTCAACTCCCAACAAATTTCATGCGACATACTTCTTATATGTGAATTCGTCACCTCCCATAAGATCATTATATAATCTTTTTATTTCTTTTATTCTTTATTTCCCTTTTTTTCAAGATCATAGCAAGAAAGCAAAGCCCTCAACTCAAAACTAATCTTTATTATATAACTCTCGGACTCGATTACATAGAGGGAACACAAAGCAAAACTCAAAGCTAGATCATACTAAAACTTTATTCTACTAAACCGAGATATAACCAAATGGATCGAACTAAGAAAAACGATAAAGGTAAAGATGTGATGGTGATACGATACCGGGGCACCTCCCCCAAGCTTGGCAGTTGCCAAGGGGAGTGCCCATACCCATGTACTTAGGTCTCTTTCTTCGGAGGTGGTGATGACGGAGTTGTTGATGATGAAAGAAGCCTATCTTCCGTCTTCCAAGGCATAGGTTCACCATCGTAAAAAGATGAACGAGTCTCCGGGATCCTCAAATCTGCAGCCAAACTCATCCTCTTAAATCTGTATTCATACTCACAGTTTTGGTTTTGTAGGTCATAGATCTGGGCTTCGACATGCTCGATTTTCTCATGAAGCTTGAAGATGGCCTCTCCGATGTTCTTTGCGTCCAGCTTGTGGTCACGGGTAAATTCCGTGATCATGGAGTGATTGGAGTTGAGTCTGTGTTCCACCATCCCTTGGCACTTGAAGACTTGCTGCTCCATTGCTTCGAGCCTTGTCTCCACGCTTTCGGTCTTCTTTGGCCCTTGAACATCGCAGATGTGTTGCACCCCCTCACGCATCTCAATAGTTTGAGGTTGTTGCAGCACATCCGCGAGGTAGGGATTGATGACCCTCTCGAAGAACTTGCCTGTCGGAGCGCTTGGGGACGTCATAGCGATCTAGATCTGTCAGAAAAACAACTCAAAACAAGAACAGAGGATTTTGCTGTGGTACGGTGGTCAAAACCTTTGGGAGATTATATAATGAATTTTTACCGACCAAAAGGAGTGTACTACAAGAAAACGGAGTCTGGAGGGCACACGAGGTGGCCACAAGCCTGGGAGGTGCACCCAGGGGGGTAGGGTGCGCCCCCAAGGCTTGCTGCCTCCTCGTGCACTTTTCGGACTACTTTTTATTTTCCTAATTTTTTAAATATTCCAAAACGGAGTAAAATTGCCATTGGAAAAGTTTTGGAGTCGGTTTACTTACCGTACCACATACCTATTCCTTTTTGGAGTCTGAAATGTTCTGGTAGGTCTCCCTTATGTACTCCTCCGGTGTTATGGTATTAATAATATTGGTCTCAACATTTATGGGAGTACCTGAGATATAATGTTTGATTCTTTGCCCATTTACCACCTTCGGGTTAGTGCCTTCGGCGTTGTTTATTTTGATGGCACCGGAACGATAAACTTCCTCGATAATGTAAGGGCCCTCCCATTTAGAGAGAAGCTTTCCTGCAAAAAATCTTAAACAAAAATTGTACAGCAAGACATGGTTACCTACATTAAATTCACGCTTTTGTATCCTTTTATCATGCCATCTTTTAACTTTTTCTTTAAACAATTTGGCATTCTCATAAGCTTCGGTTCTCCATTCATCAAGTGAGCTAATGTCAAATAACCTCTTCTCACCGGCAAGTTTGAAATCATAGTTGAGCTCTTTAATTGCCCAATAAGCTTTATGTTCTAGTTCGAGAGGTAAGTGACATGCCTTTCCATAAACCATTGTATATGGAGACATGCCCATAGGGTTTTTATAAGCAGTTCTATAAGCCCATAATGCATCATCAAGTTTCTTAGACCAATTCTTTCTGGATCTATTAACAGTCTTTTGCAAAATCAACTTTATTTCTCGGTTACTCAATTCTATTTGACCACTAGACTAAGGATGATATGGAGATGCAATTCTATGGTTAACATCATATTTAGCAAGCAATTTACGGAAGGCACCATGAATAAAGTGTGAACCACCATCAGTCATTAAATATCTAGGGACTCCAAACCTCGGGAAAATAACTTCTTTAAGCATTTTAATGGAGGTGTTATGATCGGCACTACTAGTTGGAATAGTTTCTACCCACTTAGTAACATAATCAACAGCAACCAAAATATGTGTATACCCATTAGAGGAAGGAAAAGGTCCCATATAATCAAATCCCCAAACATCAAATGGTTCAATAACAAGTGAATAATTCATAGGCATTTCCTGACGTCTACTAATATTACCAATTCTTTGACATTCATCACAAGACAAGACAAACTTATGAGCATCCTTAAAAAGAGTAGGCCACTAAAAACCAGATTGTAATACCTTATGTGCAGTTCTATCTCCAGCATGGTGCCCTCCGTAGTCCTTGGAGTGACACTTGCGTAGGATCTGTTCCTGTTCATACTCAGGTACACAACGTCTAATAATATCATATACTCCTTCTTTATAAAGGTGTGGGTCATCCCAGAAGTAATGTCTTAAATCATAGAAAACCTTTTTATTTAGTTGGTATTTGAAGCTAGGTGGTATAAATTTAGCAACAATATAATTGGCATAATCAGCATAACAAGGAGCACTATGAGAAGCATTTATGACAGCTAATTGTTCATCAGGAAAGTTATTATCAATAGGTAGTGGGTCATCAAGAATATTTTCTAACCTAGACAAGTTGTCTGGTACGGGGTTCTCAGCTCCTTTTCTATCAATAATATGCAAATCAAATTCTTGTAGCAAGAGAACCCATCTAATAAGTCTAGGTTTAGCATCCTTCTTTTCCATAAGGTACTTAATAGCAGCATGATCGTTATGAACATTTACTTTGGAATCAACAACATAAGATCTGAACTTATCACAAGCAAAGACAACTGCTAAAAATTCTTTTTCAGTAGTAACATAATTTCTTTGAGCACTGTCTAGAGTTTTACTAGCATAATGGATAACATTTAATTTCTTATCAACTCTTTGTCCTAGAACAGCACCAACAGCATAATCACTAGCATCACACATAATTTCAAAGGGTAGGTTCTAATCAGGTGGTAGGATAATAGGTGCAGAAATCAAGGCCTTCTTAAGTATTTCAAATGCTTCTACACAATCATCATCAAAAACAAATGGAACATCCTTTTGCAAAAGATTAGTAAGAGGCTTAGAAATTTTAGAGAAGTCTTTAATAAACCTCCTATAGAAACCAGCATGACCAAGGAAACTTCTTATACCTTTGATATCTTTAGGGCACGACATCTTTTAGATAGCATCAAATTTAGCTTTATCAACTTCAATACCTCTTTCAGAAATTTTATGTCCCAAGACAATACCTTCATTAACCATAAAGTGGCACTTCTCCCAATTCAAGACAAGATTAGTTTCTTCACATCTCTGCAAAACTCGATCAATGTTGCTTAAGCAATCATCAAAAGAAGTTCCGTAAACGGAGATATCATCGATCAAAACCTCAATGATCTTTTCACAAAAGTCAGAGAATATAGCAGTCATACATCTTTGAAAAGTAGCAGGTGCATTACATAAACCAAAAGGCATACGCCTATAAGCAAAGGTACCAAAAGGGCAAGTAAAAGTAGTTTTTTCTTGATCCTCTTGTGACACAGGTATTTGGGAAAAACCAGAATAACCATCTAGAAAGCAAAAGTGTGTATGTTTTGATAGTCTTTCTAGCATTTGATGAATAAAAGGTAGAGGATAATGATCTTTCCTAGTAGCTTTATTCAACTTTCTAAAATCAATAACCATTCTATAACCTGTGACAATTCTTTGCGGAATCAATTCATTTTTATCATTTGGAACAACGGTAATACCTCCCTTCTTGGGGACACAATGAACAGGACTTACCTATCTACTATCAGTAGAAGGATAAATTATACCTGCTTCCAGAAGCTTTAGTATTTCATTTCTTACCACTTCTTTCATTTTTGGATTAGACCGTCGCTGGTGATCAACAACAGGTTTAGCATCGGGTTCCATATTAATTTCGTGCTGACATAGAGTGGGACTAATGCCCTTAAGATCATCCAGAGTGTATCCAATAGCTGCACAGTGCTTCCTCAGAGTTTTCAATAATTTCTTTTCTTCATGCTCTGAAAGGTTAGCACTAATAATAACAGGATATATCTTTTTCTCATCGAGATAAGCATATTTCAGAGTATCAGGTAATTGTGTAAGATCAAACACAGGATCACTCTTGAGTGGTAGAGGATCTCCAAGAGTTTCAACAGGCAAATTGTGTTTCAAAATAGGCATCTGTTTAAAGAAAATCTCATCTAATTCCTTTCTTTCATTCATGAACATATCATTTTCATGGTTTAGCAAATATTGTTCTAAAGGATCAGTAGGAGGCACGATAATAGAAGCAAGACCAATAATTTCATCTTTACTAGGCAATTCCATATCATGGGGTTGTCTACAAAATTTGGAGAAATTAAACTCATGAGACACATCCCCAAAACTTACAGTAACAGTTTCTTTCTCACAATCAATTTTAGCATTAACAGTGTTCAAGAAAGGCCTACCAAATATAATAGGAGAAAAATCATCTTGTGGGGAACCAAGAACTAGAAAATCAGTAGGGTATTTTATTTTCCCACACAAGACTTCAACATCTCTAACAATCCCAGTTGGTGATATAGTATCTCTATTGGCAAGCTTAATAGTGACATCAACATCTTCTGTTTCAGCAGGTGCAATATCATTCATAATTTCTTGATATAAAGTAAAGGGAATTGCACTCACACTAGCACCCAAATCACATAAGCCATGATAACAATGATCTCCTATTTTAACAGAAACAACAGGCATGCCAACAACAGGTCTATGTTTATCTTTATCATCAGGTCTAGCAATTCTAGCAGCTTCATCACAGAAATAAATAGCATGCCCATCAATATTATCGACCAAGAGATCTTTAACCATAGCAATACTAGATTCAACTTTAATTTGCTCAAGGGGTGTAGGTGTTCTAGTATAACTCTTACGAACCACAACTGAAGCTTTAGCATGTTCCTTTATTCTAACAGGGAAAGGTGGTTTCTCAATATAAGCAGTAGGAACAATAGGATCAACATTATAAGTAATAGTTTCCACTTCAGCTTTAATAGGTTCTACTATTTTCACTTCAATGGGAGGATGATATTTAAACCACTTCTCCTTAGGGAGATCAACATGAGTAGCAAATGATTCACAGAAAGAAGCTACTATCTCAGAGTCAAGTCCATATTTAGTGCTAAATTCACGAAAAGCATCGGTATCCATAAAAGATTTAACACAATCAAACTTAAGGTTTATACCTGACTCCTTACCTTCGTCGAGTTCCCAATCTTTAGAGTTGCGTTTAATTCTTTCCAATAAATCCCATTTGAATTCAATAGTCTTCTTCATAAAAGAACCAGTACAAGAAGTATCGAGCATGGATTGATCATTACGAGAAATCCGAGCATAAAAGTTCTGAATAATAATTTCTCTCGAGAGCTCATGATTGGAGCATGAATATAACATTGATTTAAGCCTCCCCCAAGATTGAGCGATACTTTCTCCTTCACGAGGCCAAAAATTATATATATAATTCCGATCACGATGAACTAGATGCATAGGATAAAACTTTTGATGAAATTCCAATTTCAATCGGTTGTAATTCCAATTCCCAATATCATGGCATAGCCTATACCATGTCAATGCCTCCTCCTTCAAAGATAAAGGGAAGACCTTCTTCTTGACTTCATCCTCGGGCAAATCTGCAAGCTTCACTAATCCACAAACTTCATCCACATAGATTAGATGCATATCAGGATGTAATGTTCCATCTCCTGCATAAGGATTAGCTAGCAGTTTCTCTATCATACCCGAAGGAATTTCATAATAAATATTTTCAGTAGGTTCAGTAGGTTGAGGGTCAACTCTTTGCTCTTCTGGTTGGGGTGAAGATACCCCGAACAAACCCCTCAAAGGATTATTTTCCATAGCAACAAGTGACAGTAAATTTCAGCACACTATATAAATTTTTCCTTACCAAATTCCACTTACCAAAGGCGCTTCACTCCCCGGCAACGGTGCCGGAAAAGAGTCTTGATGACCCACAAGTATAGGGGATCTATCATAGTCCTTTCGATAAGTAAGAGTGTCGAACCCAACGAGGAGCAGAAGGAAATGACAAGCGGTTTTCAGGAAGGTATTTTCTGCAAGCACTGAAATTATCGGTAACAGGTAGTTTTGTGATAAGATAATTCGTAACGGGTAATAAGTAACAAGTGTAACAAAGGTGTAGCAAGGTGGACCAATCCTTTTTGTAGCAAAGGACAAGCCTGGACGAACTCTTATATAAAGCAAAGCGCTCCCGAGGATACATGGGAATTATTGTCAAGTTAGTTTTCATCATGCTCATATGATTCACGTCCGTTACTTTGATAATTTGATATGTGGGTGGACCGGTGCTTGGGTGCTGTCCTTACTTGGACAAGCCTCCCACTTATGATTAACCCCACTGGCAAGCATCCGCAACTACAAAAGAAGAATTAAGATAAATCTAACCATAGCATGAAACAGATGGATCCAAATCAGCCCCTTACGAAGGAATGCATAAACTAGGGTTTAAACTTCTGTCACTCTAGCAACCCATCATCTACTTATTACTTCCCAATGCCTTCCCCTAGGCCCAAATCATGGTGAAGTGTCATGTAGTCGATGTTCACATAACACCACTACAGGAAAGACAACATACATCTCATCAAAATATCGAACGAATCCAAATTCACATGATTACTTATAACAAGACTTCTCCCATGTCCTCAGGAACAAACGTAACTACTCACAAAGCATATTCATGTTCATAATCAGAGGGGTAATAAATATCATTAAGGATATGAACATATGATCTTCCATTGAATAAACCAACTAGCATCAACTACAAGGAGTAATCAACACTACTAGCAACCCATAGGTACCAATCTGAGGTTTTGAGACAAAGATCGGGTACAAGAGATGAACTAGGGTTTGATAGGAGATGGTGCTGGTGAAGTTGTTGATGGAGATTGACCCCCTCTCGATGAGAGGATCGTTGGTGATGACGATGGCTTCGATTTCCCCCTCCTGGAGGAAAGTTTCCCCGGCAGAACAGTTCCGCCGGAGCCCTAGATTGCTTCTGCCCAGGTTCCGCCTCAAGACGGCGGCGCTTCACCTCGAAAGCTTCCTTATGATTTTTTTCAGGTCAAAACCCTCCATATAGCAGAAGATGGGCACCGGAGACCTGCCAGGGGGCCCACAAGCCCTGGGGCGCGCCCAGGTGGTAGGGCGCACCCCTAGGCTTGTGGCCACCTGGTGGGTCCCCTCTGGTATTTTCTTCGCCCAATATTTTTTATATATTCCAAAATAATTCTCCGTAAATTTTCAGGACTTTTGGAGTTGTGCAGAATAGGTCTCTTAGATTTACTCCTTTCCGGTCCAGAATTCCAGCTGCCGGCATTCTCCCTCTTTGTGTAAACCTTGTAAAATAAGAGAGAAAAGGCATAAGTATTGTACCATAATGTGTAATAACAGCCCATAATGCAATAAATATCAATATAAAAGCATGATGCAAAATGGACGTATCATACACACGCTGGTCGCCGGAATTTATGAGTACTGTAGTTTGAATTACACACGATTCCCCTAGCAAAAGCCGTGTGTGAACTTAATAGCTGACGGTTTCCAATACAGAATCGTGTCTGATTAATAACCCGCGCCACTCACCTTCCAAACCTCAAGGCACGAAATAGAGTGCGAATCATGTGTGGCCCGGTTGTCTTGCCAAATCTTTACATTTTCTTTTTTGAACACCAGATATTTACATCGTCTGATCATTTTTTAATTTTTTGGAATTTAAATGCCATGGCACTCCATGCATGTGTCCAAGCCATGATACCAATATGTTTGAAAATTTGTTCCAATTTACTGCACATGGAAGTAACTCCCACACAAGTACACACATATATTTTTTTCAAACCGTTAAGGTTAGCCGCTGCACGTAGATGTAGTTTAAATTTCGATTACCGTCATTAAATGGCTAGAAAATCACTTAAATATCTTAAAAAGGTCAAATGACCCCTGAAATTTTCCATATTTTGACATGACAGTTGTATTAGTGCACATTAACTGTAGAAATTTTTTGAAGCCCATAAGAGGAAGCTATCATCGATTCATCATCAAACATGCATTGTTCCCTCTCGGAACCATGAGCCTTCTATTGAGTTGCTTCGGTTTCTGACGGGTGTGTGTCCAAACTTTCGTCAAACAGGCCAATATTTTTACCACATCATCTTGGTGGCATGATATTACGTCAAGCAAGGTTTCATGTGTTTGAAAATTCCATCCAATTTACTGCACATGGAATTAACTCGCACACAAGTACACAAAAATATGATTTTTCAAACCGTTATGGTTAGCCATTGCATGTAGATGTAGTTCAAATTTGAATTACGGTCATTAAATGGCTAGAAAATCACTTGAATGTCTTTAAAAGGTCAAATGACCCCTAGAATTTTCCAAATTTTCACATGATAGTTTAGTGCACGTTAAATGTAGAAATTTTTTGAAGGCCATAAGAGGAAGCTATCTCCTGTTCGTGATCAAACATGCATTGTTCCCTCTCGGAACCACGAGCCTTCTAGTGAGTTGCTCTGGTTTGTGAGGGGTGTGTGTCCAAACTTTTGTCAAACAGGCCAATTTTTTTACCACATAATCTTGGTGGCATGACATTACGTCAAACAAGGTTTCATGTTTTTCTGATCATTTTTTAATTTTTTGGATTTTAAATGCCACGGCACTCCATGCATGTGTCCAGGCCGTGACACCAATATGTTTGAAAATTCCTTCTAATTTTCTGCACATGGAATTAACTCGCACATAAGTACACAAATATGATTTTTGAAATCGTTATGGTTAGCTATTGCATATGGATGTAGTTCAAATTTGAATTACGGTCATTAAATGGCTAGAAAATCACTTAAATGTCTTTAAAAGGTCAAATGACCCCTAGAATTTTCCAAATTTTTACATGACAGTTGTATTAGTGCACGTTAAATGTAGAAAAAATTTGAAGGCTGTAAGAGGAAGCTATCTCCCGTTCGTCATCAAACATGCATTGTTCCCTCTCGGAACCACGAGCCTTCTAGTGAGTTCCTCCGGTTTGTGAGGGGTGTGTGCCCAAACTTTCGTCAAACATGCCAAATTTTTTACCACATCATCTTGGTGGCATGACATTACATCAAGCAAGGTTTCATGTGCTTCTGATCTTTTTTTAATGTTTTGGAATTTAAATGCCATGGCACTCCATGCATGTGTCCAGGCCGTGACACCAATATGTTTGAAAATTCCTTCTAATTTACTGCACATGGAATTAACTCGCAAACAAGGACACAAATATGATTTTTCAAACCGTTATCTTTGGCCGTTGCATGTAGATGTAGTTCAAATTTGAATTACGGTCATTAAATGGCTAGAAAATCACTTAAATGTCTTTAAAAGGTGAAATGACCCCTAGAATTTTCAAAATTTTCAAATGACAGTTGTATTAGTGCATGTTAAATGTAGAAATAATTTGAACGCCGTAAGAGGAAGCTATCACCCGTTTGTCATCAAACATGCATTGTTCCCTCTCGGAACCACGAGCCTTCTAGTGAGTTGCTACGGTTTGTGAGGGGTGTGTGTCCAAACTTTCGTCAAACATGCCAATTTTTTTACCACATCATCTTGGTGGCATGACATTACATCAAGCAAGGTTTCATGTGTTTCTGATCTTTTTTTAATTTTTTGGAATTTAAATGCCATGCCACTCCATGCATGTGTCATAGCCGTGAGACCAATATTTTTGACAATTCCTTCCAATTTATTGCACATGGAATTAACTCGCACACAAGTACATAAATATGATTTTTCAAACCGTTATGGTTAGCTGTTGCATGTACATGTAGTTCAAATTTGAATTACGGTCATTAAATAGCTAGAAAATCACTTAAATGTCTTTAAAAGGTCAAATGAACCCTGAAATTTCCCAAATTTTCAAATGACAGTTGTATTAGTGCACGTTAACTATAGAAATTTTTTGAAGGCCGTAAGAGGAAGCTATCGTCGGTTCGTCATCAAACATGCATTGTTCCCTCTCGGAACCACGAGCCTTCTAGTGAGTTGCTCCGGTTTGTGAGGGGTGTGTGTCCAACCTTTCGTCAAACATGCCAAATTTTTTACCACATCATCTTGGTGGCATGAAATTACATCAACCAAGGTTTCATGTGTTTCTGATCTTTTTTAAACTTTTTGGAATTTAAATGCCATGGCACTCCACGCTTTGTGTCATAGCCGTGAGACCAATATGTTTGAAAATTCTTTCCAATTTATTGCACATGGAATTAACTCGCACACAAATACACAAATATGACTTTTCAAACCGTTATGGTTAGCTGTTGCATGTACATGTAGTTCAAATTTGAATTATGGTCATTAAATGGCTAGAAAATCACTTAAATGTCTTAAAATGTCAAATGACCCCTGAAATTTTCCAAATTTTGACATGACAGTTGTGTTAGTACTACAAATTTTCTCGTACATTTAAAACACCATCCGTTGCCACTTTACTGCAAATCCGTCTTTCACAGCTAATAAAAAATATCAACAACATCACACAAAGTTTCTTTGTAGGAACCGTTTGTGATGAAAATTCGTGGGTCTATTTAAGTCTTCCTCCTTAAGCTTCGCCGGCTCGTCTTCTTCAGAGCCGGCAACCCCCGAATCCACAAATCCCGATCCCCATTCCCGCAACCCCTTCTTGCAAAGATGACGCTGTGGAAACGCTTCGTGAGGGCCCGTACGGTGGCCGCGTCCTCCCCGAGCGCCGCCGCCTGCGCCAAGAGCGTGGCCGCCTACGCCGAGAGTGCCATCGCATCTGCTGAGAGGGCATCTGCGGCAGCCGACAGGGTAGCTGCAGCAGCCGAGACGGCTGCAGCTGCTGCTGCGACGGCGGCTGCAAACACCCAGAGCGCTCGAGCTGCCGTGCGTGCCGCCGATGTCGCCCTGGCCCGGGTCGAGGCCATCCATGTGAAGATCAAGGATGCACATGCCAAGATATTCCAGGCCACCTCGGAATCCAGCATGCAACCCATGTCCGAAAAGGCGGCGGTGGCCATGGAGCACCTGCTTCCTCATGAGATCGCCGAGCGGGAGCTGGAGATGTTGGAGGCGGCGGAGATCGAGGAGAACCGGGAGGAGTTATGCGTGGCCGAGGTCGAGGTAGAGAAGAGACTGTCCGTCGAGGAATCGACGGTGGAGTACCAACGCGAGCTCTGGCGCAGCCACTACTACGAGTACTACAACCTTGAGGGTGGCACCGAGGATGAGGACAAGGACGAGGACGCGGTCGACTTCAGCAGGGGGGACGCAGAGTCCACCAACGGCGGCATGTCGCCATGACAAGTCATCGATGTCTCATCTCACACCGGCGATGCATAGGCCGGCGCGGTGACGGCTTTGTTAAAATTATGCATACTTAGGCTTTGTTTCTAATGCTGGTCTTTTGTTAGAGCAATGTTTAGGTCAACCGGCTCTGTTTAATTACTAAAATTGCTCGATTCAGTAAGTGTGGTTGCTACTTCTTAAGCTTACGTTGATTTTTCCCTTGAAGAGGAAAGGGTGATGCAACAAAGTAGAGATAAGTATTTCCCTCAGTTAAGAACCAAGGTATCAATCCAGTAGGAGGCACAAGCAAGTCTCCAATCTATGCACCTGCACAAACTAACAAACACTTGCATTCAACGCGAAAAAGGGGTTGTCAATCACTTCACTGCCTCGAACAAGAGTGATATCTAATAGAGATAGATATAAAAAATTACTAAAACGTAAAACAAAATAAAAACAAATAAATTGCAGCAAGGTATTTTTGGGTTTTTTGGTTTATAGATCTAAAAATATATGATGGAAAATAGACCCGGGGGCCATAGGTTTCACTAGAGGCTTCTCTCTTGAAGATAGCATACGGTGGGTGAACAAATTACTGTTGAGCAATTGATAGAAAAGCGCAAAGTTATGACGATATCTAAGGCAATGATCATGAATATAAGCATCATGTCCGTGACAAGTAGACCGAAATGATTCTGCATCTACTACTATTACTCCACACATCCACCTCTATCCAGCATGCATCTAGAGTATTAAGTTCATAAGAACGGAGTAACGCCTTAAGCAAGATGATATGATGTAGAGGGATAAACTCTAGCAATATGATATAAACCCCATCTTTTTATCCTCAATGGCAACAATACAATACGTGCCTTGCTACCCCTTCTGTCATTGGGTGAGGACACCGCAAGATTGAACCCAAAACTAAGCACCTCTCCCATTGCATGAAAAACCAATCTAGTTGGCCAAACCAAACAGATAGTTCGAAGAGAAATACAAAGATATCTTAATCATGCATAAAAGAGTTCAGAGAAGACTCAAATAATATTCACAGATAATCTGATCATAAATCCATAATTCATCGGATCTCAACAAACACACCGCAAAAAAGTATTACATCGAATAGATCTCCAAGAACATCGAGGAGAACATTGTATTGAAGATCAAAGAGAGAGAATAAGCCATCTAGCTACTAGCTATGGACCCGTAGGTTTGTGGTAAATTACTCACACATCATCGAAAGGGCAGCAAGGTTGATGTGGAGGCCCTCAGTGATCGAATCCCCCTCCGGCAGATCATCGGAAAAGGCCCCAAGATGGGATCTCACGGGAACAGAGGCTTGCGGCTGCGGAAATGTATTTTGGTGGACGCTTCTGGTGGTTTGGGAATATTTGGGAATTTATAGTGCAATAATTAGGGTTAGGAGACCCCCGAGGGGCCCACAAGCCCTCAGGGCGCCCCGCCCCCCAGTGGCGTGCCTAGCAGGCTTGTGGCCTCCTCAGCCATCCTCTGACCCCCTCTCCAAGCTCTGTGGATGTCTTCTGGTCCAAGGAAAATCATCGAAAAGTTTTATTTCGTTTGGACTCCGTTTGATATTCCTTTTTTGTAAAACTCTAAAACAAGGAAAAAAACAGAAACTGGCACTGCGCTCTAGGTTAATAGGTTAGTCCCAAAAAATAATATAAAATAGCATATTAATGCATATAAAATATCTAAAACAGATAATATAATAGCATGGAACAATCAAAAATTATAGATACGTTGGAGACGTATCAGTGGTCTGTGTGTTGTACGCTCTTTTGTGTGCCCAAATTAGCAAGCAATGTTAAATTATGCAATGACGTGGATGAGGACAGTACCCAGGGAAATTTCCACCAAAATTTGAATTATCAAACTCATCCCGTGCGCATAAAGCAAAAGAATCGTTTGCGATGCACACAATCGTTCAAAGTGAATGGTGTCCGGCAGCACCGCGCGCAAAGTTTCCCTCCACATTTCGAAATTTTTTGCCTACCGCCGAAATATCTACCCCCGCCCCCCCTTCCCCACCCCCTTTCTCCCCGACCACAAGTCACATTTCCCCTGTTTCCTCCTTCCTTCCTTCCGAAGCTATAGCCGCTTCCTCGCTTGCTTCCTCGCTCTCGCCGTCTCGCATCCTACCGCCGGGGTATGCTACTTCTTGAGCTTGCGTTGATTTTTCATGTGAAGAGGAAAGGGTAATGCAACAAAGTAAAGATAAGTATTTCCCTCAGTTAAGAACCAAGGTATCAATCCAGTAGGAGGCACAAGCAAGTCTCCAATCTATGCACCTGCACAAACTAACAAACACTTGCACTCAACGCGAAAAAGGGGTTGTCAATCCCTTCACGGTCTCGAACAAGAGTGAGATCTAATAGAGATAGATATAAAAGATTACTAAAATGTAAAACAAATAAATTGTAGCAAGGTATTTTTGGGTTTTTTGGTTTATAAATCTGAAAATATATGATGGAAAATAGACCCCGGGGCCATAGATTTCACTAGAGGCTTCTCTCTTGAAGATAGCATACGGTGGGTGAACACATAACTGTTGAGCAATTGATAGAAAAGCGCAAAGTTATGACGATATCTAAGGTAATGATCATGAATATAGGCATCACGTCCATGACAAGTAGACCGACTCCTGCCTGCATCTACTACTATTACTCCACACATCGACCGCTATCCAGCATGCATCTAGAGTATTAAGTACATAAGAATGGAGTAACGCCTTAAGCAAGATGACATGATGTAGAGGGATAAACTCAAGCAATATGATGAAAACCCCATCTTTTTATCCTCGATGGCAACAATACAATAGGTGCCTCGCTACCCCTTCTGTAACTGGGTGAGGACACCGCAAGATTGAACCCAAAACTAAGCACCTCTCCCATTGCAAGAAAAACCAATCTAGTTCGCCAAACCAAACCGATAGTTCGAAGAGAAATACAAAGATATTTTAATCATGCATAAAAGAGTTCAGAGAAGACTCAAATAATATTCATAGATAATCTGATCATAAATCCACAATTCATCAGATCTCAACAAACACACCACAAAAAAGTATTACATCCAATAGATCTCCAAGAACATCGAGGAGAACATTGTATTGAAGATCAAAGAGAGAGAAGAAGTCATCTAGCTACTAGCTATGGCCCCGTAGGTCTGTGGTAAACTACTCACACATCATCGGTAGGGCAGCAAGGTTGATGTAGAGGCCCTCCGTGATCGAATCCCCCTCGGGCAGATCGCCGGAAAAGGCCCCAAGATGGGATCTCACGGGAACAAAGGCTTGCGGCGGCGGAAAAGTGTTTTGGTGGACACTTCTGGTGGTTTGGGAATAATTGGGAATTTATAGAGCAAGAATTAAGGTTGGGAGACCCCCGATGGGCCCACAAGCCCTCAGGGCGTGCCTGGCAGGCTTGTGGCCTCCTCGGCCATCTTCTAACCCCCTCTCCAAGCTCCGTGGATGTCTTCTGGTCCAAGAAAAACGTCGTAAAGTTTTATTCCGTTTGGACTCCGTTTGATCTTCCTTTTCTGTAAATCTCAAAAACAAGGAAAAAACAGAAACTGGCCCTTGGCTCTAGGTTAATAAGTTAGTCCCAAAAATAATATAAAATAGCATATTAATGCATATAAAACATCCAAAACAGATAATATAATAGCATGGAACAATAAGAAATTATAGATACGTTGGAGACGTATCAGGGTCGCCATGGTCTTCTTCAATGACCTCCAGCGGTTCCTCCTTCGACGACGACTCCTTCACCACCCGAGTATGCCTCTCTTCTCTCTCTCTCGGGTTATGACTTGGAATGAAGGATTTTAACCCGGCGGTCGATTTGAGTCATTTCTTCCTCTTGTAGCTCCCTAGGACCATCAGTTGCAACGAATGGAGCGGGGTGGCTGAAGATCTTCCTGCTCGTTGTCACCATCAATCTCCATGCATGAAGCTAGTTGCGTTTGAATTTGTTGACAGTGGGAGGAAGTTTCTGGCATGTGCAGAGAAGGTTAGCCCCACTTTCGTTGTTACAAATCATTTGTTAGATGTGATTCAGACACTGTCACCGTGCTATGTTATTCTGGATGTTAAGACAGTGTCATAGTTTGTACTTAGTATCTAAAAATGTTGCCATCTCATCAGCGGTGCCATTAGAAAATTATTTGACACCGCTTCAGCAGTTTGTGCAGCCAACTTTGGTCCACACATCCGAGCAGCCAAGCAGTAAAATACTAAATCTTTATGGCACGAAGGAACTGGGCATCGGAGCAACTAGGTGCTCCGGAGTCCGGGTCCCTGATTTTTTTTTTCCGCTGCATCGGCTCGCCAGTGCAGGGCACCGGTGCCAAATGTAGCAACAGTTGTCTTTACACCGGTTTTGGCATACATAGTGGACGACCTTAGTGTTATTAGTTCTATGTTACTAAATTTGTGCATGTACACACCTGTTAGTATCAATTTGCTGTCATCCAAACACTGTCTCTATGATGTTGCAGTTATATTTAGCTTCCTCATAAAATGTTCAATTTGTTATTTATAGTACATGACTAAGAACTTGTAGCGTTGTTGTAGTTAATTATAGCTTCTGATGTCTCAGAATTTGGTTGTTGTCTCAGTAGCAATTAATTCATTTGCACATTGATCTTTTTGAGAAGATATGTCATAATTAACCTGTTTCTTCAGTTTTTCAAAATATGTATTTGGTGATTTTCTATGTTGCTAGAAACCCATTTCCCCTACAATTGTTATTGATCTAGTTTTAAATATTATAGGATGAACGGAAGTGTTCTTACCTGGAGTGGGTTGATCAAGAGTGGACACAGTCTTTGAAGATGTGCCTAGCAAAGCTTTGGAGCATGTATGAGGAAGAGAACAGAGGTAGGCTTAGAGAAAGTGTTGTCAATGCTGAAGAATATTTGAAGATACGGGATAAAAAGAGGAAGATGGAGAATGAGCTCAGATTTTTTAAATTAGACTTTGTTAAGATGGTGTTGGCGAAGGAGGAGGTACTTTCCCAGTTGGCCAGTGCAAAAGAGGTTCTTACTGAACTGAAAGCAGAGGTGGATAAGACTAGCCTGGATGATCTCGTTTAGGGAAATGAATATATTGTTCTAATATTGTTCTTATGAAGGTGAACTAGCTATATGTTGTACTGTGCTATTTTCAGGTAGCTATCATACTCTGATGTTAAAATATATTTATATGCCTGATATGAAATTGGCAAACAGCTGTTCGATATGAAATGTGAATTTGCGTAATACTGGAATTATTAATTGTAAACTAATAAACCTGCTAAATGGGTCATGGAACTTTGCAAACAGTTCTAGCAGTAAAAGCGCTTGTGATGGATGGCCCAATGCCATACAATTTTCTTCATCAAATCGTGTGTGATGTAGTTGAATAAAAGCAAACGGTTAACTGAGACAGAGCGTGTGTGATAGTTACACCTATCACACAGAGGCTATACATAAAACTGTGTGGGATGTCTATACGAACGGAAATATTTTCCCTGGATTGACTGTGTGGGATGTACATACGAACAGAAACGTTTTCCCTGAATTGACTGTGTGGGATGTACATAAGAACGGAAATGTATTCCTTGGATTGACTGTGTGGAATGTACATAACAAACGGAAACGTTTGTTTGTGACTGACTGTGTGGGATGTACTTACGACCGGAACCGATTGGGCCTGTATAACCGTATTTGATCGCTCGCCTGTCGCACACGACCTCATTTTGCCAAGCGTGTGTGACTGGAGGGCCTATCCCTGACTGTTTCTGGGTCATGTGGGAATGACCACCCTATCGCACACACTCACTTGGCAACGGTTCAAAACACCGTCGCGGAAAGGGGTTAAAAACCATTTGTATAGCACCTCGTTGTACCAGTGGTACCGCTTGCATGGTACTTCTGCGGTTCCAGTGCCGCGGGCACTACCGCTTGTTCTTGGGCTTCTGGATACTTTATCACCTCAGTGGTAGTCGAGCGGTAGTAGAGCGTGGTAGTACCTCTTGCGCAGTACTTCCGGCCGTCTACTACCGCAGGAACCTCCGCTTATATTTTAGTCTCTGGATATGTTTTTCCTCTGCGCGGAAGTAGAGCGGTAGTACTGCTCCATGCAGTAGTACCGCGCTACTTTACTCTACTACCACGGTTTCACCTGTACACGCAACGCCTAGTAGTAGTACCGCTGGTGGGAGCGGTAGTACTGCTTCAGCGGCACTACCGCCTCCTTGGGTTTCTCAGTTGCTCGTTACGGCTGAAACAACTGTGCCAGCGGAAGTACCGCTTGCTCGAGCGGTACTACCGCTTGTGCACGGGCTGTGTGCATAACAGTTGGATTTGGGGAGGCATATAAAAGGGGGTCTTCTTTCCAATTAGTTCTTATCTTTTGAGCTCATGTTTTGCCCCCATTGTTGACCTTCTTCGAGCTTACTATCTCTCAATCCCTCCAATGATTCTTGCTAGTTCTTGAGGGAAAGGAGAGAGAGGAGATCTAGATCCACATTTACACCAATCACTTTCTCCTCTATGTGAGGGGAACCCCTTGGATCTAGATCTTGGATTTCTTGGTGTTCTCCTTCTTGTTCTTCCTCTCATATTCCTCCATATCTTTCGTTGATTTGGTGGGATTTGAGAGTGAGGGACTGGGGCACTCCGTGTGCCCTTGCCATTGCATTAGTTGCATCGGTTTGAGTTCTCCACGGTGATATGTGGAAGTGAAAAGTTAAGAAGGTTATTACTCTTGGGTGCTTGGTACCCTAGAGCTTGTTCCTCTTAGGTGAGCTTGTTCCTCTTAGGTGCTTGGACGCCCTAGACGGTTAGTGGTGCTTCGGAGGTCAATCGTTGTGGCGTAAAGCTCCGAGCAAGCGTCGAAGTCTCCAATTTGGTTGTGGAGATTGCCCCGAGCAATTTGTACGGGTTGCGGTAACCGCCCCCAAGGGTTGCCAAGGTGTATGGGTTCGGTTACCGCCCCAAAGGGTTGCCATTTGTACGGGTTCGGTGACCGTACTCACGGGTCCCTTAGTGGAATCACGTCATCTTGCATTGTGCGAGGGTGTGAGTAGATTACAGTGGCCCTAGTGGGTTCTTGGGGAGCATTGTGCCTCCACACCGCTCCAAATGGAGATTAGCATCCGCAAGAGTGTGAACTTCGGGATACACCGTGTGCCTCGGTTATCTCTTACCCGAGCCCTTTACTTACGCACTTTACTTTGTGATAGCCATAGTGTTTCTTGTTATATATCTTGATATCACTTAGTTGTTTATCTTGCTTAGCATAAGTTGTTGGTGCATATAGGTGAGCCTAGTTGTTTTAGGTTTTGCGCTTGACAAATTAAACGCTAGTTTTATTCCACATTTGTTCAAGCCTAAACCGTAATTATTTTAAAGTGCCTATTCATCCCGCCTCTAGGCCACATCCACAACCTTCCACAAGTGATTGTGCGGCCGGCAAAGGAATGGAAAACACAGAGAACACCGTGAATGCAATGAGTATCACAACGGTCGAGGGTCGTTAGATGTTTTATAACAATTTCTGTGGGAGTGGTGTTGTAAAAGTGTATGATTTACTCTGTCAACTGAACTTTTTGTGTATGTATTTATAATAAATGTGAATTCATTATAAGAGGAAATTTGTGAATAACATAGGTGCAGCCATCGTCAGCCGTACCCGGCCCTGCCCTCTTACTCGATATGTCCTACTGAATATATCTTTTTTATTGATACATGAGATTTATCCAACTTCAGTTATCAGAATACAATCATGATATATGTCTTACTGGATTAGATTGTCACTTTTTACAGTTTGATCGCCTAGTACTTTGTTACTTTACAGTTGGATCGCCTAGCACACGCATTTTTGATTCATCAAACAAAGTATACACTGAAACTCACAATCCACTTGGGCTTTTTTGCACCTCAAGCAAATAACCACTTCTGCCAAATTAAGTTGACAACAGAAATCTAAATACTTATTAGGCCATCTCTAGCTGATCCCCTAAAAGTTAACAAAGTAAAACCTTAGTGGAGTATATATATACTCCACTAATTTTTGATTGTTTTTAGCCGATCCCCTAAACTTAACGGATTAAACTTCAATTTGATCAAATTCAAAGAAATTTGAACCGAAAGTAGCATGCGTTCAAACATAAATATAGATAGTTTTGCACAACCGAACAAAAAACATAAATTTAAACTAAACTAAAGAAACTAAACTAATTTTGGTTGAAGTGGAGGTCGAGCCAATCCTTCCTCGTTAGGTACGGTGTGCCGCGAGCCGGTGCCGTCGTCGGGGTCGTCGGGGAAGACACTCCTCCACTCGTCGACATTGATCTCCTCGTCATCGCCGCCCACCTCGCCGCCGTCCTCGCCGCCTTGGACCTCGTCGTTGGAGGAGATAACGATAACCTCACCATCGTCGTCGGCAAAGATCATCCGCTCCGCCTCCACGAGCTCCGGGTGCTCCTGGCGGAGCTCTTTCATGTAGGCCTCGTCGGCGGCCTCGGCCTCGAGGTGCTCCGTCACCTCGCGGTTCTCCCGCGCCATAGCCGAGCTCAGCACCCTGGGCTCCGGCGGATGAGGTGGACCGGACGTGTGCCCGGGAGGTAATTGAGCCAAGCTGTCATGCTGTGGAAGCGAACCTACTAGCGAATGTACTCGATGGCCGTGAGCTCGGCCGTGTGGAAGGTCCCGAGCCACCGCTTGGTGTGGGTCTCCCGATCCGTGATTTTGGCCACCCATGTCCCACAGTGTCGCCGCCGGACCCCGAGGTAGGTCCTCGTTGGCGGCTGGGGCGGAGGGAGGACGGGGAAGTCCTCGAACCAGCGTAGGGGCGCGGCGGAGGGCTGATTGGGCGATCGTTGATGGAGGCTCGATGAAGAGCCCGCGGAGGACGACCTGCGCGCGTAGCTGCGAGGATCCGTGCTACAGATCAGCGGCGGGGATCCGCGTTGCGGATCGGCGGCCACCATGTCCGGCCATCGGTGGGGCAGGAGAGGGCGGGGGGCGCGCCGGCGGTGGTGCGGGGGGGGGGATAGGAGGCGGGGAGAAGAGGCACCGATTTAACTCAGCTGCATAGAGATGGAGTAAATATACTCTCATATTTTTAGCGATGGAGTAAAAAAATTACTCCACTAAGCCGTATAGGGGATCGGGTAGGTCACATTTAGTGGAGTAAAAAAGCCAAATTTACTCCACTAAGGAGATATAGGGGATCGGTTAGAAACGCTCTTAGTACCTTGTCCCGAGTCGGGACTGTGAAGACCTTGGAGTGTTGAATTACCACGATTAACTTGGCTTCAATGCCCGTCAGCTCCAGAGCACGGCCTGATCGCTGCCTCGTCCTTCCCCGCGTTGGCTCCGTGACTGCGCCACCACTGCCTGAGCCGGCCGCCTCCTCCGAGGCAAGTACTCTTCCGATCCGCTGGGTGCCACATTGGCGGTGGCCGATGCAGCCGAGTCGCTGTCCGCTCCCCAAGTTCGCCACAGATCGCCCGTCGCCGCTTCCTCTCTCAGTTGTACGGCACAGTAGGCCTTGGCCCACGATAACACACGAGGCCATTTCAACGGACTTCACGGGCTGAAGAACGTGGCCTAATTTAATTGCCCCCAGGTGGGGCTCGTCCTACTTAAGCAAATCACTGGCATTGATCTTTAATTAGCCCGTAAAGTCCTCGTGTGTTTAGCATTACTCCTTGGCCCATACCTTCCGTGTCTAACTTAAGGGGGCCGAAAGCCCATGATGGACGAAGCAAGATCGGCCCATATCTAGCGCTCGTGACGCTCCCATCGAAGTTCTTCCCTACCCCTCAAAACAAAAAGGCAAAGTTCTTCCCCAAATCCACGCCGATTGCCGTGATACCTCCGCTCGACCAATCAGGGAACGAACGGAGAAGCCATGCCATTTCTCCGATCCTAATCGACCATGGCATCCGGCGCGGGCACCGAGAAGAAGGCGATGGCATCGTCCGCGACACCGGTGGTTACTTATGTGTCAGTGGCGGTGGCGACAAGAGGTCACCGTCATGGGTGGAGGAAGCAGGAGGAGCTCGCTGTCGTGGAGTGAACCCCGACCAGTGCGCCACGCCTTCGAGCCATGAGGTTTCCCCTGTCGCACTCTCACTCCAAAGTCAAAACACCCTGTTGCAGCCTTGAAATATAAACCCATAGCAGCAAGTTTTTGTAGAGTCCGCACCAGATCATCCCTTCTTGACAACATGTTTCACAGCAACAGATGGCTAGGAGGGCCTCTAAGCCAATGAAGGTGGTTTTGAACGAGCACACACGGTCCACCAAGCATGGACCGCTGAGTCTGATCCCTTCCACGTGCACCACCGCGAGAAATGCCGTGCACGATTTCGCGTTCGACCGAAGCCACCCAATAACGGTGGCCCCAGGAGTCAGTGCTAAAACCGGCAGATCTCGGGTAGGGGGTCTCAAGCTTGGTGATCTGAGCTAGATGATAACAGGAGACAGTAGGGACACGATGTTTACCCAGGTTCAGGCCCCCTTGATGAGGTAAAACCCTACGCCCTGCTTCTGCTATATTGATTATGATGGGGTACAGAGTACAGTATGATCTACCTCTAGATCGTATGAAGGAGTTCTAAGCTATAAAACCTTGTCATCGTGCCTCTACAGACTAAACCCCACGGCTTATATAGACACGTGGGGTATCTAGGGTTTACACATGGTCGGTTACAATCTAGGAATAAGCATGCCAATCATTTGAATATGCTTGAAGTTTACACCAAGCCTTTAGGAGATCTTCATCTTGATTACACCGCGGTCGAGGGTCTGCATGGCCCATTCATCAGTCTTTGGTGGGTCCTCAGCCCAGCCCATATCTGGTGGGCCGACGTGGCAAGCACCCCCTACTCCAGGACACCAACATCGGGCGCACCCAGCGGTCCACCTGTCATGGACCACCCAGCCGGGTCGCCGGGGTGCGAGCCGTCCGGGTTGATAGGACGGCTCGCGTCGGCCCGGGTGGCTCCCGTGGAAAGCCATCGGCCAATGGATGGCCAGGAGGCACTGATCGCCCGCGAGAAGCCCAGAAAGGCGGGTACACCACCATCCTTTATGGAACTATTAATACATAAGATGTCTACCCTCGAGAGTAGAGCAATCTCCCCAAAACTATCCTAAACCCTATGTCTAAACCCGGGCATCGACAGCCCGACCCGAGATCGGCCCGAAAAACTCGGGCCAGGCCGGGCTTGATGTTCAGGCCGGGCTCGGGCCTTGTTTTGCACCTCGGAAGATAGTTTGGGCCGGGCCCGGGCTTCATTTTTTCTATATTTCGGGCAGGGCTTTCAGGATTCGGGCTGGGCTTGCACGTGCGTACACTAAAAACAGCATTCGGGTCGGGCTTTCGGGCTTCGGGCTTGATTTCGGGCCGGGCTCAGGCTTGAAAACAGAGAGTATTTCGGGCTTCGGGCCAGGCTTGTGAAATGAAGGTCGGGCTTTTACAAGCTTGGCACGAAACCCGGCCCGGCCCGACGTTTGCTCGGGTTTACCTACATCTAATAATAACAAATCTATCTTCCTCCAACCATCACAAAATCCCCTTGCCCTCCTACCACCCACGACTACGCACTCCGTAACCTAGGTCGTGACATCCAGCTCCAAAAAACAAAGACATTGCTTAACATAGTGCACACTTTTTGAACCAAAAAATTGCAATCAGATGCCCTAACTGACAATTCACCTGATTTGACTTTATCCCATCTCTGTTTAAAAAAATGACAATCAGTATAAACAGAACCACAAAATTGTTTAAATAGAAGAAGATACCATCTATCTTGTCTATACTACTATAAGAAGATACCATCTATCAGTCTATACTACTAACGGAGCAGACACCATGTTTGAATAATCAATTAATTGATTCAAAGGGAAAAATATTGACCAATCATCTCCATATTTTAAATCAACTTCCCTTCCAACAGAAGAGTAAGTAACATACTTTTGAAAGCGGAAGTCAAAGAATTACCTCCGCTTTAAGGGTTATCAGCACATCAGCAATTTCCTATATTTATGATAGTCTAGATATGTGTTCCTTATCTAAGAGATTGATGCCAGTGTTAAAGAAGACTAGGATTTTTTTAATATACTATTGATCTCCCATATTATTATAAATAACAAATAGCAACTTTAGAAAGATACACTTTCCTTATGTAGTATCTTCTACAATATTGAATACAAAAATCAGCATACCTCCGCCAATCTATGGTGTGCCAGCTGAATCCAATGGAGTTCTTCTAGATCTAAGACACCATAAATCTTAAGGTGCACCTTTGATTTTATAGGTGACACTGATGTGGAGAGGATAAGGAGTTCTGCAACATACTTAATAATCACTTGAGATGCCTTTGTACAAATTATTTGTGGAACCTTCAAGTTGTTGGATCTGATTTTTATGTCCACAAGCGAAAACCCAATATGGAGATCCTACAGTACATTGCAATGATTGTTTACAAGCTCATAAAGACAATATCTATCGATGGTACAACACATCAAACTTAGGAGTTCCAAAGTCAACATGCAAGAATCCAATTGTCAGCCAGGGCTGGCCCATAGGCCGAGGAAAGAGGGCCACCACCCCGGAAGCCGAGAGTAGGAGGCCCCCAAATATTAAATATAATACTAACCATACTATGATCTATTAAGTCCAAATGATTATTATATATTAAATTTGATAGGTGATTGTGAGCTTAGTTAGCTTACTAGTCTCTCTCCGACAGATGTCATGTAGGAGTAGGACTAATATTTATGTTAACCTATGTTTAATCATTACAAAACCTATTATTATAGAAACTGGCAGGAGCTCTTCTATACACTAAATGATACCAAACATTTAGATGAGCATACCAATTAAAAAAATATGTAAGCAAAATTGAATCTGCGGCATGTTTACGTTCGTTGTTACTCGTTGCTATTTTAGTACCATATATATATGTTGAACTTATTACAAAATTTAATTTCAACATATTTACAAATGGTACAAGTTATGTTCTACAAAGTTCTATAAATATGCTCACCTAATAGTACACTAGAACCCATATTAAAGATACTCCCTCCTTTCCATAATATAGTGCGTATAATTTTTTTTAAAGTCAAACTTTGCAAAATTTGACCAAGTTTATACAGAAAACTATTTATATCTACAATACCAAAAATATATATCTACAATATAAAAAATATCAAATATGAACCTACATCTTAAAATGAATCTAATGTATGTCATTTTAGATGTAAATGTTTTTTTCCACAAACTTGGTCAAAGTTTGTGAAGTTTGACCTTTCAAAAAATCTATATGCACTACATTATGGAACGAAGGGAGTATTAGCTACGCATTATTCTTTAGAGACATGTACGATATTTAATGAAATAAAATATATATGAACAAATATGTATGCATGCACTATATAATTTTTTGAATATCGAAAATATAATTCAAAACAAACTTTTGTTATGTCAAATAATTTAAATTTAACAAATTTTCAATGATATATGTTACAATTGATAAGAAAAAACACTATAAAATAAGGTGAAGTATGAATGTTTCATATAAAAAATATTTATTTTATTTCGCCCAAGGTCACAAATTTGTTTGGACCATCGCTGTTGCCTGCTTGTGGGTATATAATTCAAATCAAATAAATGAAACACTATCTCAATTGAGCAAGCAAAGCTTATCATAATTACCTCATTTGTACTCTTTGTGCAAAGGTTACTCATCTAGTTGGGTAACTGTTGTAACTCATTTGACCATACGAATGAGTGCATTTGGAAATACCTAACAAGACCAGGGTGATTACTAAGGACCAATATCAACTCCCTTGTGAAGTTAGGAGGACCATCCATTATCCTATCAAGGACCTTGGCTGCTTCCCCTCACCCGGAAGAACTCCATTGGAACAAGGAACTCTCTGTCATGTTATACCAATGTCCTTGATTTCCAGATGTCGTACCAGAACGATGAAACTGGCCTACCAAATATGTAAAGGTCTTGGTATTGATCGTAAATGTTGTGTGCCATGCCGCCACACCATCATGGTCCTCCACGCGGCGACAACCCTTTCTCCGACCATTTCCTTGCACTGGCGACAATATTAATGGATCTCCTATTACAAGCGACGGCTTCCCTGTTGGTAACGTCTTATGCATATTCTTGTTTCATTCTTCATCATCGCTACCGTCAGTTGTCCTCGACGATGCCCTTCATAGGTGTTCCATAAGGTGTCCCATCAAGTTATTGACATACATCTTCTCTTCCCTCTTCGAGGCCTACCCCTCCCCACATCGCCTCTATGATGTAAAAGTTCAGGACCAACACTTTCCTTCGAAATATGTTATGCATCATGTTCATCTCAATAACATCTCATGAGCATCATTTTCATTCAATTTTAATTGAAAATAGGATTTAATTTGGATTTTTTATTAAACACAAAATCCTAATTTATTTTTGCCATTTTACCATTAAGGATTAACTAAACTATTTTCTCTTATGATGTTCTGCACCAATAATCACCATAATACTCTACACATGGTATTGACAGTACATAAACCCGTCTGTACCGAGGTTCGGGCCTCCGGGAAGTAGCAACACCCTTCATCCTTCTTTTGGTTTGTATTCATGGTGGAGTACCTTGTGCAAGGGTTACAATGGGGGATGAAGCATGAGACTACCAAAAGTATGATTCTACGAGAGTAGATGGATCTAGCCTATCCCGCCCCCGCCTTATATAGACGACGTGGGCTAGGGTTTACGTGGGAATCTAACCAACCTTAGGCCGCCACCATTCTTGGCATGCACCCCAAGATGATCATAGAACTCCTCCCGGGCCTCCAGGCTCCCTCCTACCGTCAGTCTCCTTCAGGCCATGCGACTCCGTGGCAGGCATGTAGCCGAGTCCTTTGGTAAGCCACCCCCAGTGCATGGCACCGTCAGTATTCCTATAATATTTAGAGGCTGCACAAATTATTCCATGATTTTATCCCAAGCCTACCTACCACTTGAAGTTGAAACCCTTTTATTAATTTAAAGGATTTATTTTATAAAGAAATTATAAATGAACTCCTAAAACCGTGGATATTTGTGTGGCCTCATCAAGTTTTAGGGAGGATATATTTAAAATGTCATCCCATTTGGACCTCGAAATACTTTTCAAGCTAGAGCATTTTTGTTTTACAAAAAAGAAATCAGAAAATATGAACGTGTGCACTGTAGCAGGCCGGTCCATGAGCACAATTTAATTAATTGCCACCAGTGGGCGCACCACAGCCACTGTCGCCCACCAACGACCCGCTAGCACCTCGGTTGGCCCATTACTGTTCATCCTATTCGGCCTCCTATAAAGCCCCTTAGGCCCACCCCGAACCATTTTCCCTTTTGATGTTCTTAATCAATACTCAGCATGATACTTTGTACATGGTATTCCTATAATATTTTTTTGCGAGGGGTATTCCTATAGTATTTAGAAGCTACAGATGATTTCTCTCAAGCCTACCTACCACTTGAAGCTCAAACCCTCTTATTAATTCGAAGGGATTTAGTTTCTAAAGAAAATATAAATGAACTCCTAAACCCCTGGATATTTGTGTGCAGCCCTCCCACCGGTGCTCGGAACACCATTTGTTGGCGCCTTGCACCTTCGGATGTTTTCTCTATCGGCTTGACCTACCATGCTTTGTGTCGTACGCCGACTATTGCGTTGGCATCTCCGCTTTGGGGAGCACCTTTGCCCTTGAAGATCAAAATTTTTGTTTGGCAATTGTTGAGTGATCGCTCCCGTATGGGACGAAGGTGATCAAGAGACATGCCCCAGAGACTGGGTTGTGTCCTCTTTGTGGGTTTCTAGAGACGGGGACCCACATCCTCTTCTCCTGCACGGAGGCAAGATTTCTTTGGAGTTTTGTTCGGGAGCACTAGGGCCTCATTAGGAGGCTCTGGACCTAGCGGGGTTTCTTCAGGCTAGGGCAAATCAGGCCGGTAGGAGGAGACACCTCTTCTGGCCGGTGCTTGCGGCATTGTCTTGGACCCTTTGGACCGTGCGTAATAAGATGGTGATTAAGATGGTCTTTTTCAGTGTCGGGCCCATTTCTAAGAATAATTCCCAGATTAGCCCTAAGTCACAACAGCCCCAAGATCAACACAACTGGTGGACTTCCTTGATACAGATAACCAGCACAAGATAATATTACACCGGGTTGAGTCTGAGGCTTAACAAAGTTTATTACAAATTGCCAATAGATGGCAGTGGCGGAATATGACAGTGGTGTGGTGGTGGTACAATACTAGTACAATAACATAGAGCCAAGCGTCAGTGTGAGGCTTGACTATTTTATTTGTGTAGCGGAAGCTCAGCGGATGATACAAGTGGTAGACTCCTATCTCACAGGTTGACTGACTAGGACTCCTCTAAGCATCGGGCTCGCTAGCGCAATCCTCCTCCACAAGCTCGTCCTCCTCCAAGTCTGGCCAAGTAAATAGCCAGGGACAAGCCAGTGAGTACGTTGGACTGTACTCGCAAACATTATGTACAAAAGATATAGTGGATGCATATGCTCGTGCTAACTGGAAGTGAAATCATGACAAATAAATGATATGAACATGAACAAAGCATGTTAGTCATGATCAAACTTATTAGAAATTAAACAAATGAATGCCACGGGTAGTCTAGCCAGCCCAAGTGACACTCAGCAAAATAAAAGAAATGCCAGTCGGGTGTCAAGTGACGCCACGGTCGGACTTGAAGAGAAATGCCAGTCGGGTGTCAAGTGACGCCACGGTCAGACTTGAAGAGAAATGCCAATCGGGTGTCCACAAGAGTAGTGGCGGAGCCGCCTGTTAACTCGAGAGACGCCACGAGAGGTCTTGAAAATTAAATTTAGTGCCCGGGGTAGTCTGGCCAGCCCCTGAGACACTCAGGAAATATAAAAATAAGAGAAACGGGTTAGTCCTCAATACTATGCATAACCATAATAATATTGAACATGCATAAAATTATTCATGTTAACATCAGGGTGTCTATAATTATCCTTCAAAATATTTCAGGCATATTAAAATTATTTCCTCCGGAAACTGACACCGGGACCGACACTTGACCCACCCAGCTAACGCCCCTGACCGTGGACAACGACTATTCGAATAGGTTTAAACTCTGCAGAGGGTGTACTCTTTACCCACAAGTAAAGGATTTCTTTAGTCAGCACCGTGACACTGACTAATTCCCATTACGGTCTTTGGGTTGAAAACACACCTGACCAGCACACACCAGATTAACTTTTCGGATGCCAGGAATCACCCAAAGCATCGTTCAAGAAAAACTCTAAGACAGAGAGACCAACGTTCTGCATGGGATCACTATTAATACGTGCGGATTCCAAGGGGTGCCCCCCTCTCAGTCACAACCGGAACACCCATGCCCCTGACCCGATGACAGGATTTAGTCCAAGGCCCTGGAAACCCTCATCGTGGCCCTCTGTACGGTGTGTACCTGGACAGGGGTTAACAACTTACTCAGCTGTACCTTCCTTGCGAAAGGACTCGTGGCAGCACAGTTTCCAGCTAGGTGTAACGGAACAAGACTCGATCTAGGCCGACTCAGGAGGTGTTAATTATCATCACCGGTATGTTCCACATAGTCACGTGACACCACCGTGTCGAAATAATGACCTGTGCCTACCAGCACGTCCAAGGCAGGAGACACTCTCCTGAATATCTCACAGCTATACCAAGTCAGTAAGTTACCTTGTTTGAGTGAAGTGCAAGACAAGCATAAGAAGTGATATGACCATACATGCATGCACTTGTGATATATGTGGTGCAACACCAACCGATGCAAACATGCAAATGCAAATGCAATCACCATATCCCAACTTCAATAATGCTTGCCTTGTCCAACGTAGTCAGGTGAAAACCCTTCGAAATTCTCAGCAAGGTTTCCCTCTTCTTTTTCTGAAAATATTCAAATTCAACGCGAATTAAAAATTTGTCAAAAGTGCAAAAATTTGTCTCAAAACATTTTTAAATAAATACTAAAAAAACTAGAGAGAAAAATAAGAATTTCAAAAAAAAGTTCAACTCAATCAGAGTTGTGGTTTAAAAGTTATTAAACTTTCAAAACCAAGGGCTTTTCTGTAAAACAGCAGTCCCTGCACAGTTTAACAGAAAACACTTCGGCTGAAATACGTTTTCCAACGGAGAAGGCGTAAAACGCAGAATACGTCTTCGTTTTAAACAGAGAAAAAAAAGAAAAGGACCGCGCGGGGTGGGGCCCACCCGTCAGGTTCAAATTTGTACCCATTCGCGCGCGAGGCAAAGGAGTGACGGCGGTCGCCGGCGGCGATCGCCGGGGTTCCTGCAGCTGGCGATGGTCAGAACGTGACCAGGGCGGATTGCCGCGTCGGAGGGAAGTGGTGGTGGTCGCCGGAGAGCACCTGAACGCCGACGAGGTCGACGGCGGCGGACGGTGGCTCGGTGGTTTTGGAACTCGCCGGAGAGGGCTCGGGCAGTGAAATTGGAGCGCGGGATTGATGGTTTGGTGGATAATATGGCTACTGGCAAGATTTGAGTGGTGGTGGTGTCATAATGACGTCGAACCGAACAGGGACAGAGGCGGCGGAGTGGTGGTCGGAGGGGAAGAAGAAGACCTCCACGAGGTCAGGTGAGTGCGTGGGAGGGCGATTGGGAGGTGGAGGAGGTGATGGGTTAGGAGATTGGAGCTCGGTAGGGCCTTTTATAGGCGATCCGAGGCGGTCCGGCGAGGTTCGGATCACGCCGGAGTTACGGTGGTCGGCGAGGTAGGTTTGGGCGGTGGTCAGGGATGGTGGGGGTTAATGAGGGTGGCGGAGTCTTCTGGAGACGCCAGCGTGATCGAGGTCGAGCGCCTCGGCCTCATCCACGGGACGAGTCCTTTACGGGTGCGGCGGCGAGGACAACTCCGGCGACTGCTCGGAGGGGTCCAGAGGTTTGGGGCGGTGCGGCGATGGCGCAGAGAAGGGCGACACGTGGAGCTGGTAGGTGGAGAGGCGTTGACGGAAGTGATAGTGGCCGGTGGTCGGGGCAGCTCTGCTCGGCCCGCCGCGGATGAGCTCGGTGGTTGTTACACCGGCCTGCCGACAGTTCACCGACGAGGAGAGGCTGGGGAGTGGACCAGGGGTCGGGGTATTGATGAGCTATGGCGACGCCGTGCAGGAGAAGGAAGATGAGGAGCGCACGGCACCGCTTCCCATCTGCTGCCTGACGAAGTTCAGTTAACTGAATTTTATTCAGTGATGAACAGTGTACAGACACTCATATGATCCCATGGCAGAGAGTGCTAGGGATTTTTAGAATTTTGAGGAATTTTTGTGGTGATGTGTTTGTAGGAGATATGCCCTAGAGGCAGTAATAACAGTTATTTTGTATCTCCTGGTTTGTAATAAAAGTTTATGTTCCATGCTATAACTGCAATGATTCTCGAGTCTGCAAATAAAACGAGGCTTGGAGGGAAACTCATGTGCACGTGTGGAATAATAAATGGTAAAATGTATTCCTAGTCAAGCCTCTATGACTGGCTCAAGTATTGCATGATGATCCTGTTTTCCTGATCATGGGCATGGCTATGCCGGCAATTTTGAGGGCACAAATTGTTGGTAGAACACTTGTGTTGAATCGACCCAAATTGATGTTATGCTATGAGATACTTTCGTCACAAGTTAATGGTATTTTACACAGGGAAGTTAATGTTTGCATAATTCCTTAGACCATGAGAGTATCGAGTTCCTTCGTACTTGCTTCGTGAACTTTGGGGTTTGTTAAACGTCATCCGTAACTGGGTGGCTATTACGGCAGCTTACGGGTTCACGGAAAAGTATGGCAAGTAAC
Organism: Thinopyrum elongatum; assembly: GCA_011799875.1. Taxonomy (NCBI): domain Eukaryota; kingdom Viridiplantae; phylum Streptophyta; class Magnoliopsida; order Poales; family Poaceae; genus Thinopyrum; species Thinopyrum elongatum. Next base: position 673,409,092 of record CM022298.1, read on the forward strand.
GAGATAGCTCAAGATTGGGATTTGCTCCTCCGACGATGGAGAGATATACTCGGGCCCTCTCGGTGAAACGGTATCCATCATCGTCTGGCCAGACAACTTGTGATTTGATCACTGGGATACCGCAACACGGAAACGAGAAAAGAGAACAAAACCGGTAACGAGGTAACTTGCATGGTGGACAAAGTGTTGGCCCACGGGAATGCAATAAATCTCACCTCGGGTATTTGTGATATATCGTGAAGTAACAGGAATAGCACACGGCAACTGGAGGTTCACTCGGATATTTATTTGTGTGGGTATAGGGGTCAATATGGGTGTCCACGGCTCTGATGTTGATCATTGATCGGAAGGGGTTCCGGGTCATGTCTATACTTCACCGAACCTATAGGGTCACACGCTTAAGGGTCATCTATCTGCTGAATACTAGACTAGGAGTCTGAGAGATAGTCACCGAAAAAGTTTCGGAGACAACGAAAGAGTTTCGAAGAGAGAGAACACCGAAAGAGTTTCGGTAAAACCAAAAAGTTGTTTTGGAATATATTATTAGGTCAAAAAGGGTTTCGGCATCGCATGGAAATTTTCAGAGGATGCCAGAATTAGTCTGGGAACTTCTGGGAATTTTCAGAGATCAAAACTGGAAATGTTCCGTAACTGCCGTAACCGCTGTTGTTGCTTTTCGCTGATAAAAACTACCATACCGGAAATGTTTCGGAAAATTCCCAGAATAATTTTAGAGGGTGCCGGAAATGTTCTGGGACCTTCTGGAATTTTTCAGAAAAAAGTTTCGCGGAAAACATCTTGTCTCAGCGCGAGGGGACAAGATCCCACGAATCGGGGGTTGCTTGTTTGGTGGCTTTTTGTCTAGGGAACACCCTTGTTTCAAGGGAGACATGTTGGTGGCTTGTTGGGGGGCCCCCCCCAAGGGGGGGGGCAAGGTTGTGGCCGGCCAAAGGAGGGACCCCATGGTGTCCCCTTGGTGCCCCACTTGAGTTACCATTCCACCCTTCATGTGGGACATGTAGCATGGGTGTTTTGGTATTTCCTCCACCACCCCACCCCTTGCCTTGGCCTATAAAAGGAGGAGAAGGGGCTGCCATTCTCCTCATCCCCTTGCTCTCATACACATGCCATGCATTATCTGGCTTCTTCTCTCCCTCCCACGAAAAGAGTTTCGTAGAGCCGAAAGGCTGTCTGGGTTCCGGCAGGAACTAGTTCTGGACGGCGAAGCCCTGCCGGATAGCTGACACCGTATGTGTGCAACCCCATAGAGAGGTCGTAGTTTCGGTCTTTTGCCCGAGGGGCTGTTCGAGTGTCCTCCTGGAGGGCTGTCCGAGTCTCCGTTCGAGTTTCAAGGGTCCTCCCGAAGGGCTGTCCGCGACATCGTCCGGGGGACTGTCCGACCGCCTCCCGAAGGGCTGTCCGACGAGGGAGTACATCCTCGCAGTTGGGAGGTTGTAAATCCTAGCTGCGGGGATCTGCACCAACGATCTCCACCGACTCTTCTTCCGCTGCGCTTCGAGTCGGTACGGAACAGATCAAACCTTGTATGCAGTCTCCATAGTGGTCCTGGGCGTGTTCGCTATACCGAAAATTTTGATTTTCTGTCGCGTTACCCAACAGTGTTGATGCATATGAGAGGGCCTGGCAAAGTTTGGGAATTTTTGGAGCATTTAAAAATATGTTTGGATCAGAAATATTGAATTTGGTCCAAATTTGAATTGAGTGGAGTTTGAAATTTTTGAACTGTGGCACCCCATGTTTTTGGAGAAATGGGTTGTGGGTACTATATATTTGCTGAGATAATTTTGGTGGAGGTGGAAACCTTGTGGAAATTGTGGTTCCTTTGTAAACCAAAGGAATGATGGATAATATGAATTCCAACTTTGGAATTTATTTGGATTGTGAAAAATATTTTTGTGGGGTAGGAGAGAGTTGGATTCTGTCCTAGATGATGTGAGTGACTTGTGGGATAAAGTTGGAGTGGAGGAAAATTGTTGGATGGATTTTAGAAGGGTTGGAGAGAAGTGAAAAGAGCCATTCCTTTTGAAAAAAAATATTTAAGTCACTCCCCAAATTTTTTTTTGAATGAAACTATGTAAAAACCTCCAAATAAATTTTAAACCTTTGAAAACAGAACCTCTAAAGAGAATTTCAAAACCCATTAAAGTTGAGAATAATTTTCAAAATAAAAGGGCTATGAAGAGAAAAATAGCAAGAATAATTCAAAAATATTTTATTTTAAGGGAAAGGTTTTGGAAGTCCAAAAAGAAATATTTTTGGGGTGTTACAACACTTACCCCCCTTAAGAAAAATCTCGTCCCCGAGATTTCAGCTGTCCCTCAAACAGGTACGGATATTCAGTCCTCAGGAAATCCTCTCTTTCCCATGTTGCTTTTTCCTCGGTGTGATTACTCCACTGAACTTTGAAATTTTTTATCACATTTTGCCGGGTTCTCCGTTCAGACTCCTCCAAAATCTTTATAGGACGTTCCATATAGGTAAGATCTGGTTGGATATCCAGGTCCTGATGCTGGACTTGCTTTTCTGGGTTACTGACACATCTCCTTAGCTGTGACACGTGAAACACATCATGAACATCTGATAACTCTGCCGGTAGCTCTAGTTGATAAGCAACCTTGCCTCTTCTTGCGATCACTCTAAATGGTCCAATAAACCTCGGTGCCAATTTTCCTTTGACTTTAAATCTCTGTAGTCCTCTTGTTGGAGATACTCTGAGATACACATATTCATCGGGCTCAAAACTAATTTGGCGATGCTTTTGATCATAGTAACTCTTTTGACGGCTCTGAGCCGCTTTCAGTTTGTCCTGAATAAGCTTCACTTTTGTTTCTGTTTCTTTAAGAACTTCGGGACCGAAAATTCGACTGTCTCCGGTTTCAGACCAATTGAGTGGGGTACGGCACCTTCGTCCGTACAGGGCTTCAAAAGGTGACATTTTCAAACTAGCTTGATAACTATTGTTATATGAGAACTCCGCGTATGGTAAACTATCTTCCCAGCTAATTCCGTAAGTGAGCACACATGCTCTCAGCATGTCCTCTAATATTTGATTTACCCGCTCAGTTTGTCCTCCGGTCTGTGGGTGGTAAGCTGTGTTGAACGTCAGTTGAGTCCCTAGGGCTTGCTGTAGGTGCTCCCAAAATCTAGAGACAAATTGGGTGGCTCTATCAGAGACTATGGTCTTGGGTACTCCATGTAGGCAAACAATCTGGGAGAGGTATAATCTGGCAAGTCTCTGTGTGGAGTATGTGGTTTTTACCAGGATGAAATGTGCCACCTTGGTTAAATAATCTGTTGTAACCCAGATAGCATCATTTCCATGTCGTGACCTTGGCAATCCGACGATAAAATCCATTCCTATTACATCCCATTTCCATTCAGGTACTCTGAGTGGCTACAATAGTCCTGCTGGCCCCTGGTGTTCTGCCTTTACATGCTGGCATGAATCATAACGTGCGACATATACGGCTATATCTCTCTTCATCCCTTGCCACCAATAATTTTCTTGTAGATCCTTGTACATTTTTGTCCCTCCTGGATGAATAGAATATGAAGTGGTATGGGCTTCTGCCAAAATTTGTTGCTTTAAATCTTCCTTATTAGGCACGCACAATCTTCTTCCGAACCATAAAATTCCCTGACTGTGGTAAATTCAGTCGCCTTGCCCAATTTTATTTTCCTCTTCATCCCTTCAATACTTCGGTGTCCTTTTTGGGCTTCTTTGATCTGATCCTCTAATGTTCGTTTTATTTTCAGTTGGGCAACGGTTCCTTCTATGACTAGGACCATATTGAGCTTGGCAAATTCCTAATTAAACTCATGCTGTAAGAATTGCGCACTACTATTGTTGGTGTAGGGATTTCGGCTGAGGGTGTCTGCCACAACATTTGCTTTACCTAGATGATAATGAATTCCGATGTCGTAATCCTTTATTAACTCAAGCCAGCGACGTTGTCTCAAGTTTAATTCTGGCTGGGTGAAAATATACTTAAGACTTTTGTGGTCTGTGTCTATTTCACATCGTTTGCCGAGAAGAAAGTGTCGCCATTCCTTGAGTGCATGTATTACTGCAGCTAGCTCCAAGTCATGAGTAGGATAATTCTCCTCGTGTCGTCGTAGCTGTCTTGAGGCATATGCCACGACTTTTCCTTCTTGCATCAATACACATCCAAGGCCTTTCCTGGACGCGTCACAGTATATCTCAAAAAAATTGTGCACATCGGGCACGACCAGAACGGGTGCCGTTGTTAATCTTTTCTTTAATTCTTGGAAACTTTTCTCACAGGCTTCAGTCCATTCAAACCTCTTATCCTTCTTAAGCAATTGGGTCATGGGTTTAGCTATGGTGGAGAATCCTTCAATAAATCTCTGGTAATAACATGCCAGACCAAGAAAACTCCTGACCTCTGTCACGTTTGTGGGTTGCTTCCATTCTTGGACAGCCTTTACTTTACTTGGGTCCACTGCTATCCCATCTTGTGTCAGTACGTGTCCCAGAAAACCAACTTCTCGCAACCAAAATTCAAATTTACTGAATTTGGCATATAGTTGATTTTTTCCTCAATTCCTCCAAGACTATTCATAGGTGTTGCTCGTGTTCCTCGGGTGTCTTGGAATAAATAAGTATATCATCGATAAATATGACCACGAACTTGTCCAAATATTTCATGAAGACCTTGTTCATGAGATGCACAAAATAAGAAGGAGCGTTGGTTAAGCCAAAAGGCATCACTGTGAACTCGTATAATCCATATCTGGTAGTAAAGGCAGTCTTGGGTATATCTGCCGATCGGATTTTTAATTGATGGTAGCCTGACCTCAAATCTATTTTTGAGAAAACCTTGGCTTCTGCTAGCTGTTCAAACAAGTCATTTATCCTGGGCAGCGGGTATTTATTTTTAATGGTGACCATATTGAGTGCCCTGTAATCAATACATAGCCTTAAGGTACCATCCTTTTTCTTAGCAAATAAAACTGGCGATCCCCATGGTAATGAGCTGGGTCGAACATAACCCTTTTCCATCAGTTCCTTAATCTGTCTCTTCAACTCAGCCAATTCCGTCGGAGCCATTCGGTACAGCTTCTTATAAATGGGTGTCGTTCCAGGTGCCAATTCAATAACAAATTCAATTTCACGGTCCGGGGGCATTCCTGGTAGCTCTTCAGGAAATACATCAGGGTATTCGCAGACTACAGGAACCTTACTTAATTCTGCCGCATCCACTTGATTTAATTTTCCTTGTGATGCGGAAATTCTCCTTGTGCCAAATTTTATTGTTTCTACTTGGCAGCTTGTAAGAGTCACTGTGCGATTGTAGCAGTCTATGAAACCTTTATTTTTGGTTAACCAATCCATTCCCAGTATAACATCCAGTTCGACTGCTTCCAAAACAATAAGGTTGGCTTAAAATACCATTCCTTTGATCTCAATATTCACATCCTTGCAGTACCATTGTGTGCTTTGCTTCGATCCCAGGGACTAAATAACCATGGAATTTTGCAAAGGCGAAAAAGAAAATCGATTCTTCAAAGCGAATCTTTTTGAACTACACGAATGGGAAGCTCCGGAATCAAATAAGACTGTAGCATTAATTGAGTTGACAGGAAACGTACCAAACACAATATCTGGTGCATTTTGTGCCTCCTCAAAGGTCACGTGGTTGACCTGTCCCTTCCTCTGGTTGTTATTGGGGTTGGAGTTGTTGTGTTTGGGGGCTGTGTTTGTACCACGGCCATTGTTGTTGGACTTGGGGGTATTATTTCCTTGCTTTGGGCATTGCCTGGAGTAATGCCCTTCTCCTCCACAGGCATAACAGGTGATGCCTGGATAGAATGTCGTATCTTTGGTCCTGTTGTTGAAAGCACTGCGGTTCTGTTGTAGTGCTACCGCTGCTGGTCGGGGTAGCGGAGTTGCTGGTCGGGGTGTTGTAGGCTTCTGAAATTCATTCTTGGGCCTGTTGTTGCGAACCTGAGATGACTGGTTCATACGGCGCTTGCGTATTTCATTCATGTTGCGGTGTTCGTTCTCCAGTATAATGGCCTTGTCCACCAGTGTTTTGAAATCAGGAAAGGTGCGGACTACCAGTTGGCACTTTAAAGATGGGATGAGTCCGTCGAGAAAATTTTCCATCTTTTTGTCTTCTGTCATGTATTCGTCGTTGGCGTACCGGGCCAGCTGAGTAAATTGATCCAGGTACTGGGCTACCATGGTGCCTCGCTGCTTGAGATCCTCAAATTCCCTTTTCTTTAATTTCATGATACTGTTAGGAATGTGTGCTCCCCGAAAGTTTTCCTTGAATTGTTCCCATGTCATATTGGCTCCGTTGGGACGAGTGTGACATAAGTTTTCCCACCATGCTGCTGCTGTACCAGAAAAATAGTATGGGTTATAAAGCACTTTTTCCCGGTCCGTACACTGGGCAATAACCAATTTTCTTTCGATATCACATAGCCAATCGTCTGACTCCATTGGTTTGTCGGTGTGACAAAACATAGTAGGATTGGTCTTCTGGAGCTCAGATAATTTTGATCTGTTCTGATTTTGTCCTTGGTGATTTCCCATATTGATTAAATGCTGCATCATCTCTTGGTGTTGTTGCTGGCTTTGTACGTACAGACGGCACACTTGTGAAAATGCTGAGTCACTGCCCTGTTGACTAGTCTATCCTTGTGTAAATCTTTTTCCCATTTGTCCATGGTTGCTCTCTGGCGGACTTGGCATAGAACGGGTCCAGGGACGATGCATTTTCTTTCTGGGGGTATTTGTGTAACACCGATGAGAAAAGAAATTATAACGGCAGCAAATAAAAATTTTAAGAGACTGAAAATCTCCCCCCAGGATGCAAGTACAACAGGTTATATCATACATGCAGGATTTAATTATACAAGCATAACTTAATTATACAAGATGCTTGCAGAAACTGTATACTACACGACCACTTATTCAACTAGCATACTACCTCGTCCTCTCAACGTGCTGTGGTCTGAGTCTGGTACTCGCCAACTTACAAAAAGAAGAAGATACAGGAAATAAATATCTTACAACCACGTCTCATAAAAGACTACTGCGGTGCTGACTGTCGATCTGTCCTCACGGGGTGTCTGAGACACTATAGGCTCCACTGAGGGTAAGTCCCAGCTGAGGTGCTGGAGACTCAACCTCCTCCTCCTCTGGAATGGTCTCCAGTCGGGTAGAGGTCGATGCTACGCCTGTCTGAGGTGGCACCATGCGCGTCGGTAGTGGAGCTCTGATTGGAACAGGAGCAGCCAAGCGACTAGCCTCATCACTCAGGGATGAGTGCTGAGCCGCGGGCTGAGCAGGAGAATAGTGTGGTGGAGTCGGAATACGAGGGGCACGTGGTGAAGGTGAACGGAACTCACTCCTGCGAGTGATCCTCGCACGAGCCAAGTCCATTCGTGCAGCAAGATGGTCGTCCACCTGTGCGGTGAAGACCGACTCTAGTGCCATGATATACTGGACAAGGGGCTCGATTGCCTCATCCCTTTCTCCTGCGGTGCAGGAAAAAGCATAATGGTTGGTATAAGGAACATTGCACGGAAGGTAGTGATAGGGACGGGTCTGCATAACAGACAGGATGTCCCTGAGATGAGCAATAGCCTCACGGGTGGCCATCTGGATAGCATGCCTCTCAGAGGGCATGACTCTCCCCATAAAACAGTAGTTGCGGAAAGACAAGGTACTTCCACCCCGAATATATACCGAAGCCTGGTACATAGTCAGAGTGTCTGTGATCCTGTCAGGAAAAATGGTGTACTCTGGACGGCTCGGAGATCTCATCGCATCTCTAGCGATGATGGTAAGAAGACGGGAAAATCCTGCAGGCTCGTTGGCGAAAAATCTGGGATGGGCAGTTGCCCCCAGACATCTACATCACTAGACAAAAATCCAAATAGTCATATCATGTGCATATGATGACCATGGGAAAAATGCTACAATGCATGAGATGCATGCTAAAAATGTTAGTACTGACTCGAGTGCTAGCGATCGTGCCTAGAGCTTCCTACAGTCAGCCTGGCTCTGATACCAAGTCCTGTCGGGCCCATTTCTGAGAATAATTCCCAGATTAGCCCTAAATCACACCAACCCCAAGATCAACACAACTGGTGGACTTCCTTGATACAGATAACCAGTACAAGATAATATTACACCGGGTTGAGTCTGAGGCTCAACAAAGTTTATTACAACTTGCCAATAGATGGCAGTGGCGGAATATGACTGTGGTGTGGTGGTGGTACAATACTAGTACAATAACATAGAGCCAAGTGTCAGTGTGAGGCTTGACTATTTTATTTGTGTAGCGGAAGCTCAGCGGATGATACAAGTGGTAGACTCCTATCTCACAGGTTGACTGACTGGGACTCCTCTAAGCGTCGGGCTCGCTAGCGCAATCCTCCTCCACAAGCTCGTCCTCCTCCAAGTCTGGCCAAGTAAATAGCCAGGGACAAGCCAGTGAGTACGTTGGAATGTACTCGCAAACATTATGTACAAAAGATATAGTGGATGCATATGCTCGTGCTAACTGGAAGTGAAATCATGACAAATAAATGATATGAACATGAACAAAGCATGTTAGTCATGATCAAACTTATTAGAAATTAAACAAATGAATGCCACGGGTAGTCTAGCCAGCCCAAGTGACACTCTGCAAAATAAAAGAAATGCCAGTCGGGTGTCAAGTGACGCCATGGTCGGACTTGAAGAGAAATGCCAGTCGGGTCTCAAGTGACGCCACGGTCGGACTTGAAGAGAAATGCCAATCGGGTATCCACAAGAGTAGTGGCGGAGCCGCCTGTTAACTCGAGAGACGCCACGAGAGGTCTTGAAAATAAAATTTAGTGCCCGGGGTAGTCTGGCTAGCCCCTGAGACACTCAGGAAATATAAAAATAAGAGAAACGCGTTAGTCCTCAATACTATGCATAACCATAATAATATTGAACATGCATAAAATTATTCATGGTAACATCAGGGAGTCTATAATTATCCTGCAAAATATTTCAGGCATATTAAAATTATTTCCTCCGGAGACCGACACCGGGACCGACACTTGACCCACCCAGCTAACGCCCCTGACCGTGGACAATGGCTATTCGAATAGGTTTAAACTCTCATTACGGTCTTTGGGTTGACTAATTCCCATTACGGTCTTTGGGTTGAAAACACACCTGACCAACACACACCAGATTAACTTTCCGGATGCCAGGAATCACCCAAAGCATCGTTCAAGAAAAACTCTAAGACAGAGAGACCAACGTCCTGCATGGGATCACTATTAATACCCGCGGATTCCAAGGGGTGCCCCCCTCTCAGTCACAACTGGAACACCCATGCCCCCTGACCCGATGACAGGATTTAGTCCAAGGCCCTGGAAACCCTCATCGTTGCCCTCTGTACGGTGTGTACCTGGACAGGGGTTAACAACTTACTCAGTCGTACCTTCCTTGCGAAAGGATTCGTGGCAGCACGGTATCCAGCTAGGTGTAACGGAACAAGACTCGATCTAGGCTGACTCAGGAGGTGTTAATTATCATCACCGGTATGTTCCACATAGTCATGTGACACCACCGTGTCGAAATAATGACCCGTGCCTACCAGCACGTCCAAGGCAGGAGACACTCTCCTGAATATCTCACAGCTATACCAAGTCAGTAAGTTACCTTGTTTGAGTGAAGTGCAAGACAAGCATAAGAAGTGATATGACCATACATGCATGCACTTGTGATATATGTGGTGCAACACCAACCGATGCAAACATGCAAATGCAAATGCAATCACCATATCCCAAGTTGAATAATGCTTGCCTTGTCCAAAGTAGTCAGGTGAAAACCCTTCGAAATTCTCAGGAAGGTTTCCTTCTTCTTTTTCTGAAAATATTCAAATTCAATCCAAATTAAAAATTTGTCAACAATGCAAAAAGTTGTCTCAAAACATTTTTAAATAAATACTAAAAAAAACTAGAGAGAAAAATAAGAATTTCAAAAAAAAGTTCAACTCAATCAGAGTTGTGGTTTAAAAGTTATTAAACTTTCAAAACAGGGGGATTTTCTGTAAAACAGTAGTCCATGCACAGTTTAACAGAAAACGCTTCGGCTGAAATACGTTTTCCAACGGAGAAGGCGTAAAACGCAGAATACGTCTTTGTTTTAAACAGAGAAAAAAAGGAAAGGACCATGCGGGGTGGGGCCCACCAGTCAGGTTCAAATTTGAACCCGTTCGCGCGCGAGGCAGAGGAGTGACGGCGGTCGCCGGCGGCGATCGCCGGGGTTCCTGCAGCAGGCGATGGTCGGAACGTGACTAGGGCGGAGTGCCGCGTCAGAGGGAAGTGGTGGTGGTCGCCGGAGAGCACCTGAACGCCGGCGAGGTCGACGGCGGCGGACGGTGGCTCGGTGGTTTTGGAACTCGCTGGAGAGGGCTCGGGCAGTGAAATTGGAGCACGGGATTGATGGTTTGGTGGATAATATGGCTACTGGCAAGATCTGAGTGGTGGTGGTGGCATAATAACGTCGAACCGAATAGGGACAGAGGCGGCAGAGTGGTGGTCGGAGGGGAAGAAGAAGACCTCCCCGAGGTCAGTAGAGTGCGTGGGAGGGCTATTGGGAGGTGGTGGAGGCGATGGGTGAGGAGATGGGAGGTGGTGGCCGAGGCGGTCTGGCGAGGTTTGGATCACGCCGGAGTTACGGTGGTCGGCGAGGTAGGTTTGGGCGGTGGTCAGGGACGGTGGGGGTTAATGAGGGCGGCGGAGTCTTCTGGAGACGCCAGCGCGATCGAGGTCGAGCGCCTCGGCCTCATCCACGGGACGGGTCCCGTACGGGTGCGGCGGCGAGGACAACTCTGCCGACTGCCCGGAGGGGTCCAGAGGTTTGGGACTGTGCGGCGATGGCGCAGAGAAGGGCGACGCGTGGAGCTGGTAGGTGGAGAGGCATTGACGGCAGTGATGGTGGCCGGTGGTCGGGGCAGCTCTGCTCGGCCCACCGTGGATGAGCTCGGTGGTTGTTACACCAGCCTGCCGACAGTTCACCGATGAGGAGAGTCTGGGGAGTGGACCAGGGGTCGGGGTATTGATGAGCTATGGCGACGCCGTGCAGGAGAAGGAAGATGAGGAGCGCATGGCACCGTTTCCCCTTTGCTGCCTGACGAAGTTCAGTTAACTGAATTTTATTCAGTGATGAATAGTGTACAGACACTCATATGATCCCATGGCAGAGAGTGCTAGGGATTTTTAGAATTTTGAGGAATTTTTGTGGTGATGTGTTGATGCATATGAGAGGGCCTGGCAAAGTTTGGAAATTTTTGGAGCATTTAAAAATATGTTTGGATCAGAAATATTGAATTTGGTCCAAATTTGAATTGAGTGGAGTTTGAAATTTTTGAAATGTGGCACCCCATGTTTTTGGAGAAATGGGTTGTGGGTACTATATATTTGCTGAGATAATTTTGGTGGAGGTAGAAACCTTGTGGAAATTGTGGTTCCTTTGTAAACCAAAGGAATGACGGATAATATGAATTCCAACTTTGGAATTTATTTGGATTGTGAAAAATATTTTTGTGGGGTAGGAGAGATTTGCATTCTGTCCTAGATGATGTGAGTGACTTGTGGGATAAAGTTGGAGTGGAGGAAAATTGTTGGATGGATTTTAGAAGGGTTGGAGAGAAGTGAAAAGAGCCATTCCTTTTGAAAAAAAAATATTTAACTCACTCCCAATTTTTTTGAATGAAACTATTTAAAAACCTCCAAATAAATTTTAAACCTTTGAAAACAGAACCTCTAAAGAGAATTTGAAAACCCATTAAAGTTGAGAATAATTTTCAAAATAAAAGGGCTTTGAAGAGAAAAATAGCAAGAATAATTCAAAAATATTTTATTTTAAGGGAAAGGTTTTTGAAGTCCAAAAAGAAATATTTTTGGGGTGTTACAGTCGGTGTCAAAACCGGCAGACCTCGGGGTAGGGGGTCCCGAGCTGTGGATCTTGGATCAATGGGTAACAAGGGACGACGAACACAGTGTTTACCCAGGTTCGGGCCCTCTCGAAGAGGTAATACCCTACATCCTGCTTGATTGTATTGATTGTATAACGTGGTTTACAGGGTAGATCTACCTCGAGATCAGTATGAGCTAAACCCTAGGCTACGGGGGTGATGAAGGTAGCTCTGCCCCTAATGACTACAACCCTCGGTTTATATAGACACTGATAGGTTTAGGGTTACCCAAGATAGATTACAACACGGCTTCACAGGTCTTCGGTCACCAGACAACTCCACTAGTCCGGCCCATGCATAATGGGCCGTCGCCCCGAGGACCCCTTAATCCATGACTCCCTCAGTAGCCCCCGGACTTGCCTCCAACGCCGAGGATCATCTTCTGGAATCTTCACATCACCGGCTTGCGAGATGAGTTCCTCCATTCCATTTCAATCCGTGCAAATTCCGCCAAATATGATCCGGAACCCGATCTAGTATACTCAGGCCCGGACAGTCTCGGGATTCTAAGATCCGAATACATGTCAAAACTGAGGTGGGACCACCGAAGTTCAATAACATTCCTCGGGGAAAGGGCCTTACACACTTTTCAGAGAGCGCGTGGCCCAATGTCGTCGTTCCACAGACACCTGCCCTTTCGGCTTCACGATAAGACACCTATTTATAGATCCAAAGGTGTTGAGAACAGTTATCCTCCCCCTTTCTCCAAGAACATCATCAAAGCAATCTACTGACGCCATGGACGACATCCCAGGTTCATCCTCGCGCCCTCACGGCCCGCTCCCAGGCGATTGGTCAAGTTGTTCAGTCTCGCGCATCCAGCTAAGTCGCTTGCAGACACAGCGCTTCCTCCCTTTGGCCGATCTGGTCCCAGTCCGCTCCGGTCTCATCTCCATCGATAGCCACGCCCTTGCCGAGAACTCCCCCGCCCCAAGCAAGGAGGAGAGAGTATGTCTCATACCCTTCCTTCTGAGAGGTTTGGGTTTCCCTATCCATCCCTTTCTACGGGGTCTACTAGAGTTCTATGGGATCGAGCTCCACAACCTCACCCCAGGGTCAATATTGCACATTTCTGGCTTCGTGGCCTTGTGCGAGATATTTCTATGTTGCGAGCCCCACTTTGACTTGTGGAGGAAGTACTTTTGTCTTGTCCCTCGCCTCTGGGAGGGATCTATATTTGAGGTAGGAGGTGTTGAGGTATGGCGAATAGCTAGGACGGGGTACCCAATCGGGACCCCACAGAAAGATCCCGAAGGATGGACTTAAGAGTGGTTTTACATCGAAGACATTCCCCTTACCGATCCAATTCGGCAAGGGCTACCAGAATATTTGAATGACCCGCCTATAAAGCGGTACAACTGCGGCCCAAGGGTCTTTCCCAAAAGGACAGCAAAGAAGTGCAGGCCCTGTCAGCCAAGATTTGGCTGCTGACCAGCAGCAAGTTGACCATGGTCGAAGTTATGGCCATCGCCATTACTCGATGCGTGCAACCCCTCCAACAGCGGGGTCACCCCTTATGGTGCTATAACGGGACCAATGATGTGACACGTCACCAGCGGCAAGGGCCAGACAACAAGGCGCCCCTGGCTAAAATACTGGCCGACCTCTACAAGGGGGACGAAGCACAGTTCACTCGCATGAGTATTTGGGAAGGCTACTCCGGATACAATCCAGCGGACTGGGTAAGCCACAATCCATTATTTTGAGCCCACATATCATCGAATTCTCACTGACTGCCACTTGAACAGGGATGGAGGCGTCAAGTTGCGTCCATCAGTTACCCTCCTCCTCAACCGAAGAATCATTCTCGCGAAGGTGATCCAGGGTATCATGACGACCCAGAGACGTCGATCGAATTTGAAGACGGGGTGTTCTATCAGGAGGGCCTTGACGGCGTCAGGGTGGCCGTGACTGCCGATCACCTCGGGGTTCTTCCTTCTTCCACAGTAAGTGAAAAGAAGACCCCCTCCCGAACAGGGCGCTCATCTCGCGCTACCCCATCCATGTTGACTTCTGCTCCCAAGGGTCATCGTACTACACGTAAAAATGCCTCGGGAGGAGCACGGACCGCGCCAGCTTCAACCCTTGACGGGAGATCAAAACGGAAAGCTTCCGCCGAGGCAGACGAACCTACCCCTTCTGCCCAGAGGTAACGTGTTTTAGAATTGCAGCGAGGATCGCCTTTGTCATTTGTTTATTAAAGCCCGCTCAACTTTGCAGAAGGCGTGTGTCTCTACATCAATCCGAAGATTTCCCGGATGCGCCGAACAGCAATTCCATTCCCCAGTCTTCGGTACGGGCCGGAGCCCCCTCCGAATACGCGGCGGCTGTCATGCCTCCAGCGGACTCCGACGATGTTTCGGTCACTAATTCCGAAGTCGAGAGCGTAATGAACCATCGCCGCCAGAGGGATACTTTGCGCCAGACCGCCTTTACCGAATAGGAGTTTAATGCTTTTAATTCGGTAGGCGCATACCTTGGAACGGCCTGGACAGGTCTTGATGGGATTGCCGGTCTATTTGCCGCCAAGGTGCAGGTATATAGCTTGAGAGCAAGTTCCCTAACTAACTAGCCCCCAAGCCATAATTCGGGCGGGACGGCCGAGTTAAGGATTTCTAATGATGTAATTTTGTAGGCCGCAAGAGAGCTTAGCAAAAAACTGGCCGAAGAGCTTGAGGCTAGCCGGAAATAGTTGGTCGACACCAAGGCCAAACTAGATGCGGCTTGAGAAGCCAGCAGCGATAAGTCCTGTAAGTGATAAGAACCGCTTCCCAACTCGGGGAAGGGTACATGGCGTATTTCATGTGTTCACACTGTCTTCGTCATGCAGCCATGGAGGCCGCGAACGAGCTGAGCAAAGAGCTTGAGACTGCTAAACGCGTGTTGTCGCGGAGTCATGAGGAGAAAAATGAGCTCAAGGCGGAGAATAAATGGCAAGCCGAGGAAATAGAGAGTTTAAAGAATCAGCTTGCACAAGCTTTGGGGGAAAACCAAAAGCTAAAAGGTGGCATATACGGTAAGCGCTGATCGCACCGTGCTGTTGGTCCGTGTCATTGAAGTGTTAATGACAATGTGCAACACCTGATTGTTGGGTCTCCTGACTGGGCAACCCGAGAAGTAGGCACTTATGACGGGAGCCTTTTAAAGGAACTGTCGAAGACCTACGAGAAGGCCCGGAAAGCCCTGAAGAGCATGGCAAAGGCGCTATGGCCATCAGATGCACCTCCAGAGAGTATGTACGATCTAGCCAGTCTCTTTAAAGGGGCTCGGCGAAGGTTTGAATTATGGAAAATCTCGACCTGTCGAGAAGGAGCGCGCGAGGCTTGGGCTATGGTAAAGACCCGCTTCACCAAGGTGGACCCGGTGCATATGGCCCGGGTTGGACCCGTGGGTCCGGACGGTCAGGAGATACCGCTGAGCTTGGTGTACGACGATGTGATGCAAGCTGCTCGCTATTCTCAGAAGGACTGTGCTTTAGAGCAATTGATAGACAATGTCGAGAAGGAGTAATTTTGTCAATTCTATGTATCCATGTACTTTACGTTGACCGTGCTCAATCCGCGTTCTTATTTATTTTTGAAAGAATGTTGTCTTAGCCGGCCATCGGCTTCTACCTCCCCAATCATAGATCGGGAAGTGTTTCGTACTTTGTGCCGTGAAAATGAAACAATACTTCGGGAACAAGGCAATCCGGCCATCTGGCTTAAACAGACAAAACATGTGCGGGGAGCTATGTTATATTACTATTTGACGTAAGAAACATCTTCTGATGAAAATAGTTCCTCCAAGGGTTCCTTTCTTCAGGTAAAATAATAATCCGGATACGTAAGATCAACGGACACCAATGGCTTTTAAAAAAGAACCTTGGTGGTAAGCTCGAGGCTATATTCACTTTCCTTAGGCCGACTTATTATATTCTGTAAGAACGCTAGCTTTCGGCTTCTCCCGTCTGAGGTACGGTCCCGGGTGACCCGGTCGTAACAATCGCAGAGGTGCTCCCTTTACTCCCTAGCCGAACAATCGGGAACGTAGGGGTAATCACAGGAGCCAGGCAACCCGGCTTGGCAAAGATCTTAAGTCAAACAAGTGCATATGTTGGCTTAACATGTATGAGAAGGATGCAATCATAACGAATGCGGTGTATGCATTTATGCGGCTCGTCTAAGGGAGCCCCCAAGCGAAGCTGGGTATTACATTTAATGGTATATATTAAGAGCCTGGTGAGGTCTGATTTAACCGAACTAGCACCACGATGAAAGAGAGAAAAAGGTAAAAAAGAAAAACAAGGCAAAAATTGAAGTCGGACAAAGGCGTAAAAACGCTGTAGCCTTGCTGCGTTCCACGGGTTCGGCTAGAGGCCGTTGTCAGATGGGCGGCGAAGACGATACGCTCCTCCTACAAGTACTTCATCGATGATGTACGGTCCCTCCCATTTAGGTGATAGTTTATTCTTCTATTTTTCGGGGAGTCGGAGGACAAGGTCTCCCACGTTGTATGTCTTTGCCCGGACTTCACGGTTTGTTAACGTCGTGCTTGCTGTTGATAGAACGCAGACCGAGCTCGAGCTATGTCTCGCTCTTCTTCCAGTCCGTCTAGATCGTCCTGCCAATCGAGCTCGGCTTCCTTTTCTTCATACATGCACACTCTAGGCGTGTCATGGATAAGGTCGCATGGGAGAACTGCTTCCGCACCGTATACCATAAAAAATGGTGTGTATCCAGTTGACCGATTAGGGGTGGTGCACAGTCCCCATAGTAGGGAATCAAGTTCCTCGACCCAATGGCAGTCAGATTGTTCAAGGGATCGAACTAGGCGAGGCTTAATGCCGCTCATAATGAGTCCATTGGCCCGTTCGACCTGCCCGTTGGTCTGTGGGTGGTACACCGAGGCGTAATCGAGCTTGATGCCCATTTTGCCGCACCAGTCTTTGACCTCCTAGGCGGTGAAGTTGGTACCATTATCTGTAATTATGCGGTGGGGGACACCGTAACGGTGTACTACATCGAATAAGAAGTCGACGACTGGTCCGGATTCTGCCGAAGTGACGGGTCTTGCCTCAATCCACTTGGTGAATTTGTCGACCATGACCAATAGGTACTTCTTTTTGTTTGTCCCCCCTTTGAGTGGCCCGACCATGTCGAGACCCTAGACCGCGAAAGGCCAAGTTATCGGTATCGTTTGAAGGGCTGTGGGGCATATGGCTTTGATTTGCGAATAGCTGACATCCGATGCAGTGTTGGACCCATGTCCGGGCGTCTTCGCGGGCGGTAGGCCAGAAAAAACTTGCTCATAAAGCTTTGCTGACCAAAGCCCGAGCCACCGCGTGGTGTCCGCCCATGCCTGCGTGTATCTCTGCCAAGAGTTGCTGCCCCTCCTCCTCGGAGATGCATCTTTGTAAAACTCCTATGGTACTCTTTTTATAGAGTTCGCCTTCATGCACCTTGTATGCTTTAGAGCGCCGAACTATACGCCGCACTTCGGTTTGGTCCTCCGGAAGCTGCTTTTGTGTGAGATAGGCTAGCAGGGGTTCTGTCCAGGATGGGATTACGACCATGACTTCATGGGCGGAGGGTGTTTCCTCGAGTGCAGAGCCGCCGATGATATGGTCGTCTGGCGCGTTGTCTGGTGAGGCATTGTTAGCGGGCTCATGTGTTGATGCACTGGTGATGTCGTCCTGCCACACCACAGAGGGCTTAAAGACCCGCTCGAGGAAGGTGTTTTTGGGAACAGGGTCACGCTTGGCGCCCATGCGGGCGAGGACGTCGGCTGCTTGATTGCTGTCTCTAGCGACATGGTGAAGTTCTAGGCCCTCGAATCGGGCCGATATCCGGAGGACTGCGTTTCTGTAAGCCGCCATCTTGGGGTCCTTGGCGTCGAGATCGCCGTTGACTTGAGAGATCACTAGGTTTGAATCTCCCCTTACCTCAAGGCGCTGCACTCCCATTGTTGTGGCCATATAAAGGCCATGTAGTAGCGCTTCGTATTCGGCTGCGTTGTTGGAGTCCTTGTACATTATCTATAAGACGTACCGAATAGTGTCACCTGTGGGGGAGGTTAAGATGACCCCAGCCCCCAGTCCGGCTAACATCTTTGAGCCGTCAAAATACATTATCCAGTGTGAATATGTACTGTATTCCCGCGGTAGTTCGGCTTCGGTCCATTCGGCAATAAAATCGGCCAGCACCTGAGATTTAATGGCTCGGCGTGGTTTGTATGTTATCTCAAAGGGGAGGAGCATGATGGCCCACTTGGCGATGCGGCCCGTGGCGTCTCTGTTATTGATTATATCGTTCAAGGGGACCTCCGATGCCACTGTGGCTGAACATTCTTGAAAGTAGTGTCGAAGCTTTCGGGACGCCATGAAGACTTTGTAAGCTATCTTTTGATAGTGCGGGTACCGTGTTTTACATGGTGTTAGCACTTCAGACACATAATAGACCGGCTTCTGCACTTGAAATTTATGGCCCTCAGATTCCCTTTCCACCGCAAGCACCGCACTGACCACCTGATTGGTGGCTGAGACATATAGCAACATTGGCTCGCCAACACTAGGTGCTGTTAACATAGGGTTGCTGGCTAGGAGTGTTTTAATCTCCTCGAGCACCGCTGTTGCTTCGTCTGTCCATTGGAAATTCTTGGTCTTTTTAAGCAGCTTGTAGAGTGGTAATGCTTTTTCTCTGAGGCAGGATATGAAGTGGCTCAAGGCTGCCACGCATCCTGCCAGCTTCTAAACATGTTTGAGCTCTGTTGGTATTGCGAGCTGAGATAGCGCTCTAATTTTGGCCGGATTGGCCTTGATTCCTATATGGGAAACGATGAATCCGAGCAGCTTTCCGGCGGGGACCCCGAAGATACATTTTTCCGGGTTGAGCCGTATGTCATAAGCTCGCAAGTTGTCGAAGGTTTGGCGTAGGTCGTCTACCAGTTGGTCTATGTGTTTGGTTTTGACAACCACATCGTTCACGTATGCCTCGACCGTTTTGCCAATTTGTTTTTTGAGGCATGCTTGAATCATGCATTGGTATGTGGCTCCTGTGTTTTTCAATCTGAACGGCATGCTGTTGAAGCAGAAGGGACCATAAGGGGTGATGAATGCGGTTGCCGCCTGGTCGGACTCTTTCATCTTGATCTTGTGGTATCCGGAGTATGCGTCAAGAAAACATAGTGAGTCGTGTCCGGCGGTAGCGTCGACGATCTGGTCTATCCTCGGCAGGGGGAAATGATCCTTAGGGCAGGCCTTGTTAAGGTCTTTGAAATCGACACAGAGCCGCCAGGACTTATCCTTCTTTGGTACCCTTACCAGGTTTGCTAACCACTCGGAGTGCTTGATCTCACGGATGAATCCGGCCACCAATAGTTTTGTGAGTTCTTTGCCCATGGCTTGTCATTTGGGTTCGGAAAATCGGCGCAGGGTCTGTTTCACTGGCTTAAAGCCTTTTAGAATGTTGAGGCTGTGCTCTGCTTTCCTGCGTGGGATTCCTGGCATGTCTGAGGGGTGCCAGGCGAATATGTCCCAATTTTCACGCAGGAATATCCTTAATGCCTCCTCGACTGTGGGGTCCAGCTGTGCTCCTTTGGACGCCGTTTTCTTGGGATCTGTTGGGTGCACTTGAAATTTTACTATTTCATCTGCTGGCTTGAATGACGTGGATTTTTGTCTTTTATTGAGAACCACGTCGTCCCTGTCGACGGTAGTGCGTAAAGCTGTAAATTCTTTGGCCGCGAGGGCTTCGGATAGTGCCTCTAGGGCGAGAGATGCCGTTTTGTTTTCGGCTATCAAGGCTCTGCTTGGGTCGCTTTTAAGTGAAACTACCCCATTGGGCCCTGACATTTTGAGTTTCATATACCCGTAATGTGGTATGGCCTGAAATCTCGAGAATGCCTCTCACCCTAGAAGGGCGTGGTATCGGCTGCGAAAGGACACAATGTGGAATAGAAAGGGTTCGGATCTGTAGTTATCGGGTGTGTCGAACACAACATCGAGGGTTATGCGTCCTGAGCAGTGTGCCTGCCTACCGGATATTATACCGCGGAATGTAGTGCTACTGCGTTTGATGCGGGACCTGTTGACCTGCATCTTCTCGAGCGTATCCTCGTAAATGAGATTGAGGCCGCTGCCTCCGTCCATTAGTACTTTAGTCAGCCGGAAACCATTGATGATGGGGTCGAGGACCAGTGCGGCCGGTGCGTGGCTGACGCGGGGGCTTGGCTCGTCCTTCTCATCGAAGGTGATAGGAGTATTCGCCCATGGCTGTGCGGCCGCCACTTGATATATCTGGCTGAGCTCCGGAAGAGCCTTTTTCCTTTTGCTGTTTGAGGTGAACGTCTCGTATACCATAAGGACATTGTGGTCCCGTGGTGCGGCTGAAGACTGTTTATCTGGGGGTGTAAGGCCCAAGATTGGTTCGCCATATTTGGCCACTTGTCTTACCACCCAGCAAGCTCGAAGTCTGTGGGTTGGGTTTGTGTCTAGCAAGACCGATTGTATTGGGCATGGTTTATCCAGCCACTCATCTAACACCGATCTGGGCCTGGCTTTTTTGTCATTGGGCTCGCGCTCAAGTGACCGATTTGTGTAGGCTCGTTTAAGGCGAGGCTTTCCGTGGTGCGCGGTGGGCTGTGGCCCCATGCTCAGCTGTTGCGCCCTCCATGTGCCTTCCATGGCGCAATATTTGCGCACCATGTCTGATAGTTCGGTAAAGCTTTGAATTCGGCGGCGCGCGAGGGCGTTTAAGAGGCCCTCATCCCTGCAGTTGAACTGGAAGGCTTTAATTATTTCTTTATCACAGCAAGGTGCCATCCTATTTTTTACCAGGAGAAATCTAGCCCAATAATGGTGGACTGTCTCGTTTGGCAGCTGTTTGACGTACATGAGGTCCCATATGTTTGTGCTTCCCGAATCCGGAGAGTATTCCGTGTGGTGGGTGGGTGGGAAAATTTTGAGAATTCCCCCCTGCCGCGGATCCGGACTATCCTTGATGGGAGGTTGAGACATGTCCAGTCCTAACCGCACAGGACTCGGATCCGAACTGGTGAGTGGCCGGATAGGCTCAAGGTCGGGACTTGTGTCAGGTGTTATGTCTGGACGTACGTCCGGGCTGGTGTCTGACTCCGAGCTAGAGATTCGAGTGTACACCGTCTTTAGCTTACATGGCTGTGGCCCCTCCTGTGCCTCTTCGACTGTGGCGACGAGGTGCGTGACCGGAGGGGTGTTTATTTCTCGGTCATCGGGTTTAAGCCCGATCCGGTCGTAGGCTGTAGGCCTGATAACAGAAATTCCTATTGCGCGGAACAGATCTGCCAACTGATCTGCCGGCTGGGCACATAGGGGTGCCGAATGCTCCGGTGACTCGACGGGAGGTCCTGCAGGCGGTCCGTCGGAGTTGGGCTTCGGGGCCGGACCTTGAAAGATACCGGACTTTCGTGAGTCTGCGAGTCCTGGGGTCGATGTCCCTGGACTGACGGATCCTTCAATGGGGGTGAGACCTTCGATCTGGTCGAGGCGACCGGCGGGGTTGGCGCACACTAGTATGCCGCCGAAGTTGAGGAGGTGACCAGGGGCGGTAAAGCCCTCGGTACGGGTGCGTTCTCCATCGACCAGTTGAGCCATCGATCCTCTCGGCGATTGCACAGCAGAACTCTCAATGAAAGCACCAATGTCGGTGTCAAAACCAGCAGACCTCGGGGTAGGGGGTCCCGAGCTGTGGATCTAGGATCGATGGGTAACAAGGGACGACGAACACAGTGTTTACCCAGGTTCGGGCCCTCTCGAAGAGGTAATACCCTACGTCCTGCTTGATTGTATTGATTGTATAACGTGGTGTACAGAGAAGATCTACCTCGAGATCAGTATGAGCTAAACCCTAGGCTAGGGGGGTGATGAAGATAGCTCTGCCCCTAATGACTACAACCCTCGGTTTATATAGACACCGATAGGGTTAGGGTTACTGAAGATAGATTACAACAAAAGGGAAAGAGATCTCGTCCACCCTTGACTTGAAGGGCACACCACGGCTTCACAGGTCTCCAGTCACCACACGACTCCACTAGTCCGGCCCATGCACAATGGGTCGTCGCCCCGAGGACCCCTTAATCCATGACTCCCTCAGTCTTTCTTTAACGGGCCTCTGTCTCGATCTTCAAATTCCTAGCGTTTTTGTAGCACTCGTACCCGTTGTTTAGACAACGCGACTGCGAGTGGCTGGGACTGATGTTGGATGTGATGCATGTTGCCACTCGTCGTCTTTCCTCGCAGCAGGCACCCTGAGGCTCTGGCCATTTGGTTTTTTTTTCCTTATTTCGTTTAAACTTTTCTTGGGCATGTTTGTGCTGATGCCTCAACGGTACTTTCTACTCCCTTGCATTCTTAATTCTTGCATGGACGTGGTTGTCGCTTTATTTATAAAGCGGGTCAAAAGCCTATTTCGAGATACTTCCCTAGGGCATGGGGTTAATTCTGAAATTTAGAGGAGGTCCCAGTTACCTAGGAGCTAGTAAATGACAGAAAAATTGCCTACTGAAAACAAGATTGCTTACTGTGTGTATAGTTTTGAGTTCAGTTGTCTGTTCTCACCTTTGACTTGGACAATTTCACTAGTAGAAAAAGGCCCATTTGTCCCGGTTCATAAGGCCCATTTGTCTCGGTTCGGGAACCGGGACTAAAGCCCAACACCTTTAGTCTGGGTTCTTATACGAACCGGGACAGATGGGGCTCCACGTGGCCGCTGCGGCGAGCCCAGAGAGGAGGGCCTTTAGTCCCGGTTGGTAACACCAACCGGGACCAAAGATCATCCACGTGTCAGCAGATCAGGAGCTGGGGTTTTTGTTTTTTTTAAAGGAGGGGGGGGGGGTTTAGGGGTTTTGTAGGGTTAATTTAGGGGTTTCATATATTGTGTTAGCTAGCTAATAGAGAGAAGTGTCCTCTCTTATCTCCGTGCTTGGTTGACGCTACGTACTATACGTATAGAGAGGACTCGACACGCTAGCTAGTAAGCAAAAGAAGGAAACCATTAAGTACACAAG
Source organism: Thinopyrum elongatum (assembly GCA_011799875.1). Classification (NCBI taxonomy): domain Eukaryota; kingdom Viridiplantae; phylum Streptophyta; class Magnoliopsida; order Poales; family Poaceae; genus Thinopyrum; species Thinopyrum elongatum. The sequence goes on from CM022298.1 coordinate 673,432,131, forward strand.
ATCGTCATGAACATATACAGAGAGAAGTGATCGACCTCCTCCTTCTCCGAGAGGTTGGTCGAACAACAAGTTTTCGTATATCTATCCGACGCTACTAGCTACATATATACAATATAAGATCCCTAACATCTGATGTCAAGTTCCACATGGTATTCTCCGGTTGGATTGATGACGTGGTCAAGAAAGAATCCAGCCAATTCCTCTTGAATTGCCTTTAAGCGATCTTGTGGTAGGAGTTCATCCCGCATCTGCCAAATCTAATTTGAAGAAGGGGGTCAATACATATATATGAATGAAACTCAACACAAATGATGGTAATAAAATAAAATTGTGAATATTATTGATTACGCACTTCATATTGTTTTTCAGAGTAGCCCCGCTTAGAGGTCGTTGCGTTGTAGATGTACTCGCAAACGTAGTATCCACAAAAATTATTCCCGCCTTCCTGCCACAACCACTTTACGAGAAATAGAGGTCAATCAAACTGATAATCAAGCATTATAAATGGTATTGATGAAACTACCTAGAATCAATGGGAGATGCGCGGAACTAGCTAGTAGTACTTACTTTCGGGTGTGTAAATCGCAGATCCCCCGGCAGTCCCGGAACTTCTGCGGTGAACACTTTCCAAACCCTGCGAGACAAAGAAAATAATTACTTGATATCAGGAAATGAACAAAGTTGCCGATATGGAGCGATAATGATCGATTGAACTTACTTCTGGAGCATTTCAGTCATGGCCGCATACTCCTTGGGTTCTTTTCGTCTTGAGTCTAAGACGGTTACTAGTCCCTGCTCAAGCTTAATCTCTAGGAGAATAAAGTGGAAGCTGCGCACGCATGCATAACTCATCAATTACATTACTATAACCTCGAGTAATAATGGAAACCGAATATGCAGAAGACAGTAACACTCACTTGAAGTTGTAAGGAAAGAGTATTTTATCTTTGTTTTGATTTTTAAGCAACGATTGTAGCAAGTTGGCCTCGGTTTCTTTCGGATTATATGTAACCGTCCATTCATCTATGAGATTTGTGTTAATGAACCCAATATCATAGATTTGTGCATTTCTGCATTCGATGATCTTCAATCTGCATAATATAGTGAGGATAATTATATATACATGCAATGAAAGAGCTGAGCTATATATAGAGACTTAATTACAGAAGTATAGTACTTACAGACAGTAGCAAGTGATGATTATTTTATCGAGGTCCTTTTGATTGAAAAACTGGAAGAACTCCTCAAATGGAACAGACAACAGATCAATTCCAACGAGGTCGTGCTCCCCTTTAACTCTCAGCGTCAAAATATCCTTCCCAGACTTGCAGGTGTCCATGTACCACTTATGGAATCTTCGCATCATCGTTGTTAGAGGAGGATCACCAGGTCTGACGAGAGGCTTCCCGTACTGGTATTTGTGTTCGTCCACCTCCATTGTACCAAAATGTGCATCGTCGGGCAGGTAATCACCAGGATTGGTACCGGGCAGCATCCCAAGCAGATTTGCGACGATATCGCTAGACACCTTGAGCGGGGGGCACGATTGGTTTGCCTGTTCGCCGAGCTGGGGAATTTTGTTCCCACTTCTTCGTTCTTGTAACCTTTTGTCAGTTGAAGTAGTTCCCGACCGGCGCGCTCCTTCCACTGCCTTTTTAAGAGCGCGGACATGGTTGTCATCCGGCAGAGGCGATGGTGGTCGCTTCAGGTTCTTCACAGTGCGCTTCAATTTCACCGGATCCATCTTCTCCTCCGGAGGTGGATTTTTCTTTGCAAAAAAGTCCCTCACTTGGGCTTTACAGATCTCCGCGTTTTCCTCGTCGGTCATCTCGTATGGTAACTTCTCTAGAGGCGTGAGAGTCGGACCGAATCTGTATTGCCTCCCGCCTCTGGCTGTACTGCTAGACGCCGGAGCAGTCGGAGTGGCTGTGGCTATCTTCCTTCGTTGCTTACGAGGCGGAGAAGGAGGCGGAGTGCTACGACGCGCCGGAGCAGCCGGAGCGGCGGCGGCTGTCTTCCGCTGTTGCTGATGAGGCGGAGAAGGAGGCGGGCTGCTCGGATGCGCCGGCGCAGGCGGAGAAGGAGGCGGAGTGCCCTGATCACTCGCCAGAGGAGGAGGCGGAGGAGGAGGCGGAGTGCCCTGACTCGCCGGAGGAGGAGGCGAAGGAGAAGGCGGAGTGCCCTGACTCGCCGGAGGAGGAGGTGGAGGCGTCCAATTCGGAAGGTTGATGAGCTCCTTCCGCCATAGACATGGAGTCTTCAGAGCAAGACCCAGCTGAGTCTCCCCTTCACCGGTAGGGTGGTCAAGCTGGAGCTCCTCAAATCCCTTCGTTATTTCATCGATCATCACAACAGCATAGCCTTGTGGAATCGGAAGGCAGTGAAAAGTTGCACCGGGTTGAGGAGGTGTAACAGAGCCGACAGCCGCCTTGACTTTGAGGCGCTGCCATTGCGTCATAAGGTGGCAATCTTGAGCCTCCGTGATAGCATCCACAGGGTAGCTGGGAGCCGTGAAGTCAGGCTGCTGAAGGACCTCGGTGGAAGCCACGCTGCTTCTCCGCTGAGATGGAGGGGTAGCTTCTGGGGTAGCTCCGGCAGGTCGCTGGCTCTGAACTAGTAGTGCTTGTTCCTCCAGCGCTCGTACCCTTGCATTCAGCGACTACAGTTCCATCTACTCCACTTTCCTCCTCCTCTCCCGGGTTTTGTAACCGCCTGCGCTGGGAAACCCAACCCTCCACGCAACGGAGCCTGCCGTGCCTCGTGTTCGTCCTGGGTGCTCAGGATTCCCGAGGGCCTGTGTGAGCTTGTCGTTCTCTCTATCGGGAACGAACGTCCCTTCCTGCGCTGCGGCCATATACTTCTGAAGCTTCTTGACGGGTATTTCAAGTTGCTCCTTCGTCCAATGGCACTTCCCTGTTTCAGGGTCCAAGGTTCCCCCAACCCCGAAGAACCAAGTCCTTGAACGGTCTGGCCAGTTCAATGTCTCTGGTTCGACCCCTTTATCAAGCAGGTCCTTCTCAGCCTCGTCCCACAACGGCTGGGCTTTGAGGTAGCCACCTGACCCCGTGCGATGGTGATACTCCTTCTTTGCAGCATTTTTCTTGTTTGTCGCTGACATCTTCTTACTCTTCTCCGATGTCTTGTGGGCCACAAATGCGGGCCAGTGATCTCTTATCTTCTCAAATCGGCCGGTGAATTCTGGAGTCTTCCCTTTGTCGACAAACGTTGATTTCAACTCATTCTTCCACCTCCTGAATAGATCTGCCAACTTCTTAAGAGCATGAGCCTTGACCAATGGCTCTATAACTGGCTTATCCGGATCCTCCTCTGGCGGTAGGGTAAAATTTGCCTTCAGCGCGGTCCAAAGATCATCTTTCTGCCTATCGTTGACAAAAGACACTTGAGGGTCTTCGCTCTTAGGCTTATTCCATTGGTGGATGCTGATCGGGATCATGTCCCTAACAAGAACCCCGCACTGAGCAGAAAATGCTTCCTTGGTCCGGCTGGGTTCAATCGGTTGGCCATCGCCCTTGATTGCTGTGATCGTGAACCTTTCATCCTGGCGCAACCTTTTCTTCAGGCCTCGTCTCGTTACCGAAGTTTGGCTCGATCCGGAGGGCTAGAAAAGAAGAAAGAAGAGAGTTAATATGTGTACATACCAAAACAATTAATGCATCAATTAGCTAGTCAGCACAGGCTTAATTAATATATATACCTCGTCGGACTTTGCAACAGCTCCTTCCTCCGTTCGCTCATCGGAGCCATCATAATCATGTCCTTCCACCTCCATTGTTCGATCACCGGAGCCTGCTTCACCCTCTCCTTCCAGACCATCGGTGTCGTTGAGATACGACAAGATATCACCTCCGCCGAGGATTATGTCCCCCAACAACTGTTCCGCTTCGATGTCTCGGTGCTCCATAGTTTCTGCAAATATTACAACATGGCAATTAATATACAAACATGACAGATGGATATATTAGTGCAAACGTAGACCTAGCTAGCTCGACGCTTCTACGGTTTGGGGTGGCCTCGACAACTCTTCTACGGACCGCCTCTCTCATGAATGTCCGACGTCCGGACCGACAAGGGATTTAACAAAATGACGCCATTCTGGATGTGCAGAAAATGGTCCATATTTTTCCTGATCTCATCTACCCTTCTATATGTCACGTTGTCTAGTGTCAAAGAATTCAAGAAAACCATGACTTCATCATTAGCCGGAAATGACAGGCGTATAATGGTACGAAGCTCTTCAAAGTTGTTTTGGAACGGAGTTCCCGATAGAATAATTCGCTTTTCGGTACAAAGTTCAGCAAGAGCCTTCCGAATATCCCTATTTGAAAGGCCTTTGCTGAAATTCGTATCAAAAGGAGAATTATTCTATCAGGAACTCCGTTCCAAAACAACTTTGAAGAGCTTCGTAGCATCATACGCCTGTTACTTCCGACTAATGATGAAGCCATGGATTTCTTCAATACTTTGACAGACAACGTGACATATAGAAGAATATATATATAGATGAGATCAGAAAAAAAATTGGATCAACTTGTGCACATCCATAATGGAGGCATTCTTGATAAATCTATATATGTCAAAATTCAAACTTTGACATATGATCAAACTTTGACATATGATCAAATGTTGCATATGTCAAAATTCACACTTTGACATATGATCAAACTTTGACATATGATCAAATGTTGCATATGTCAAAATTCAAACTTTGACATATGATCAAACTTTGATATATGTCCACCGCGATATAAAATAATACATAGACTTGTTCGAGCGAGAGGGAGTTGATCGATGTCCCCCCTCATGTCGAAGTTACCGGAGTTATCTTCTTGTGGTTTGGGTGGCCTCGAGAGTTTGTCGAGTAGGGGCGGGAGGGGGTAGGAGATCGACAACGCTTTTTTATATATGTCCACCGCGATATAAAATAATACATAGACTTGTTCGGGCGAGAGGGGGTTGATCGACGTCCCCCCTCATGTCGAAGTGAATGAACAACTCTGAATTTTTTTACATGTACTCCTACAACATGAAAATTTCTAAGTGATTGCCAAACTGTTTGCTAAACTTTTATGCTTCATTTATATGAAGATCAATTGTCCAATATAATTATGTTCGCGATATGAGGCATTGGACATTATCTAGATCACATGCCTCAAAATCAAAGGAAAAACTCCTCTCACAACTATCCGCGGTGCCCAACAATATGAAATCATTCACAAATATTGATGTTGGACTCGACTAAATATGCACTCCATAGTCCAATCAAGTATATAAATCCGCGGTGATCAAACACATACAAGTTACAAAAATTTCTATGCTCACAAAAATATAAGCCCGAGGGGAATTGAAGTTATCGGGGTTATGTTTATACAACAAATGGACAACTCATCTCATTTCATCTCATCTGAAAAAACATAGCACATCTAAAAAAATACATACATACATGGAAAAAAATTGCTATGAACAAAAAAACATCATATATGAACATTTTCTATATCCATCCATACATACATACATACATTGAAAAAAATGCTATGAACAAACACATCAGTAGTAATTATTTTTATAATGATTTGGCCTCAAAAAATTCTTTTATTAGTATTTTCAAACTCTAGAATGACCCTGTTGCACTAGAACTATTTCAAATAATTCTTTTCAAATGCCACAAATTTTTTGAGAAGTCCTCTGATGCCTATAGATCATTTTTATGCAAAAACCCACTTTGGTCATTTGAAACTTTTGAGCAGTGGCAGAGCAAGGCCGAGCTCGGGGGAGCACGCGGCGAAGTTATCGGAGAGGGGGTATATCGACCCCCCCCCCCACTCATGTCGAAGTTATCGGGGAGGGGGTATATCGACCCCCCCCTCATGTCGAAGTTATCGGGGAGGGGGTATATCGACCCCCCCTCATGTCGAAGTTATCAGGGAGGGGGTATATCGACCCCCCCTCATGTCGAAGTTATCGGGGAGGGGGTATATCGACCCCTCCCCCTCATGTCAAAGTTATCGGGGAGGGGGTATATCGACCCCCCCTCCCCCCTCATGTCGAAGTTATCGGGGAGGGGGTATATCGACCCCCCCCCTCATGTCGAAGTTATCGGGGAGGGGGTATATCGACCCCTCCCCCTATGTCAAAGTTATCGGGGAGGGGGTATATCGACCCCCACCCCCCTCATCATGCATATATAGGTATCCACAGTGACATATATACATTGAAAAAAATTACATTATATATATATGAACAAAAAAATTACATCATATATATACATATGTACATCGACCCCCACCCCCCTCATCATGAACAAAAACATGCTCTGAACAAAAAAATTAATACATTATGAACATCTACATATATATAGGCACATACATAAATATATACATTATATATATATATATGAACAAAAAATTAATCTAATAAAAAATGAAAAAAAACAGAGGCGGGGCGGCGCGGCGGCTCACAGCGGGGGCGGCTGGCGACGGCGATGGCGACGGCGACGACTACGACGACGGCGACGGCGGGCCGGGGCAGGGGCTTGGGCGCGGGGCAGGGGCCGGCGCGGCGACGGCGTGGTCGAGGGCAGGGGCGCTGGGCGACGACGACGAGGTGCGGGGAGCGGGCGGCGACGGCGTCGAGGGCTCGGGGCAGGGGCGGCGCGGCGACAACGTCGGAGGCAGGGGCGACGACGGCGACGGCGACGAGGAGCAGCGCTGGGGCGTCGGGCACGAACTGACGATGGAAATCTGAAAATTTCCTAAGTGCTGGCTTATATAGCAAAGGCTTTGGTCCCGGTTAGTGGCACCAACCGGGACCAATGCCCCCCTTTAGTCCCGGTTGGTGCCACCAACCGGGACCAAAGGTCTTTTTTCAGCAGCCCAAAGGGCGGGAAGCAGGGACCTTTGGTCCCGGTTGGTGGAACCAACCGGGACTAAAGGGCGTGCATTGGTCCCGGTTGGTGCCACGAACCGGTACCAATGCACCCCTTTAGTCCCGGTTGGTGCCACCAACCGGGACAAAAAGCCTTGTGCTGCCCGCGTCACGGCCAAAAGTTTAGTCCCACCTCGCTAGTTGAGAGAGCTCGAGAGTGGTTTATAAGCGCTGCTGCGCCCACTCTCTCGAGCTCCTCTCAACTGCAGGCTTTCGGGCCTAAACTCGCACTATGTGCCTGTGGGCCTACTGGGCCTGCTGCGGGCCTGAATCCTGGCCCTTGGCTGGGTTTCTAGTCGTATTCAGGCCGTGGTGGCCCAGTAGGCGGCACTTTTTTTATTTTTATTTTGTTTTCTTTGTTGCTTTATTTATTTTATTTTGTTTCTACTTACAACAAAATACTTACTGTTGCTATTTTTATTTATTTTATTTTGTTTCTATTTATTTATTTTAATTTCTTTTTTGCTTTTTTTATTTATTTTATGAAAATTCTTTTTCTTTTAATGTTTTGAAGAGAAAATACTTTGATAATTTTAGTTGCATAAATTTTATATAATTTTAGTTTCAATAATACAAGAGGTTTAAAAAGTTTTTTAGTTGATTCCTTTAGCTATTAAAGTTTCATTAAAGTTTTCTAGTTCATTCTTTTTCTATTAGAGTTTCATCAAAGTTTTCTAGTTCATTCTTTTAGTTTATTATTTTTGCTTTTAGAGTTTCATAAAAGTTGAGAGGGTTACGGCAAAAACTGGATGCACTTCGTGTACAAAATGGACAATCTCTTTCGAAGTATCAGGGTTTCGGACGAAAACTCATCTGTTACAAAGGGATTTTATTTTTTTGAACTTATTTGAACTCCAGACTTTTTGTGTGCTCAAAATGAACCATTCAAAGCAACATCATCAATTTTCAACCCTTTCTGACTTCATCTGTTATTTTTCATGCATTTACTGATTTTTTTGAACTAAATGACCCTAAAATTGAAAAGCACTTCAAATGAACTCTGAAGAGGTTGAAAATGAGCATGATATCATCATTTCACCCACATAGCATGTGCTAAAAAGTTGAGAGGGTTACGGTAAAAACTGGATGCACTTCGTGTACAAAATGGACAATCTCTTTCGAAGTATCAGGGTTTCGGACGAAAACTCATGTGTTACAAAGGGATTTCATTTTTTGAACTTATTTGAACTCCACACTTTTTGTGTGCTCAAAATGAACCATTTAAAGCTACATCATCAATTTTCAACCCTTTCTGAGTTCATCTGTTATTTTTCATGCATTTACTGATTTTTTTGAGCTAAATGACCCTGAAATTGAAAAGCACTTCAAATGAACTCTGAAGAGGTTGAAAATTGGCATGATATCATCATTTCACCCACATAGCATGTGCTAAAAAGTTGAGAGGGTTACGGCAAAAACTGGATGCACTTCGTGTACAAAATGGACAATCTCTTTTGAAGTATCAGGGTTTCGGACAAAAACTCACCTGTTACAAAGGGATTTCATTTTTTTTGAACTAATTTGAAGTCCAGACTTTTTGTGTGCTCAAAATGAACCATTCAAAGCCACATCATCAATTTTCAACCCTTTCTGACTTCATCTGTCTTCACTTTTTCTTCGCTTGTGTCCTTTGCTTATTGCGTCGTAACCATGGATATTCTTCATCGCTTAACATGGTGCTTGGGTCAGCCTTGACTTTGAAGGGAGGAATTTCATGAAACTTTTCATAATCTTCAGACATGTCTGTCTTACCCTCCACTCCCACGATGTCTCTTTTCCCTGAAAGAACTATGTGGCGCTTTGGCTCATCGTATGATGTATTCGCTTCCTTATCTTTTCTTTTTCTCAGTTTGGTAGACATGTCCTTCACATAGAAAACCTGCGCCACATCATTGGCTAGGACGAATGGTTCGTCTGTGTACCCAAGATTGTTCAGATCCACTGTTGTCATTCCGTAATGTGGCTCTACCTGTACCCCGCCTCCTGACAGATTGACCCATTTGCACTTAAACAAAGGGACCTTAAAATCATGTCCGTAGTCAAGTTCCCATATGTCCACAATGTAACCATAATATGTGTCATTTCCCCTCTTGGTTGCTGCATCAAAGCGGACACCACTGTTTTGGTTAGTGCTCTTTTGATCTTGGGCAATCGTGTAAAATGTATTCCCATTTATCTCGTATCCTTTGTAAGTCAATACAGTCGAAGATGGTCCCCTGGACAACGAGTACAGCTCATCAGAAACAGTGTTGTCACCTCGGAGATGTGTTTCCAACCAACTGCCGAAAGTCCTGATGTGTTCACATGTAATCCAGTCGTCACACTCCTCCGGGTGTTTGGAGCGCAGAATGTTCTTGTGTTCATCGACATACGGGGTCACCAAGGTAGAGTTCTGTAGAACTGTGTAGTGTGCTTGAGACCAAGAATGCCCGTCCCTGCATATTATTGAGTCCCCTCCTAGCGTGCCTTTTCCAGTCAGTCTCCCCTCATACCGCGATTGAGGGAGACCAATCTTCTTATGGTCAGGAATGAAGTCAACACAAAACCCAATGACATCCTCTGTTTGATGGCCCATGGAGATGCTTCCTTCTGGCCTAGCGCGGTTACGGACATATTTCTTTAGGACTCCCATGAACCTCTCAAAGGGGAACATATTGTGTAGAAATACGGGGCCCAGAACGACAATCTCGTCGACTAGATGAACTAGGACGTGCGTCATGATATTGAAGAAGGATGGTGGGAACACCAGCTCAAAACTGACAAGACATTGCGCCACATCACTCCTTAGCCTTGGTATGATTTCTGGATCGATCACCTTCTGAGAGATTGCATTGAGGAATGCACATAGCTTCACAATGGCTAATCGAACGTTTTCCGGTAGAAGCCCCCTCAATGCAACCGGAAGCAGTTGCGTCATAATCACGTGGCAGTCATGAGACTTTAGGTTTTGAAACTTTTTCTCTGCCATATTTATTATTCCCTTTATATTCGATGAGAAGCCAGACGGGACCTTCATACTGAGCAGGCATTCAAAGAAGATTTCCTTCTCTTCTTTGGTAAGAGCGTAGCTGGCAAGACCTTCATACTGCTTTGGAGGCATGCCGTCTTTTTCGTGCCAACGTTGCAGGTCCTCCCGTGCTTCCGGTGTATCTTTTGTCTTTCCGTACACGCCCAAGAAGCCTAGCAGGTTCACGCAAAGGTTCTTTGTCACGTGCATCACGTCGATTGAAGAGCGGACCCCTAGGTCTTTCCAGTAGGGTAGGTCCCAAAATATAGATTTCTTCTTCCACATGGGAGCGTGTCCCTCAGCGTCATTCGGAACAGATAGTCCGCCGGGACCCTTTCCAAAGATTATGTGTAAATCATTGACCATAGCAAGTACGTGATCACCGGTACGCATGGCGGGCTTCTTCCGGTGATCTGCCTCGCCTTTAAAATGCTTGCCTTTCTTTCGACATTGATGGTTGGTCGGAAGAAATCGACGATGCCCCAGGTACACATTCTTCCTGCATTTGTCCAGGTATATACTTTTGGTGTCAGCTAAACAGTGCGTGCATGCGTGGTATCCCTTGTTTGTCTGTCCTGAAAGGTTACTGAGAGCAGGCCAATCATTGATGGTTACAAACAGCAACGCATGCAGGTCAAATTCCTCCTGTCTGTGCTCATCCCACACACGTACACCGTTTCCATTCCACAGCTGTAAAAGTTCTTCAACTAATGGCTGTAGGTACACATCAATGTCGTTGTCGGGTTGCTTAGGGCCTTGGATGAGTACTGGCATCATAATGAACTTCCGCTTCATGCACAGCCAAGGAGGAAGGTTATAGATACATAGAGTCACGGGCCAGGTGCTGTGATTGCTGCTCTGCTCCCCGAAAGGATTAATGCCATCCGCGCTTAAACCAAACCATACGTTCCTTGGGTCACCTGCAAACTCAGTCCGGTACTTTCTCTCGATTTTTCTCCACTGTGACCCGTCAGCGGGTGCTCTCAACTTCCCGTCTTTCTTACCGTCCTCTCTGTGCCATCGCATCAACTTGGCATGCTCTTTGTTTCTGAACAGACGTTTCAACCGTGGTATTATAGGAGCATACCACATCACCTTTGCAGGAACCCTCTTCCTGGGGGGCTCGCTGTCAACATCACCAGGGTCATCTCGTCTGATCTTATACCACAATGCACCGCATACCGGGCATGCGTTCAAATCCTCGTACGCACCACGGTACAGGATGCAGTCATTAGGGCATGCATGTATCCTCCGCACCTCCAATCCTAGAGGGCATACGACCTTCTTTGCTGCGTACGTACTGTCGGGCAATTCGTTATCCTTTGGAAGCTTCTTCTTCAATATTTTCAGTAGCTTCTCAAATCCTTTGTCAGGCACAGCATTCTCTGCCTTCCACTGCAGCAATTCCAGTACGGTACCGAGCTTTGTGTTGCCATCTTCGCAATTGGGGTACAACCCTTTTTGGTGATCCTCTAACATGCGATCGAATTTCAGCTTCTCCTTTTCACTTTCGCACTGTCTCCTTGCATCAACAATGACCCAGTGGAGATCATCATCGGGCACATCGTCTGGTTCCTCTTGATCTTCAGCTTCCCCCGTTGCAGCATCATCGTATTCAAGGGGCACATAGTTGTCATCGTCCTCTTCTTCTTCGCTGTCTTCCATCATAACCCCTATTTCTCCGTGCGTGGTCCAAACATTATAGTGTGGCATGAAACCCTTATAAAGCAGGTGGGTGTGAAGGATTTTCCGGTCAGAGTAAGACTTCGTATTCCCACATATAGGGCATGGACAACACATAAAACCATTCTGCTTGTTTGCCTCAGCCACTTCGAGAAAATTATGCACGCCCTTAATATACTCGGAGGTGCGTCTGTCACCGTACATCCATTGCCGGTTCATCTGCGTGCATTATATATAATTAAGTGTGTCAAAAACCATTACAAAACATCATGAACAGATAAGTGACCAAATTAATAGAAGTTCATCATCACATTAAAACCAAAGTACATACATAGTTCTCATTGAACAACATATAGCTCTTCAGAGCATCTAATTAAACCATACATTATTGAAACTATGTAAAACATTTCAATGCAACAACAAATGCGATCAAAATCGCAACCAAGGTAACAATTGATCCAACGGCATAATGATACCAAGCCTCGGTATGAATGGCATATTTTCTATACTTTCTAATCTTGAAGCGCATTGCATCCATCTTGATCTTGTGATCATCGACGACATCCGCAACATGCAACTCCAATATCATCTTCTCCTCCTCAATTTTTTTTAATTTTTCCTTCAAGTAATTGTTTTCTTCTTCAACTAAATTTAACCTCTCGACAGTAGGGTCGGTTGAAATTTCCGGTTCACATACCTCCTAGATAAAAAAAATCTATGTCACGTTGGTCGACATAATTGTCATAAACAACAAATGAACCAAATAGTTATAAAATATAATATATACCACATCCGAATCATAGACAGGACGAGGGCCGACGGGGGCGGATACCAAAACCATCGCACTATATAATAACAAACAATAATAAAAGTAAGAAAATTATACAAGTATCTATGTAAATCATACAAGTAAGAATTTTTTTTCTTTTAGAAAGAAGATAAGAACAAGAGGCTCACCACGGTTATGCCGGCGACGAGATCGGCGCGGGCGATCGACGGCGATGAAGACGGGGACGGGACGTGACGGACCGCTAAACCTAGACAAATCTTGAGGAAAATGGAGCTTGAAGGTCGAGTTTGGAGAGGAGAAAGCTTAAGTAGTGTTGTTCGGGCATTTCATCGAACACCTCATGTGCATAGGAGGTGAGCTAGAGCACCACAAACACCTCCCCTCGCCGGCCAGAAAAAACAGAGTAGTGGAGTGCTCTGCTCGCGGGCGAGGGGTATATATAGGCACAACATTGGTCCCGGTTCCCTTTGGTCCCGGTTCCAGACACGAACCGGGACCAATGGGCCCACATCCATTGGTCCCGGTTACGAACCGGGACCAATGCCCCACGAGCCCCGGCCGGCCCCCTGGACGCACGAACCGGGACGTATGCCCCCATGTGTCCCGGTTCCTGACTGAACCGGGACTAATGGGCTGGGCTGGCCTGGACCAAAGCCCTGTTTTCTACTGGTGATTGGTTCTACGGAGGGTAACCACTCACGTTGCTGTTCCAGTGTGGGTCAAGCGCATGACTCTTTTGGCCAAGGCCGTGGAGAAGACACCACACGGCTGCATAGGCGACCATCAGCATACTTTTCTCTACGTCTCCGGAGATACTCATCAGATATGGCCGTAGATAATTCCGCAGCAAGCACACACACACACATGACGGTGAAGTTTCCCCTGTCGCCCTCTCACTCTAGACTCCAATCTGGATCCGTAGTGACGAATTCTCTTTGCGCGTGGAGCACAATCATGGGAGTCTTGGAGTCTGCTCTGCTCTCCTGCTGGCCAACCATGTGTGCTATGGTCTATGCCGACCTTTGATGTCTTTATCAATATCACTGGTCCCATTAATTTCAGATTTTGCCATCTTTCATCTACATCTGTGACACAGTTTCGTCCTCGGCACAAGCACATAAAGGAGGCAGCCTCATGGCTCTGCACTACATCCCCATGTTCTTCCTCCTATTTGTGAGTTCGTTCTGCAAATCCGATGACCAGCTCACACAAGCAAAGCCACTCGCCCATGGCGACATGCTCATTTCCGAGAGAGGGGACTTTGCTCTTGGCTTCTTCTCCCCGACAAGCTTCAACAAGAGTTTTTACCTTGGTATATGGTATCACAGCCTCCCCGGGCCACGGACCGTCGTGTGGGTCGCCAACCGAGACAATCCAATCACCAACCCTTTGTCGGTGATGCTCATGGTAACTAACAATTCTCGCATGGTACTATCTGACACCGAAGGCCGTAATATTTGGATGGCAGGAAGCAATATCACTTCTGGGGCGGCAGGAGCTTATGCAGTACTACTCAACTCAGGGAACTTTGTCCTCCGGTCGTCAGATTTTTTTTTGTTAGAAAAGGAGGAGGACCCCCGGCCTCTGCATCTAGACGATGCATGCAGCCACTTTATGAATTATTCACACAAGACCTTACAAAGTCATACAACAGTAAGACTAAAGCCACCGTCTAGGCAACATCTGTCGCTACTCCTATCCAGTTGATGTAGGGATGCTGATAGTCTGGGACTAATACCAAACAGACCTCGCAGCCAAACCTAACATCTAAGACCTGAGATCCCAACCAGGACGCCTGCCGGGTATGGGGCACCCACTAGTCCGGCGCACTCCTCAACCAGGACGCCTGCCGGGTATGAGGCCGCCGCAGCCACCTGCCACCAATCCATCTTCAGTGATGTACTGCTGCATCTACCTTGCCCGGTCTAGCTGCTGTCGACGCCACCACGACGCCAGACAACGCCACCATCCTGTGCTCGTCCATCATCACACGCCCACCGGCGAGACCCCGCTGCTCCATGCCGCCGAGACCCGCCGTCGTCGACGCGAGAGAAGGCACGCCACACCACCTCACGCCTCTTCCATCCGGCGCCGCTCCACAAACGATGCCCCTAATAGGGAACACGACACCGCAGCGCCGCCATCGTCCGATCCGGTGATCTTAGGATTTCTCCCGGAGCGACACGAGCAGGTTGATGATAGTTGCTTGACGATGCCTTCATCAAGGTAACGACGTAGACGCCGCCATCGCCCGCCATGACCGGAGTCGGCTTGGATTTCACCGGTGACTATGTCTCCCCAACTCGCCGCCGGTGCTAATAGTGGGATCCAAGATCCGTCACTACCAGCCTGGCCAACCGCCTTCGGTGGAGAAGGCAGCCACAGCCACCATGCCCGGGCCAAGAGACCCGGACGTCCTCGTGCCGTGAAGATTACCCAGGGGGGATCTCCTCTTGCCGTTGTCGAGACAAGGCGCAGCCGCAGTGGATCTCGATCCAAACCCCTCGAGCCCAGATCAGATCTCATCGCAGCCAAAATCTCATCCGCCAAACGGCAGCCGGAGATCTCCTGGCCACCGCCAACCCACTGCGCACTGCCGTTGGAGGAGGAGGGAGATGGACGCCGCTGCCCCACGCGTTACCGCCGGCCGAGGACAGCGCCGCCGCCGCCGCCTCACCACAGGGGCTTCGCCCCCTGGCGTCCTCAGCGACGGCGGCAGTAGTGGGAGGCGATGGAAGGGGAGGGCTGAGGGCGGTGTGGACGGGGACTCCCCGGGGGCGGCACGGCGCCGCCGCCTCGGGGGAGAGAGGTCGGGGGAGAGAGTTTAGATGCGGGACCAGGACATATGGTTGAGCTTCGATCATCCAACCGACACCATCCTTCCAAGCATGAGATTTTTGGTGAGCTACAAGGCACAAGTCGTCACACGTCTTTTTGCTTGGAAGGGCCTGGATGACCCATCTTCTGGGGACTTCTCATTCAGCAGCGACCCTAGTTCCCCAGACCTTCTGTTGGCAACCTGGAACAAGACCAGACCATACTGCCGCATCACTGTGTTGAGTGGTGTCACAGTATCCGGTGGCACGTACCTAACCAACACCAGCACCATCTTATATGAAACTGCCCTCAACTCTGGAGACGAGTTCTACTTCATGTTCACAATCTCCGACAACTCACCGTTCACGCGCATGGTGCTTGAATACACTGGCAAGTGGAAGTTTTTAACATGGAACAATCACTCGTCATCATGGGAAATCATCGCTGAACACCCCGCTGCTGCATGCGAGCTCTATGCCTCGTGTGGCCCATACAGTTATTGCGACTTAACTCAAATTGTCCCAGCTTGCCGATGCCTTGATGGGTTTCAGCCCAGTGATGGCATTAACTTCTCTAAAGGATGCCGGAGAAAGCAAGCATTGAAATGCGGCAAACAAAGTCATTTCATGACCTTGCCAGGGATGAAGGTTCCTGACAAATTCTTGCATATATGGAACAAAACCTTGGATGAGTGTGCGGCTGAGTGCAGCCGCAACTGCTCATGCACGGCTTACGCTTATGCTAACTTGAGCATGTCTGGTGCTATGGCCGACCCATCAAGGTGCTTGGTTTGGTCAGAGGAGCTTATTGACATTGGGACGAAAACCACCGGCGAGAACCTGTACCTCAGACTTGCCGATTCTCCGGGTATTTTGTCCCTGCCCTCTTTTCTTCACATAAATAGCAGGTGCTTGCCAGATTAACACCAATATTTTTAGATGGGGCATGTGAACATATGATTTCTCATGCAAATACACAGATATTAAAAATAATTTTATTAGTTATACGGTGGTACTGCTAGGTTATGACCATGTACTCCACTAATTTGCACGTCACCTTGACATGATCTTTTAATTTAGATGTTGACATGGAATTCAAATGTAGCTTTCACCATTGTTTCCTACAGTAATATACTCCACCAGTTCCAAAATATAAGATGTAGTTTGATCCATATTCTTGTTCGACCTTACATCTCTCATACAACATTTAGTCAACGGTTACAAAATCATAATCACATGAGAATGCTTTTGAACTGTACATTGATAAAACCCAATGTAAAAATACTAGGTATTAAACCCCAGAAACAAAAATTGAAGCATGGTCTGGCAAAGCTTTTATTTGTGGAGCTGATTATATTGGCCAGTTGGAGTATCTGGACTGGATCTGCACAATAGAGCTCCCAACCTTTACAGATGTATGAAAATTTTCAAGGATGAACTGACATGAGTGGTTCATAGAGCTACGGCAACATTTTGCTTTCTCACATAGTTTGCAGTAGGTAAAAGGACATTCCTTTTAACATCATTTTAGAAATACCAAAAAAAAAAGTTCTTGCATTACCAAGTTAAACCATAGAACTTCTTGTCTTCACTTTCAAATGGTTAACAATTTTTTTAAGAGTTCATGTCTTGGATTTTTCCGTTAGGGATTTCTAGCAGTTACTATTTTTTCTAGCACTGGCATAGCTAGTTAATTATTTAATTTGGATTGGTTGTTTATCTACAAGCATACTGCAACTTAGGGTGATTTTTTTAGATGATCAAATATCAGATTTGCCCAGGTAGTTTAGGTGCATAAAATAGGGCCGTTAGACACTTAATAAGCTGAACAAATCCGAAATGCTATGTATGCAAGTGAATTGTAGACTTCTGATTAGTTGCATTTCTGCAGTTGACAAGAAGAGAAATTTAGAAAGGATTATACTACCGATTATGACATTCCTGCTGCTCCTAGCTTCCATAGCCCTCGTGTGGATGTACAAATACAGAGGTAAAGTAACAAATTTCCTCCTGATTTCAACATACTATATTGGTTCAAGAGTTACGGAAAAAAAATGAATGTCCTTGTAGGCAAATGGCGAAAGAAGGAAAACCAGAAGAAACTGAAGCTTGGATACTTTAGCGCATCCAACCAACTCGAAGATGAAAATACAGAAGTTCCATTTGTTAGTTTTGAAGACACCCTTTTGGCAACAAATTGTTTTGCTGATTCCAACTTGCTTGGACGCGGAGGCTTTGGCAAAGTCTACAAGGTAACAGAATGTTGTATATTGACAAGCTGATGAGATATGCACTTATTTACTACTGTCATTCCTAACTAAAGGCTTTGCTGATCCAACAATTACTAGATGTAGTAGATGCTAAATTAGTGAAACATGTACTTGTTGATGCCACATGATCTGAAATTGATGTGGTTTCAGATGAGTTGGTTATTTACAGTAGGTTTGATATTCGAGAGGGTGGAAAGAAAACAATTCTGCAGTTGAGAAATATCTTGTGGGTTCCAGAGTTAAGAGTGTCACAATGGACTTATTCATATATAAAGGATAACTATAGGACCCTAAAAGGTTGGTTTCCATTTCTTGATTAATTGAAAAATATGTGCCCATGTAGGGAACACTCAAAGGTGGAGACAATGTTGCTGTTAAAAGGCTAAGTAAGGGTTCTGGACAAGGAACAGTGGAGTTCAGAAGTGAGGTAGTTCTAATTGCCAAACTGCAGCACAAAAACCTAGTCCAACTTCTTGGGTGTTGCATTCATGAAGATGAGAAGTTACTAATATACGAATACTTACCTAATAAAAGCTTGGATGCCATTCTTTTTGGTATGTGCTTTTTTTTATTGCACATCGCAAAATTATTTAAATTCACCGAAAAGGCATTGATGATGACAAGCTTCGTCTCTTATGATAGATACTACACAAAAACATGTGCTTGACTGGTTGACACGGTTCAAAATAATTAAAGGAATAGCACGAGGTCTTCTTTATCTCCACCAAGATTAAAGATTAAGAATAATTCATAGAGATCTCAAAGCAAGCAACATCTTGTTGGACACAGAAATGACTCCCAAAATTTCAGATTTTGGTATGGCAAGAATTGTTGGTGCAAACCAGCACCAAACAAGCACCAACCGGGTTGTCGGGACATAGTAAGTAACAGGTTTACTAACATTCATGTTTTTATGGTCTGGTATAGCTCATCTTGTGCATTCCTAGCTGATTTCTTGAATGTTTAAACAGTGGTTACATGTCACCAGAATATGCAATGGGAGGTGCGTTTTCTGTGAAATCAGACACTTATAGCTTCGGTGTTCTTCTCTTGGAGATTGTTAGCGGCTTGAAGATTAGCTCGCCTCAGCTCACATCAAACTTTTCTAGCCTTATCACTTATGTAAGTATGTATTATTGAATACATGGTACAAAACTGTTGTTTGATGAGCTTGCATAGTATAGGTAGTTTTTCTTGGTATATGTTCGATCACCCGCTCTCCCATGTCCCAAGTAAATAAATTAGTAACCTGATGTTGACCTCTTCTATTGGACAGGCATGGAAACTATGGGAAGATGGCAATGCAACTGAATTTATGGACTCTTCGTTTGCTGCAAGTTGCCCACTTCATGAAGTTCTATGGTGTATTCATGTGGGATTATTGTGCATTCAGGACCAGGCTAATGATCGACCAATAATGTCGTCGGTTATGTTTATGTTAGAAAATGAAAGTGCATTGCTTCCGGCTCCAAAGCAACCTGTATATTTTGCTCCAAGTGATGGGGCAGCCGGAGAAGCAATGGACAACACAGAGAACTCCGTGAATGCAATGAGTATCACAACAGTCGAGGGCCGTTAAATCTTTAATAACATTTTCTGCAGGAGTGGTGTTATAAAACATAGTATATTCGAATTTTAATAGCTAGTTGTAAAGTGTATGATTTACTCTGTGAACTGAAATATTTGTGTATGTATTATACATAAATGTGAGTTCATTATAAATGGAAAGTTGTGAATAATAGAGGTGTAGCCATCGTCAGCCCTACCCCCTGCCCTGTTACTCGATACATCCTACCGAATATATTTTTTTATTGATACAGAAGATTTATCAGATTTCAATTATCAGAATACATTCATGATATGGTGTCTTACTTTTTTTTTTTTTGCGGATGATATATAGTGTCTTGCTGGTTAGGATTGTCACTGTTTACAGTTGGATCGCCTAGCACACGCCATTTTGATTCATCAACCAAAGTATACACTGAAACTCAAGATCCCTTCTGCTTTTGCACCTGAAGCAAATGAGTAACCCCTTCTGCCAAATTATAAGTTAAGAAGAGAAATCTAAATCCGTATTAGTACCTTGGCTCAAGCCGGGATTACGAAGACCCCTGGAGTGTTGAATCACCTCGATTAACTTGGCTTCAATGGCGCGTCGGCGCTGGAGCACGGCCAGACCACTGCTTCGTCCTTCCCCGCGTTGGCTCCGCGCACGCGACTGCCACTGCCCCACCACGGCCTGAGCCGGCCACCTCCTCCGAGGCAAGTACGCCTCCGATCCGCTGGCGGTCCACATTGGCGGTGGCCGACGCGGACGAGCTGCCGTCCGCTCCCCAAGTTCGCCACAGATCGCCCGTCGCCGCTTCTCTCTCAGTTGTTTTACGGTCCATCCCCTCCACATCTATGGGATGGGGCCGAGAGCCCATGATGGTCAAAGCAAGAGCGGCCTAAAAAAATATAGGGCTTGTGGCGCTACCAGCAGAGTTCTTCAAATCCACTCCGATTGCCGCGATACCTCTCGAGCAATCCGGGCACGAACATAATTTAAGAAACCACACGCGGTCGATCTGATCCAAATGGACCATGGTGTCCAGCCCCGGCACCGAGAGGAAGGCGATGGCGTCGTCCACGGCAGCGGCACGAGGTCGTCGTCATGGCTGGAGCGGTCGTTTTTAATATTTTTAACAAAAGTCATGCCTAATTTGTCTGTCGATTCATAATATTTTGTGCTTATTTTATCAGTGTGCTAATTGTATTATAGTGTATAAATAATTTCATGAACTATATGTTTTTATTTAATTTTTTAACATGAATGTAGACAATGAAGCAAGTTTGTCATGGCGTGGCGTCATCAGGGTAGGCGTGTGCCACCACGTGGTTATCACTTGCAACGAAATCTGCGTGGATCTTCAGGATAACTTTTTGAAGAGGATGGTACGTATTAATTCACCTTGTTGTTGTGGCTGATGAGTTGCTCATGTATATAAAGTTGCGCCCAAAATTGTCTAATTGTTGTTTTCTTTCAATTTTGCGCAGTGCATCCTTTGTTGAGGAAGAGTCGACTTCCTACGTAGGATGAACCTGCCAATTAAGGTGGAGGGCACATTTGGGCTCAAGATGACCATGTTAAAAAATGACACACCCTTAAGCCATATGGTCACCAACGAGGCACATCGAACGTATTTTGGTCGCTTGTTGGAGATATATTGTTACTTCGCGAAGTAGATGATAAGGAGGACAACATCTATATGTGGTTCAACATCCCCTAGTCAGCATAGCATTTCCAGTGTTGTTCCCAAGATTATGTGTGTAGTTCGATCGTACTAGCACTCTCAGGGCATCTCCAACCGCGGAAGTCATCCCACGCGGTCCTGTATCGGTCAGGGGCAGTCCGAATGTGTTTTGTCTCACAAACCGGAGACAAATATGTGTGGGCTTTGCGGGAGTCTGGACCACTCCCAAGCCCGCTTCTGACTGCCGTAGCCCACCCAAACCACTCCCCTCCCTGCCCCGCACTTCTCACCCAAAACGGTCCGCGTTGCTCCAGAGCGTCTGTGCCCACATTCATGCCCAGGCAGAGCAGACGGGTCGCTCACTGGCACCCTGCCAGATTAATCGTATTCTGAGCTGGAGCAATGGACCTATTTGAAGTGGACCATTTCGTACCAGAAAAGCCCATGTTTGAATAAGAGTTGATTTTACTTCCACACTTAGCTACTCTAGGTTGGGGAGTAGGGCAAGGGGGGAAGTTCTCGACATTGAAGTGGCGCGGCGGCCGAGAGCGTCACTCACGCCGCTTCCCAGTGCAGGCGACTGCTCCGCGTTCAAACGACACAACGACCACACGTCCGTCTCCGCCCACATCAATGAGATGCAATTGCCGAGGCGCCTACTCCGGCGCCACCTGTCCGCCCCTCTGCCACCCACCATTGTTATATAAATCGCTGCCTCGGCCATAGCCGTAGTCATCTGCCTACGATCCATCTCCGCACCACTCCCACCATGGATTCACCCCCCGTCGAAGCTCTCTGGGACGGGCTGATGCCGGACCAGAAGAAGGAGATGGACGCCATTGCTATTGGCTGGCAGGCAGCCGGAGGACGGCGATGTCCCAAGGGAGGACGCGGACGATGACGAGCCGACGCCACCCTCCTCATCCGCACCACCCTCCTCCTCCTCCTCCATGATACGTCTCCAACGTATCTATAATTTTTGATTGTTCCATGCTATTATATTATCTATCTTGGATGTTTTATATGCATTATAATACAATTTAATATCATTTTTTGGGACTTACCTATTAACCTAGTGCCCAGTGCCAGATGCTGTTTTTTTCCTTATTTTTGCCTTTTATAGAAAATCAATATCAAACGGAGTCCAAACGGAATAAAACTTTACGGTGATTTTTCTTGGACCAGAAGAAACCCAGAAGACTTGGAGAGGAGGCCAGAAGACCTAGGAGGCGGCCACAAGCCCTAGGGGCGCGCCCTGGGGGGTAGGGCACGCCCCCTGGCTTGTGGGCCCCTTGTAGACCTCCTAACCCTAATTCTTGCTCCATAAATATCCAAATATTCCGTCTACATCAGAAGCGTCCACAAAAATACTTTTTCGCCGCCGCAAGCTTCTATCCTCGTGAGATCCCATCTTGGGGCTTTTTCTGGCACTCTGCCGGAGGGGGATTCGATCACGGAGGGCCTTTACACCAACCTTGTTGCCCTTCCGATGATGTGTGAGTAGTTTACCATAGACCTACGGGTCCATAGCTAGTAGCTAGATGGCTTCTTCTCTCTCTTTGATCTTCAACACAATGTTCTCCTCGATGTTCTTGGAGTTCTATTCGATGTAATCTTCTTTTGCGGTGCGTTTGTTGAGATCCGATGAATTGTGGATTTATGATCAGATTATCTATGAATATTATTTGAGTCTTCTCTGAACTCTTTTATGCATCATTAAGATAGCTTTGTATTTCTCTCTGATCTATTGATTTGGTTTGGCCAACTAGATTGATCTATCTAGCAATTGGAGAGGTGTTTTGTGATGGGTTCAATCTTGCGGTGTCCTCACCCAGTGACAGCAGGGGTAGCGAGGCACGTATTGTATTGTTGCCATTAAGGATAAAAAGATGGGATTTATATCATATTGCTTGAGTTTATCCCTCTACAGCATGTCATCTTGCTTAATGCGTTACTCTGTTCTTTTGACCTTAATACTCTAGATGCTGGCAGGAGTCGGTCGATGTGTGGAGTAATAGTAGTAGATACAGAATCGTTTCGGTCTACTTGTCACGGACATGATGCCTATATTAATGATCATTGCCTTAGATATCATCATAACTATGTGCTTTTCTATCAATTGCTCAACAGTAATTTGTTCACCCACCGTATGTTTTCCTTCAAGAGAGAAGCCTCTAGTGCAACCTATGGCCCCCGGGTCTATTTTCCATCATATATTTTCAGATCTATAAAACCAAAAACCCAAAAATACCTTGCTGCAATTTATTTACCTTTACTTTATTTTACCTTTTATTTATCTTTTATATCTATCTCTGTTAGATCTCACTATTGCAAGTGACCGTAAAGTGACTGACAACCCCTTTATCGCATTCGGTGCGAGTGTTTGTTAGTTTGTGCAGGTGCATATATTGGAGACTTGGTTGTTCCTCCTACTGGATTGACCTTGGTTCTTAACTGAGGGAAATACTTATCTCTACTTTGCTACATCATCCTTTCCTCTTCAAGGGAAAAACCAATGCAAGCTCAAGAAGTAGCAGGAAGAATTTCTAGCGCCATTGCCGGGGAGGATATACATCAAGCCTACCAAGTACCTATCATAAACTCTCATCTCTTGCATTACATTATTTGCCATTTGCCTCTCATTTTCATCTCCCCCACTTCTAAAACGTTTTCAGAAAAACATAAAAATATTTGCCTTTTTATTCTCCTTCTTTCCGTTCATCTTTTCATTTGCTTTTTGTTTGCTTGTGTGCTAGATTGCTTACTTTGTCACGACATCTCAAGAAAATAGCAAGTTGTGTGACTTTTCCAATACTAATAATAATGATTTTATTAGTACTCTGATTGCTCCCGCCACTAGTGCGGAACCTTATGAAATTAATGCCGCTTTGTTGAATTTTGTTATGAAAGAACAATTTTCTGGTAGTTCTAATGAAGATGTTGCATCCCATCTAAATACTTTCGTTGGGTTTTGTGATATGCAAAAGAAAAGAGATGTGGATAATGACATTATTAAATTGAAGCTATTTTCGTTCTCACTACAAGATTGTGCTAAAACTTGGTTTTCATCTTTGCCTAAAAATAGTATTGATTCATGGGATAAGTGTAAAGATGCTTTTTATTTTCAAGTATTTTCCGCTCGCTAAGATCATCTCCCTCAGGAATGATATAATGAATTTTAAGCAACTAGATCATGGACATGTTGCACAATCTTGGGAGAGGATGAAATTCATGATAAGAAATTGCCCTACCCATGGTTTAAGTTTACGGATGATCATACAAATTTTTTTATGCAGGATTGAATTTTGCATCTACAAATCTTTTAGATTCCGTCGCGGGAGGTACTTTTATGGAAATCACGTTAGGAGAAGCTACTAAACTCCTAGATAATATTATGGCAAATTACTCTCAATGGCATACCGAAAGATCTTTCACTAGTAAAAAAAAGTGCATGCGATTGAAGAAATTAATACTTTGAGTGGAAAGATGGATGAACTTATGAAATTGATTGCTAGTAAGAGTGCTTCTATTGATCCCAATGATATGCCTTTGTCTACTTTGATTGAAAATAATAATGAATTTTTGGATGTGAATTTTGTTGGTAGGAACAATTTTGGTAATAACGCGTATAGAGGCAATTTTAATCCTAGGCGGTTTCCTATTAATTCCTCTAATAATTATGGTAATTCCTACAATAATTCTTATGGAAATTATAATAAGATACCTTCTGATCTTGATAATAATATTAAAGATTTTAGAAATTCTCAAAAGATTTTCAATGCTATGGTAGAAGAAAAATTGCTTAAGGTTGATGATTTGGCTAGAAATGTTGATAAGATTTCTCACGAGATTGATTCTTTTAAGATTAGATCTATGCCACCTAAGCATGATATTAATGAGTCTTTGAAAGCTATTAGGATCTCTATTAATGAAATCAAAGAAAGAACAGCCAGGATGCATGCTAAGAAAGATTGGTTTGTAAAAGCATGTTCTTCTAGTTTGTGTGAGAATAATGATGAAGATCTTAAATTGATTGGTGTGACTCCTATTGAATCTTTATTTGCCAATATAAAACTTGATCAAGATGGGACTGGAGATGAGTCAACTTTAGTTAGAAGGCGTCCCAATAATTTGGAAGTTGATGATCTTAATGGAAAAATTGATAAAAGTGGGATTGAAGAGGTCAAAACTTTAGGTAGCTATGAACCCACTCTTTTGGATTTCAAGGACTTTAATTATGATAATTTTTCTTTGATTTATTTTATTTCCTTGTTGTAATCCATGCTTAATTCACCCCATGCTTATAATCAAAATAAGTCTTTTACTAAACATATTGTTGATGCTATGATGAAATCTTTTGAAGAAAAGCTTGAGTTGGAAGTTTCAATCCCTAGAAAGCTTTATGATGAGTGGGAACCTACTATTAAAATTAAGATTAAAGTCTATGAGTGGTATGCTTTATGTGATTTGGGTGCTAGTGTTTCCACTATTCCAAAAACTCTTTGTGATGTGCTAGGTTTCGACAAACTTGATGATTGTTCTTTGAATTTGCATCTAGCGGATTCCACTATTAAGAAACCTATAGGAAGGATTAATGATGTTTTTATTGTTGCAAATAGGAATTATGTGCCCGTAGATTTTATTGTGCTTGATATAGATTGCAATCCTACATGGCCTATTATTCTTGGTAGACGACCTTTCCTTAGAACGATTGGTAAAATTATTGATATGAAAGAAGAAAACATAAGATTTCAATTTCCATTAAGGAAGGGCATGGAACACTTTCCAAGAACGAAAATTAAGTTGCCATATGAATCTATTATGAGGGCTGCTTATCGTTTGAATACTAAAGATGACAATACTTAGATCTATGTATTATGCCTAGCTAGGGGTGTTAAACAATAGCGCTTGTTGGGAGGCAACCAATTTTTATTTTGTGTTTTTTGTTTTTGCTTCTGTTTTTTAATAAATACACAATATTACTTCTGTAATAATTGTATTTTAGTGTTTTAATTAGTGTTTGTGCCAAGTAAGACCTTTGGGATGATCTATGGTGATAGTTGATTTGATCTTGCTGAAAACAGAAACTTTTGCGTCCAGTGCTAGAATTTTGAAAATTCACTGAAGCGTGATAAATCTCTGAATTTCTTACAGAAGATTGACATACGAATTGCATCTCTTATCCTAATTTTTCAGAATTTTTCGAGTTACATAAGTATGAGTAATATTCAGATCTTCGCAGACTGTTCTGTTTTTGACAGATTCTGTTTTCTATGTGTTGTTTGCTTATTTTGATGAATCTATGGGTAGTATCGGCGGGGTATGAACCATGGAGAAGTTGGAATACAGTAGATATAAAACCAATATAAATTTAGAATGAGTTCACTATCGTACCTAAGTGGTGATTTAATTTTCTTATACTAACAGAGCTTACGAGTTTTTTGTTGCGAAGTTTTCAAGTTTTGGGTAAAGTTTTGATGGATAATGGAATAAGGAGTGGCAAGAGCCTAAGCTTGGAGATTCCCAAGGCACCCCAAGGTAAAATTCAAGGAGAACCAAGCATCTAAGCTTGGGGATGCCCTGGATGGCATCCCCTCTTTCGTCTTCAATCCATCGGTAAAATTACTTGAGGCTATATTTTTATTCACTACATGATATGTGTTTTGCTTGGAGCGTCTTGTATTATATGAGTCCTTGATTTTTAGTTTGCCACAATCATCCTTGCTATACACACCTTTTGAGAAGGACACACATTAATTGTGAATTTGTTAGAATACTCTATGTGCTTCACTTATATCTTTTGAGCTAGGCAATTGCTCTAGTGCTTCACTTAGATATTTTTAGAGCACGGCGGTGGTTTTATTTTGAAGAAATTGATAAACGCTCATGCTTCACTTATATTATTTTGAGAGTCTTTAAAATAGTATGGCAATTGGTTTAGGTTATGAATTTGGTCCTAATATGATGGGCATTCAAGAGGGATATATTAAAAACTTTCATGAAGATCATTGAATATATGAGAAGTTTGATTCCTTGCATTTGTTTTGAGATATAAAGATGGTGATATTAGAGTCATGCTAGTTGGTAATTATGGTTGAGTAATAATACTTGTGTTAAATTTTGTGATTCCCGAAGCATGCACGTATGGTGAACTATCATGTGATGAAGTTAGAGCATGATTTATTTTTGATTGTCTTCCTTATGAGTGGCGGTCGGGGACGAGCGATGGTCTTTTCCTACCAATCTATCCCCCCTAGGAGCATGCGTATTAGTACTTTGTTTCGAGGGCTAATAAATTTTTGCAATAAGTATGTGAGTTCTTTATGACTAATGTTGAGTCCATGGATTATACGCACTCTCACCCTTCCATCATTGCTAGCCTCTCTAGTACCGCGCAACTTTCGCTAGTGCATTAAACCCACCATACACCCTTCCTCAAAACAGCCACCTTACCTACCTATTATGGCATTTCCATAGCCATTCCGAGATATATTGCCATGCAACTTCCACCGTTCCGTTTATTATGACACACACCATCATTGTCAAAAGAGGCCAAAGAGCCCAAAAGAAAAAAAAGAAAAAGAAAAAAAATGAGAGAAAAAGAGAGAAGGGACAATGTTACTATCCTTTTTCCAAACTTGTGCTTCAAAGTAGCACCATGTTCTTCATGATAGAGAGTCTCCTATGTTGTCACTTTATATTACTAGTGGGAGTTTTTCATTATAGAACTTGGCTTGTATATTCCAATGATGGGCTTCCTCAAATTGCCCTAGGTCTTCGTGAGCAAGCAAGTTGGATGCACACCCACTTAGTTTTCTTTTGAGCTTTCATACACTTATAGCTCTAGTGCATCCGTTGCATGGCAATCCCTACTCACTTGCATCGATATAAATTGGTGGGCATCTCCATAGCCCATTAATTTGCCTAGTTGATGTGAGACTTTCTCCTTTTTTGTCTTCTCCACACAACCCCCACCATCATATTCTATTCCACCTATAGTGCTATGTCCATGGCTCACACTCATGTATTGCGTGAAGGTTGAAAAGGCTTAAGAACATCAAAAGTATGAAACAATTGCTTGGCTTGTCATCGTGGTTGTGCATAATAAATACTTTGTGTGATGAAGATATAGCATGACCAGACTATATGATTTTTTTAGGGATAACTTTCTTTGGCCATGTTATTTTGAAAAGCTATGATTGGTATGCTTGAAGTATAATTTTTTTATGTCAATATTAAACTTTTGTTTTGAGTCTTATGGATCTAAATATTCATGCCACAAAAATAAAAACTACATTGATAAACATGTTAGGTAGCATTCCACATCAAAAATTCTGTTTTTATCATTTACCTACTCGAGGACGAGCAGGAATTAAGCTTAGGGATGCTTGATACGTCTCCAACGTATCTATAATTTTTTATTGTTCCATGCTATTATATTATCTATCTTAGATGTTTTATATGCATTATAATACTATTTTATATTATGTTTTTGGACTAACCTATTAACCTAGTGCCCAGTTGATACGTCTCCAACGTATCTATAATTTTTTATTGTTCCATGCTATTATATTATCTGTTTTGGATGTTTTATATGCATTAATATGCTATTTTATATTATTTTTGGGACTAACTTATTAACCTAGAGCCCAGTGCCAGTTTCTGTTTTTTCCTTGTTTTTGAGTTTCGCAGAAAAGGAATATCAAATGGAGTCCAAACGGAATAAAACTTTCGCGATGATTTTTCTTGGACCAGAAGACACCTACAAGACTTGGAGATGAAGTCAGAAGACCCACAAGGCGACGACAAGCCATAGGGGCGCGCCCTGGGGGGGCCGCCCCCCTGGCTTGTGGTCCCCTCGGGAGTCCACCGACCTACTTCTTTGTCCTATAATACAGATATACTCCAAAACCTTCAAAAGCATCCACAAAAACACTTTTCCACCGCCGCAACCTTCTGTTCCGGTGAGATCCCATCTTGGGGCCTTTTCCGGCTTCCTGCCGGAGGGGGATTCGATCACGGCGGGAATCTACATCAACTCTATTGCCCTTCTGATGAAGCGTGAGTAGTTTACCTCAGACCTACGGGTCCATAGCTAGTAGCTAGATGGCTTCTTCTCTCTCTTTGATTCTCAATACCATGTTCTCCTTGATGTTCTTGGAGATCTATCTGATGTAATCTTCTTTTGCGGTGTGTTTGTCGAGATCCAATGAATTGTGGATTTATGATCATCTTATCTATGAATATTATTTGAATCTTCTCTGAATTCTTATATGCATGATTTGATATCTTTGTATTTCTCTTCGAATTATCGGTTTGGTTTGGCCAACTAGATTTGTTTTTCTGGCAATGGGTGAGGTGCTTAGCTTTAGGTTCAATCTTGTGTGATTTCACCCAGTGACAAAGTAGGGGTAGCGAGACACATATTGAATTGTTGCCATCGAGGATAAAAAGATGGGGTTTTCATCATATTGCTTGAGTTTATTCCTCTACATCATGTCATCTTACTTAAAGCGTTACTCTGTTCTTTATGAACTTAATACTCTAGATGCATGCTAGATAACGGTTGATGTGTGGAGTAATAGTAGTAGATGCAGGCAGGAGTTGGTCTACTTGACACGGATGTGATGCCTATATTGCATAATCATTGCCTTGGATATCGTCATAACTTTGCGCTTTTCTATCAATTGCTCGACAGTAATTTGTTCACCCACCGTATTATTTGCCTTCATGAGAGAAGCCTCTAGTGAAACCTATGGCCCCGGGTCCATTTTCCATCATATTAGTTTCTGATCTACTATTTTGCAATCTTTTATTTTCAGATCTATAAACCAAAAAACCCAAAAATATTTTATCTTTTGTTTAGTTTTATCTATCTCTATCAGATCTCACCTTTGCAAGTGACCGTGAAGGGATTGACAACCCCTTTACGCGTTGGGTGCAAGTGTTTGATTGTTTGTGTAGGTGCATCTATTGGGGACTTGCGCGTTTCTCCTACTGGATTGATACCTTGGTTCTTAACTGAGGGAAATACTTATCTCTACTGTGCTGCATCACCCTTTCCTCTTCAAGGGAAAAACCAACGCAAGCTCAAGAAGTAGCACCAGTGCCAGTTGCTGTTTTTGTCTTTTACAGAAAATCAATATTAAATGGAGTCCAAACGGAATTAAACTATACAATGATTTTTCTTGGACCAGAAGAAACCCAGGAGACTTGGAGAGGAGGCCAGAAGACCTACGAGGCGGCCACAAGCCCTAGGGGCACGCCGTGGGGAGGGGGGTAGGGCGCACCCAATGGCTTGTGGGCCCCTCGTAGACCTCCTAACCTAATTCTTGGTCCATAAATACCCAAATATTCCGTCTACATCAGAAGCGTCAACAAAATTCCGTTGTCGCAAGATTCTGTCCTCGTGGGATCCCATCTTGGGGCCTTTTCTGGCACTCTGCCGGAGGGGGATTCGATCACGGAGGGCATCTACACCAACCTTGCTGCCCTTCCGATGATGTGTGAGTAGTTTACCATAGACCTATGGGTCCATAGCTAGTAGCTAGATGGCTTCTTCTCTCTCTTTGATCTTCAATACAATGTTCTCCTCGATGTTCTTGGAGTTTATTCAATGTAATCTTCTTTTGCGGTGCGTTTGTTGAGATCCGATGAATTGTGGATTTATGATCAGATTATCTATGAATATTATTTGAGTCTTCTTTGAACTCTTTTATGCATGATTAAGATAGCTTTGTATTTCTCTCCGATCTATTGATTTGGTTTGGCCAACTAGATTGATCTATCTTGCAATTGGAGAGGTGCTTTGTGATGGGTTCAATCTTGCGGTGTCCTCACCCAGTGACAGCAGGGGTAGCGAGGCACGTATTGTATTGTTGCCATTAAGTATAAAAAGATGGGGTTATATCATATTGCTTGAGTTTATCCCTCTACATCATGTTATCTTGCTTAATGTGTTACTCTGTTCTTTTGAACTTAATACTCTAGATGCAGGCAGGAGTCGGTCGATGTGTGGAGTAATAGTAGTAGATGCAGAATCGTTTCGGTCTACTTGTCACAGACGTGATGCCTATATTCATGATCATTGCATTAGATATCGTCATAACTATGCGCTTTTCTATCAATTGCTCAAAAGTAATTTGTTCACCCACCGTACGTTTTCCTTCAAGAGAGAAGCCTCTAGTGAAACCTGTGGCCCCCGTGTCTATTTTCCATCATATATTTTCAGATCTATAAAACCAAAAACCCAAAAATACCTTGTTGTAATTTATTTACCTTTAATTTATTTTGCCTTTTATTTATCTTTTATATCTATCTCTATTAGATCTCACTCTTGCAAGTGACCGTAAAGGGATTGACAACCCCTTTATCGCGTTGGGTGCAAGTGTGTGTTAGTTTGTGCAGGTGCATCTATTGGAGACTTGGTTGTTCCTCCTACTAGATTGATACCTTGGTTCTTAACTGACACTAGTAGAAAAACTACTTTACGTGAGCCACATTAGTCCCGGTTTGTAAACGGACCGGTACTAATGTGACCATTAGTACCGGTTCCAACGGCTAGGGGGCGGGAATCTTTAGTCCTTGTTCGTGTTGAACCTCTAGTACCGGTTCGTGACACGAACCGAGACTAAAGGGGTGGTGGCAGGCTGGTGTCAGGATGGGGCCCCACTAGCACCTTTAGTCCCAGTTCGTGACACAAACCGGGACTAGAGGCTAACATTTAGTCCCGGTTTGTGTCACGAACCAGGACTAAAGATGCTCCTATATAAACTCTTCGTCCAACCCGCGAGCTCTCTGTTCTTCCCCTTTCCTCTCCTCTCTGTTTTCTTCCTCTCCTCTCGAGCTCATCCTCCATTTTTGCCAAAATTTGTCAAGATTTGAAGGCACCCCATCCATCCAAGTGTTCACAAAGGTTAGCAACTTTGTCCTTTCATATCTCATTGCTAGATTAGCTCTTGCAATGCTCTATAAGTATAGTGATTTGTGGGTTTTAGTTTGGGAGTATTTATATGTGGTAGTTTATTTGATTTATATGCAATTTGAGCTCAAATTAACTTCTTAGTTTGCATATGTAGGTGTGGTTTACTTAGTTCCTTCCCGTCCCTGTCGTAACCACCGCCGATCGCCCGCACCGTTCCGTCGCCGGCACCACCTTGGTGAGCCTCTTGTTCTTATCCTTTTTATAAAAAGATAATCATGTTTGTGTGATTTAGATAGTTACTTGTATAATTTTCTTACCCGTACGTTGTTTGTTGTACATAGTGGCATGGTTTTGATATCCGTCCCCGTCGGCCCTCGTTCGGTTTATGATTCGGATGTGGTATATATTCTCTTTTATAACTATTTGTTGCATTTCGTGTTTATGACAATTATGCCGACCAACGTGACATAGATGTTTTTATGTAGGAGGTATGTGAACCGGAAATTCCAACCGACCCTCTTGTCGAGAGGTTAAATTTAGTTGAACAAGAAAATGAGTATTTGAAAGAAAAATTGAAAAGAATTGAAGAAGAGAAGATGAAACTGGAGTTGTATGTTGCCGATGTCGTCGATGATCACAAGGTCAAGATGGATGCAATGTGCTTGAAGATTAGAAAGATTAGAAAATATACCATTGATAGTGAGGCTTGGTATCATTATGTTGTTGGATCAATTGTTACCTTAGTTGCGATCTTGATCGCATTTGTTGTTGCATTTAAATGCTTTAGCTAGAGAGTTTGTATGTTGTTTTATGAGAATAAGTGTGTATGAACTTTATGTATGAACTTGTATTAATTTGGTCTTTTCGGTGTTGTGTAATGAAGATGAGCCGTCAATGGATGTACGATGACCGATGCTCTCCCCAGTTCATTAATGGCGTGCATACTTTTCTGCTTGCGACTGAGGCAAACAAGCGGGCGGATGGTTTTATGTGTTGTCCATGTGCTGACTGTAAGAATGATCAAAATTACTCTAACTCAAGAACCATTCACGTCCACCTGTTTGAGTCCGGTTTCATGTCCGGCTATAACTGTTGGACCAAGCACGGAGAAAGAGGGGTCCTAATGGAAGAGAATGAAGAAGAAGAGGATGATGACAGCTATCCTGGCCATGGTTTCCCAGAATACGATGGTACAACAATGGGGGAAGAAGCTGAGCCGGTAATGCGGGAAGAAGCTGAAGAAGAGGCATCAGATGAGCCCGCTGATGATCTTGGTCGGGCCATTGCCGATGCAAAGAGAAACTGCGCAAGTGAAAAGAAGAGGCTGAAGTTGCAGCGCATGTTAGAGGATCAAAAGAAATTGTTGTACCCAAATTGCGAAGATGACAAGAAAAAGCTGGGCACCACACTAGAATTGCTGCAATGGAAGGCAGAGAATGGTGTATCTGATAAGGGATTTGAAAAGTTGCTGATAATGTTAAAGAAGATGCTTCCAAAGGACAACGAATTGCCCGACAGTACGTACGAAGCAAAGAAGGCTGTCTGCCCTCTAGGATTAGAGGTGCAGAAGATACATGCATGCCCTAATGACTGCATTCTCTACCGCGGTGAGTACGAGGATTTGGATGCATGCCCGGTATGCGGTGCATTCCGCTATAAGATCAGCCGCGATGACCCTGGTAATGTTGAGGGCGAGCACCCCAGGAAGAAGATTCCTGCCAAGGTGATGTGGTATGCTCCTATAATACCACGGTTGAAACATTTGTTCCAAAACAAAGAGCATGCCAAGTTGATGCGATGGCACAGAGAAGACCGTAAGAAAGACGGAAAGTTGAGAGTACCCGTTGACGGGTCGCAGTGGAGAAAAATCGAGAGAAAGTGGGGGGACTTTGCAGATGATGCAAGGAACGTATGGTTTGGTCTAAGTGCAGATGGCATTAATCCTTTTGGGGAGTAGAGCAGCAATCATAGCACCTGGCCTGTGAATCTATGTATGTATAACCTTCCTCCTTGGTTGTGCATGAAGCGGAAGTTCATTATGATGCTAGTGCTCATCCAAGGCCCTAAGCAACCCGGCAATGACATTGATGTGTACCTAAGGCCATTAGTTGAAAAACTCTTACAACTGTGGAATGAAAAAGGTGTATGTGCGTGGGATGAACACACACATGAGGAATTTGACCTACATGCTTTGCTGTCGTGACCATCAATGATTGGCCTGCTCTCAGTAACCTTTCAGGACAGACAAACAAGGGATACCGCGCATGCACGCACTGTTTAGATGATACCGACAGTATATATTTGGATAAATGTAAGAAGAATGTGTACCTGGGACATCGTCGATTTCTTCCGAGCAGGCATCCCGTAAGAAAGAAAGGCAAGCATTTCAAAGGTGAGGCAGATCACCGGAAGAAGCCTCGTGACCGTACTGGTGATGATGTACTTGATATGGTCAAGGATTTAAAAGTAATCTTTGGAAAGGGTCCTGGCGGACAATCTGTTCCGAATTACGCTCACGGACGCGCACCCATGTGGAAGAAGAAATCAATATTTTGGGACCTACCCTATTGGAAAGACCTAGAGGTCCGCTCTGCAATCGACGTGATGCACATGACGAAGAATCTTTGCGTGAACCTGCTAGGCTTCTTGGGCGTGTATGGGAAGACAAAAGATACACTGGAGGCATGGGAGGACCAGCAACGTATGCACGGAAAAGACGGCATACATCAGGGTCGTGCCAGCTATGCTCTTACCAAAGAAGAGAAGGAAATCTTCTTTGAATGTCTGCTCAGTATGAAGGTCCCGTCTGGCTTCTCGTCGAATATAAAGGGAATAATAAATATGGCAGAGAAAAAGTTCCAGAACCTAAAGTCTCATGACTGCCACGTGATTATGACGCAACTGCTTCCGGTTGCATTGATGGGGATTCTACCGGAAAATGTTCGATTAGCCATTGTGAAGCTATGTGCATTCCTCAATGCAATCTCGTAGAAGGTAATCGATCCAGAAATCATAGCAAGGTTAGAGAATGATTTGGTGCAATGTCTTGTCAGTTTCAAGTTGGTGTTCCCACCATCCTTCTTCAATATCATGACGCACGTCCTAGTTCACCTAGTCGAAGAGATTGCCATTCTGGGTCCTGCATTTCTACACAATATGTTCCCCTTTGAGAGGTTCATGGGAGTCTTAATGAAATATGTTAATAACCGTGCTAGTCCAGAAGGAAGCATCTCCAAGGGCCATGAAAATGAGGAGGTCATTGAGTTTTGTGTTGACTTTATTCCTAACCTTAAGCCGATTGGTGTTCCTGAATCGCGGCATGAGGGCAGACTGGGTGGAAAAGGCACGCTAGGACCGAAAGCAATAATATGTATGGACGGGCATTCTTGGGCGCAAGCACACTACATAGTTCTACAAAATTCCTCCTTGGTGGCTCCGTATATCGAGGAACACAAGAATATTCTATGCTCCAAACACCCGGAGCAGTCTGACGACTGGATTACACGTGAACAAACGGCGACTTTCGCCGGTTGGTTGCAGACACGTCTCATGCATGACGACGCTGTTGAAGATGATCTGTACTTGCTGTCCTAGTTACCATCTTCGAATATATTGACTTTCAAAGGGTACGAGATAAATGGGAACACATTTTACACGATCGCCCAAGATAAAAAGAGCACCAACCAAAACAGTGGTGTCCGCTTTGATGCAGCAAACACCAATAGGCCAAAGGACACATATTATGGTTAGATAGAGGAGAAATGGGAACTTGACTATGGACGTGGTTTGAAGGTCCCTTTGTTTCGGTGCAAATGGGTCAATCTAATAGGAGGCGGGGTAAAGGAAGACCCGCAGTACAGAATGACAACAGTGGATCTCAACAATCTTGCGTACGCAGATGAACCATTCGTCCTAGCCAATGATGTGGCGCAGGTTTTCTATGTGAAGGACATGTCTACCAAGCCGAGAAAAAGAAAAGATAAGGAAGCGAATACATCATACGATGAGCTAAAGCGCCACATAGTTCTTTCAGGGAAAAGAAACATCGTGGGAGTGGAGGACAAGACAGACATGTCAGAAGATTATGAAAATTTTCATGAAATTGCTCCCTTCACAGTGAATATTGACCCGAGCATCCAGTTAAATGATGAAGATTGTCCATGGTTACGGCGCAAAGGGACACACGCGAAGAAAAAGTTTTATACCCAAAGATCCCACTCTGGGATGTGACCGGGCTTCAACTGTCATTAATTTCTTCTCTAGTGAGTTTCCGGACTTATATATCTGGAAAGTCCCACTTCGGACAAACCGGAGGGAATCTTTGTAATAGTTAGGGTACTTATGTGTTTTGTGCGTTCAGTATGCACCATTCTGCATCTCTCGAGCCTTGACTATTGACGTGACAACTCCTCCCGTGTGATTAATTTCTCTCTGGGCTGGGAGCCACCCTCGAGGTGAACCGGCGCTCCCTCGAGTCCGCTGGACTTGTCACGGCGACCCCCACCAGTGCACATGTCACTCTTTTGCTCTGCTCCATCTCACCTACACTGGTCTATAAGACTAGCTATTTTTTAAAACTTATTTCAACTCTAGTCTTTTTGTGCGTTCAATATGCACCATTCAAAGCCACGTCATCAATTTTCAACCCTTTCTGACTTCATTTGCTTTTTTCATGCATTTATTGATTTTTTTGAGCTAAACGACACTGAAATTGAAAAGCACTACATATGAACTCTGAAAAGGTTGAAAGTTGGCATGGTATAATAATTTCACCCACATAGCACGTGCTAAAAAGTTGAGAGGGTTACGGCAAAAATTGGATGCACTTCGTGTACAAAATGGACAATCTCTTTCGATGTATCAGGGTTTCGGACGAAAGCTCATCTGTTACAAAGGCATTACATTTTTTTAAACTTATTTCAACTCCAGACTTTTTGTGCATTTAGTATGCACAATTCAAAGCCACGTCATCAATTTTCAACCCTTTCTGACTTCATTTGCTCTTTTTTATGCATTTACTGATTTTTTTTTTAGCTAAACGACCCTGAAATTGAAAAGCACTACAAATGAACTCTGAAAAGGTTGAAAGTTTGCATGGTATAATCATTTCACCCACATAGCATGTGCTAAAAAGTTGAGAGGGTTACGGCAAAAACTGGATGCACTTCGTGTACAAAATGGACAATCTCTTTCGAAGTATCAGGGTTTCGGATGAAAACTCATCTGTTACAAAGGCATTACATTTTTTAAACTTATTTCAACTCCAGACTTTTTTTGCATTTAGTATGCACCATTCAAAGCTACATCATTAATTTTTAACCCTTTCTGACTTCATTTCCTATTTTTCAAGCATTTACAGATATTTTTTGAGCTAAACGACCCTGAAATTGAAAAGCACTACAAAATGAACTCTGAAAAGGTTGAAAGTTGGCATGGTATAATCATTTCACCCACATAGCATGTGCTAAAAAGTTGAGAGGGTTATGGCAAAAAGTGGATGCACTTCGTGTACAAAATGGACCATCTCTTTCGAAGTATCAGGCTTTCGGACGAAAACTCATCTATTACAAAGGCATTACATTTTTTAAACTTATTTCAACTCCAAACTTTTTGTGCGTTTAGTATGCACCATTCAAAGCCACATCATCAATTTTCAACCCTTTCTGACTTCATTTGCTATTTTTCATGCATTTACTGATTTTTTTTTAGCTAAACGACCCTGAAATTGAAAAGCACTACAAAATGAACTCTGAAAAGGTTGACAGTTGGCATGGTATAATCATTTCACTCACATAGCATGTGCTAAAAAGTTGAGAGGGTTACGGCAAAAACTGGATGCACTTCATGTACAAAATGGACAATCTCTTTCGAAGTATCTGGGTTTCGGACGAAAACTCATCTGTTACAAAGGCATTTCATTTTTTAAACTTATTTCAACTCCAGACTTTTTGTGCATTCAGTATGCACCATTCAAAGCCACGTCATCAATTTTCAACCCGTTCTGACTTCATTATCTATATTTCATGCATTTACTGATTTTTTGGAGCTAAACGACCCTGAAATTGAAAAGCACTACAAATGATCTCTGAAACGGTTGAAAGTTGGCATGGTATCATCATTTCACCCACATAGCATGTGCTAAAAAGTTGAGCGGGTTACGGCAAAAAATGGATGCACTTCGTGTACAAAGTGGACAATCTCTTTCGAAGTATCAGGGTTTCGGACGAAAACTCATCTGTTACAAAGGCATTTCATTTTTTTAAATAACCTAAGAATTACCAAATTGAATATAATGATAAAACACACTAATATTAAATAGCAGAAAAAGGAATCACCAAAAAATCTATTTTTAAAGTAAAGTTATTCACACACTAGTGATTCACACAAATTTCAAATAATTCAAATTTAAACTATTCAAATTTGAAAACTACTGGCACTAACAGAAAGTTTATATTTTTTTACCTAAAGCAAAAAGATTCACTCAGAAACTCTAAATAAAGCAAAAAACAAATCAGAAACAAACGAAAATAAATAAAGCAGAAAACAAAAAAAACTGAAAAGTAAATAAATAAAAGCCCGCCTACTAGGCCGCCACGGCCTGCATACGACTAGAAACCCAACCTCTAGTTGGGCCAGGATGCAGGCCCGCATGGTCCAGTAGGCCCAACAGGGTAGCACAGTTTCAATAGGCCCACAAAGGCCTGCTTAGAGAGGAGCTCGAGGCGGATGCCGCGGCGGGGCTTATAAGCTGGTGCGGACGCCCTTTGCTGGGCGAGGTAGGACTAAACATCCACCGCAGTGCGCCGTGCCAGGAACAGGTCTTTAGTCCCGGTTGGTGGCTCCAACCGCGACTAAAGACCCCCCGCCCTTTAGTCGTGGTTGGAGCCACCAACCGGGACTAAAGGCCTCCGCTTCCCGCCGCTTCGGCTGGTGAAATTCACCTTTAGTCAGTCCCGGTTGGTAGCTCCAATCGGGACTAAAGGCCTGTGCATATATATACAACACTTGAAATTTTTTCAGTTTCTCTGCTTCTTCGACCACTACAGAGGAGATCGCCGCGCCGCCAGGCTGCCGCCGTACGCGCCTACCCCGACGCCATCTCGCCTCCCCCGACGCCAGAGCTTGTCGCCGCCCCAGACGCCGGCCTCCCGCGCCTCCTCGCACTGATCCCCGACGCCGGACGCGCCCTCCTCCCCGAGCCCCGACGCTACCTGCGACGCCGCCCACGCCCACTCCTCCCCGAGCTCCCCGCCGCACCGCCTGCCCCGACGCTGTCGCCGCCCCCGACTCACCTCGCCTCGCCGTCGTCGTCGCCCCGCTGTGAGCTCTCCCCCCTCTCCCTCGCCCCCTGCCGCCATGGCTGCCCCTCCCCGAGCCCACACACACACACATGCATGAACACACACACACACACACACACACACATTTTCTTAAGTTCGATGATTTATATGTATTTTTGTATGTTTTAGTATATATGTATAGCAATTTTGACATTTTTCAGAAGAATTTTGACATTTTTTTCACTAGATGATTAGATGTATAGAAAAAAGTTGAGGAATTTTGACATTTGAGGAATTAATTAGTATAACGTATGTATAGAAATTTTGAGGAATTTTGACATTTGAGGAATTTTGACATTTTGATCCAATGGAAATTAGTATATATATATATATATATATATGTATATAATGTACAGAAAAAAGTTGAGGAATTTTGACATTTGATCCAATGTATAGCAATTAGTATATGTATGTATACAATATATAGAAAACATTTGAGGAATTTTGACCAAGCATAGAAAAAATTTGCATAGAAAAAAGTTGAATATTTTAATGTTGTATTTGCAAAAGTTTGTTATGTATTTGCAAAATCAAGTGAAAAAGAATTACAAAAATCACAATCAAGCATTTAAAAATGTTAAATTTGCATAGAATTTGTTCTCGACGTCAACGATGCCCGGCCCGCATCCTCGTCGTCGAGTCATTTGCGACGACGTCCTGCTTCAGAGGCGCCATGTCCG
Source organism: Thinopyrum elongatum (assembly GCA_011799875.1). Classification (NCBI taxonomy): domain Eukaryota; kingdom Viridiplantae; phylum Streptophyta; class Magnoliopsida; order Poales; family Poaceae; genus Thinopyrum; species Thinopyrum elongatum. Next base: position 673,471,816 of record CM022298.1, read on the forward strand.
GGACTGGGCTCCACCGGGCTGGCACTGGGAGGTGCTACCTTCAGGGGCGCGCATGTTGGTGAGGAACCCAGGTCCCGTCGTCGACCCGGAGCTTCTTTGGTGGCGGGCGTGTGGGCCACATTCGGTGCGGAGGCTGGCGTCCCCCGCGGAGGTGGTACGTCACTGTGTCAGGGAGGAGGACGAGCACATCCGTCGCTACATGGTTGCGTTGGACGTCAGGTTCTCCAATACCTGGCAGGTTCTTCAGGGATCTCACCCGAGCTATGATCCCGTGATCGTTCCTTCTCTTTGGGTGTCCACCGCGAGTGATGTTAGCTAGTGATGTTATATATATGATCATATTCGAAATGTATTAGTGATAATACTCGAGATGTATTCGAGATTATATTTGATAATATTCGAGACGATGTATTCAAAATTATATTATTCGATAATATTCGAGACGATGTATTCGAGATTATATTCGATGATGCATATTATCTAGATTATTCGAGATGTATATATATTATCTACTATGATTCAGTTTTTCCTTATTGATTGCATGCATGCATTCTAATTTGAATACTAAATTGTTTTATCTTTCTTCTGGATTAGTTAAATAAAAGCTATGGACAATACCGGCAGAGGAGAAGAGACTATGTTCGACATGATACGCTCCCCGTGCCCAGATGAGAATGAAGAAGATGACGGCTCGCAATATCTGAACAATACCGGTGAGGGTATGATATTTGATGAAGACGAACGAATAGATGAAGTCCAGCACAATGACGACGAAGGAAATGTTGTTCTTCAAATAACAAAGACCGGCGAAGTATATTTATATAAGGCATCTGGTGATCATCACATGTTTTAATTGATTTGTATATATATTAACAAATTGATCTTTCTTCTTTTAGCCCTCCGGATCGAGCAAATCTTCTACAAGCAGCAGGACAGTTCGAGGCCCGGCCAAAAAGTGGCAGGCTGGTGTAAAGTACAACATCGATGCCATCAAACCTAATAGAGAACCGCTTGAACCTAAGAAGAATGCGAACAAGTCCATTCGTCAATGCAGAGTTATTGTCAGGGACCAAATCCCGATCTCCGTTCAAGAATGGAAAAAGCCAGCAAAGGGAGATCCAGATGTTACTTTTGTCGACCAAAGAGCAAAAGATCTGCTTTGGGAATCGCTCATGTCACATTTCACCCTACCAGATCATTTGACAGATGTAGATCTGGAGAAAGTCAAGAAAAGTGCTCTTAAGAAGATGGCGATAGCATTCAACAACCAGAAGAAAAATATATGGGTCGTGTACGTCAAAGCAGGAAAGCAGACTCCAGAATTCAAGGGAACACTGGAGAAGGCAAGAGATCACTGGGACGCTTTCATGAAGTTCAAGGAATCGGAAGTAGCTCAGGAACGGTCGAGAATAAACAAGATTAATGCAGCGAAAAAGCAGTGGCACCATAATCTCGGGCCAGGTGGCTACGAGGTGGCCCGGCCTAAGTGGGATATCGCTGAGCAAGAGATGATTGCTGCAAGGGTCACTCCAGTTACATTGAGCTGGGCCCCAAGGTGCAGGACTTGGTTTTATGTGCATGGGGGGAAGTTGGACCCAAAGACAGGGCTGGTTTTGGAGCGGGCATGTCTTAAAGGAGCCACCGACAGTTTACTTGTTGCAATAGAAGAGGCTCGAACAGGGGTGTTCACGCCCAACAGAGAGAACGACGAGCTTACGCGTGCCCTGAAGAATCCTGAACACCTGGGAAGAACACGAGGCAAAGGCGTTGTTCCGTGGTTTGAGGGGTTTGCGGATTGGAACGACACTTACAGAAGCCGTGCGAGAAAGAGGCAGCAGGAGGAGGAGAAGAGGAAGCTGGAGGAGGAGCAGAGGAAGCAGGAAGCAGACCGCCTTCGCATCGTAGAATCAAAGCACGCGGAGTTGGAATGCGCTTTCATCCGGCAGCAGGAGCAGATCGACTCACTTAGCCAGGAAAGGGCGTCTCAGCGGCAGCAGCAAGTAGATCCAGCATTGGATAGCACCGTCCCATCCATGCAGAGAAGCAGCGTGGGTTCCGCCCCGGGCGATGATGCATTGCTGGATAGATACCCTGTGGATGATATCATAGCTACAACAACTTGTGAGCTACACATGAAAGTGAAGAACATATCCATGAAGGTGGCGGACGGCTATGCTTTAACAAATCCCCCTGAAGCAACCTTCCATTGCAATCCGATTCCAGCTGGCTATGCTCGTGTCGGGGTTGATGAAGTGATGACAGGATATTTGGGGCTAGAGTTTGACATTCCTGGAGGTGAGAAGGAGCGCACACTGGGAGAGGCCATACATTGTATCATTCTATGGAAAAAGGATTGCATCGTCTTTCCAATGCCACCGACTCCTGCTGCAACAAGTCTGCCACCGCGTCAGCCGACTCCTCCTCCTCCTCCAAGTCCGGCGCCGCGTCAGTCGACCCCTTCTCCTCCAAGTCCGGCGCCGCGTCAGTCGACTCCTCCTCCTCCAAGTCCGGCACTGCGTCAGCCGACTCCTCCTCCTCCTCCAAGTCTGGCACTGCGTCAGCCATCTCTGCCGCCTCAGCGGACTCCGCCGCCTCAGCAACAGCGGAAGAGAGGCGCCGCAGCTACGGCGGCTAGCGGTACAACATGCAAGAAATACAAATATGGTCCAAGACTCAAGCCTCTTCCGAAGTTGCCTTACGACTATACTGAGGAGGAAAACGCGGCCATAGTGGATGCCCAAGTGAGGGCCCATTTTGCACCGAACCCCCCCCCCCACCCGTCGCCAAAGGAGAAAGTACCTGAGAAAGTCGTACAACACTTTATTGATAATGCTCAACCGGCTGTGAAGCAAAGGGACTCAGACTATGTGCGCTCTATCAAGAAGTTATATCATGCAAAAAAAGAGAAGGAGTCGAGCTCGAGCTCGAGCCAAGCAGTTGGCAAAAAAAGCGGGAAAACTGTTCCCCAGCTGGGAGAACAGGCAGTGCAATCGATCCCCCCGCTCATTGTACAACCACATGGGAGTACCGCCGATCAGCTGGTAATAACTGACGATCATAGAAGGCAGGCTAAAGAGGCCGGTGTCACTGTTCAACAACTCCTAGGCATCGAGGAATTCCAAACATTTACAGAGGAGGAATTAAAATGGAAATTTGTTCGCGGGCAACCTCTGGTCAAGCCTGAGGAGATCCCGCTTCTATCAATGAGAATGTATCAATTGCATGAGTGTTACCTGAGAGAAGTAAAGAACGGGCGAGATTCCCTCATGGTGAAAGTCAAGGAAGAGCATTACTTTCATGCAAAAGATTTGTGGGTTGAGTTTGAAGAAATGTTTCAGTTATTGAATCAAGACGCACTCGACAAATCTATCGTCAGTTGCTATTGTCTGTAAGTGATTTCTTTCTATAATTTAAGTCTCTAGCTAGCTGTGCTCTTTCATTACCTGTAATTATCCTTACTATATTCTTTTCTGTGGTATTATGCAGAATGAAGATGTATGAAATGAAAAGAGGTGGACGCTATGGCATTGGGTTCATTGACCCAAATACCATTAATCAAGAGACATGGTCACAAGAATGGTCGAGAAAAGACATAGAGAAAAGCTTGCTACAGTTTTTGAAGCGACTAAACACCCAACTAGAAATACTACTTCCTTACAACTTCGGGTGAGTGACACTGTCTTGTACTAGAAATTCTGTTTTTGCTTACTAGATGTTGATAAGTAGTGTAGTTGATGAGTTATGCGCATGCCCGCTTAATTATACAAATGTGTGCGCATGCAGTTTCCACTGGATCCTGCTAATCATTGAAGTTGATAAGGGAAAAGTTCAAGTACTGGACTCACTATATAAAGAAACATCCGAATACGCAATCGTGAGGGGGATGGTCGACAGGTAATTTCAATCATTATCGCACTATGTCGGCCTCTTTAGTTCATTTCCTGATATCAACTAATTAATAACTCCTTTATTCATTTTCTTTGCCGGCGAGCAGGGCTTGGCAAAAGTTCATCAAAGAGGTTGAAGGCGAATGGAAACAACAGCTGAAATGGGTGCGACCCAAGGTAATTAAGTAGTACTAGCTAGCTACGTCCGTGCATCTCTTTAATTCTAGTTTCAATACCATTATCATGCTTGATTAATTATTATCTGATTGAATTTTATTCTCGTAAAGTGCCTGAGCTAGGCACCAGGGAATAATTTATGCGCATACTAAGTTTGCGAGAGCATTCGCATTATGACGTCCGAAAGGAGCAAAGATGATAGACAACTTTGGGTACGTTTGGCAGAATACTATTCACAATTTTCATATCATTATCTAATATATATATATATATGCACACAACTAATACATTCATATTGATGTCCTTCCTTTAAAGATGTTGGAGATGCGGGACAGGCTCCTACCAACGGATCGCGTACGAGCAATTCAAGAAGAAATATCGGTATTTTTGCTCGACGAGGTCATAAATCCCAAAGGAGAACATCATTACACCTAATGCCTCCATGTAATGATCCGCAAATTGTAGGAGAAATTGTATATACCAAATTGTATATATATATATGTGTGTGTGTGTGTGTGTATGTGTGTGTGTGTGTGTATGTGAATGGTCGTACGAGAAATTCAATGATATATATATGATCGGTTCTATGAGAAATTCTATTTATATATATATATATACATAACGTGTACAGTATGTAGTAGGGTAAAATATGTTTGAAATGAAAAATAATTAAATGGAAAACACAAAATTAAAAGGAAAAATAAACCATAATCCATAAACCCCTAATCCTTTTAGTCCCGGTTGGTGTTACCAACAGGGACTAAAGGTCCCCCAGCTCCCGGCACCGGCTCGTGCCACGTGATGGGCCTTTGGTCCTGGGCCGTGTTGAACCGGGACTAAAAGGGGGGAGGGGCTTTAGTCCCCACCCTTTAGTGACGGTTGCTGAACCGGCACTAAAGACCCTTACGAACCGGCACTAAAGCCCTGTTTTCCACTAGTGTGAGGGAAATACTTATCTCTACTTTGCTGCATCACCCTTTCCTCTTCAAGGGAAAAACCAATGCAAGCTCAAGAAGTAGCACTCCACACCACCCTCGCCAGTGCATTGCACCATGACCATCGGCGAGGCCCGTGCCCATTACACGGACACGGTGTGGGAGGAGCGAGAGGACCCGTTCCGGGAGGCGTAGGCCGATGCCGCCTACAACCACTGCCTCCTCTAGGAGCACCTACAGGCAGAGGAGCAGGTCGCTGCTGGTAGGGCGATCATGCCGGACGCAGACCCTGTGGAGAAGGAGGCATTGCTGGAGTCCTACCGCTCCGCCCACTGGCGGTACCGCCATCGGGCGGCGGAGGTAGCGGCCGACTAGAAGGAGTGCAATGACGAGGCGTGTGAGGCGGTGTTCGGCGAGACCGATGAGGAGAAGGAGGACAATAGCGAGGCCGTGCCCCACCGCCACGACCACGAAGCTGACGCATCTGTGGGCACCGCCGCCAGCGAGGAAGAGTAGTGCATGGTAGGTTGCCGCCGCTTGGGTCCCAGGAAGGCCACCGCTCCTCCCCTCCCGTCGACCCCAAGCTTGGCGGGCTCAACCTCGGCGGCCGATTAGCCACTTGGCGGCAACATGGAGGCGGACAGCTTCACTTCTTGGGTCTCCGGAGGTGGAGGTTACAAAGGTCGAGGTTACAAAGGCGGAGCTGGAGAGCGTTGAGCCAAAGCTGGAGAAGGAGAAGCTTCAGTTCTCGGGGCTCATGGCCGGACACGGGGAACGGGCACCGACGACCATTTAAATTAGGTATTAATTATACCTTTAGAGCCGGACTAGCACCGCTTAGTTGATGCAAATGTAATGAAATCCGTCATGTTTATACAAAATCCGCCATGTTTATATAAAATCCACCCGTGTTTGATCAAATTTTGTTTGGTTGGTTTGAACTGTTGTCAAATGTATACGGCTACAGTTGGATGGCAGCCTCCCGCATCCGTGTCCGCGGACTGGTCCTCCCCCTGTCCGTAGACGGATGCGGGAGGAAATTTGCGGGTCGCCGTTGGAGATGCCCTCATTGAACATATATGTTGTACTATATGGTTATTATAGTTGTCAGTGTCAAAACCAGCAGACCTCGGGGTAGGGGGTCCCGAGCTGTGGATCTGGGATCGATGGTAACATGGGGCGATGAACACAGTGTTTACCCAGGTTCGGTCCCTCTCGAAGAGGTAATACCCTAAGTCCTGCTTGATTATATTGGATGTATGATGTGGTTTACAGAGTAGATCTACCTCGAGATCAGCATGAGCTAAACCCTAAGGCTATGAGGTGATGAATGTAGCTCTAGCCCTAATGACTACAACCCTCGGTTTATATAGACACCAATAGGGCCAGGGTTACCGAAGATAGATTACAACAAGAGGGAAAGAGATCTCGTCCACCCTTGACTTGGAGGGCACACCACGGCTTCACAGGTCTCCGGTCACCACATGGCTCCACCAGTCTGGCCCATATACAATGGGCCGTCGCCCCGAGGACCCCTTAGTCCATGACTCCCTCAATAGTGTTATGTGTAAGTGTTAAACATTGGAGAGTTGTTAAACTATGCTATATGACTCTATATTGTGTATTCTACAATACTACTATTACTTGTCACGACAGCGTTTTTTTTTTGGTTTGGCAAAATCTGATGCGGAGCATCCTATGGTCATCCCCATGTACACTTCAACTACTCCCCAAGCCGCAAGTGCACCTACGATGAGAGCGCGAGCATGTGCCATTGGACATAAGGTGAACTCTTTCCTTGTTAAACTTCCCTTGGACCCACATGAGACATGGCTACTACCTCAAATGAAGACACTTTGTGTGCTTAGGTACCAAGGAACCAACAAGGAGAAGGAATGGTGCGAGATGGACACCAAGAGCATGGAGAGGGATTTTCCCAGCGCAGAGATAAAGGTACAACCGCCCAACCACCGGTTGACCGGTACAACCGCCCAACCACCGGTCAACTACCGCCCCAACGGTACAACTGCTCAACTACCGCCCAACTACTGGTCCAGCTTCTGTGATCGAGCGGTGCAATGCCGGTGCCACCCCGGTTTGTCCCCGTAATAGCCGTAAGACTGGTACAACCGGTCCAACCACGGTACTACCGCTAATCCCTTCCATGAACACCTCCAGGAACCAGTACATGAGCTCCCAGCGGTACAACCACCCCCGTGACCGGTACTACCGGCCTGCCTGCGCGCAGTGAAAGGGTTTTCGACCCATGTATCCCCAACTTACCCCTTGGACTATAAATACTCATCTCCTAGCTCTGAATTAGGGTTAGCAATAGTTTAGCTCATTTGAGATTAGAGTTTTGCTCATCCTTTGTGGTTCTACTCCCTTGAGAGAACGCGGCCTCTACGGAGAAGATCCACGCTTGGATTCAGGACCCCTCACGGGAAGATCCCTCGCGGATTCAAGACCTCCTCACGAGATGAACTAGTTACCCTATGTATCGTCCTTTGTTGACTTTGGATCGTGTATCTCTTTGTGTTTCGAGGATCTAGCACATGTGTAATCGAATCTTGTTGGTTTGAGTGAATCCTCTCGTGTTTCCCCTTGTGTTTTCCCTTGTGTTCTTCGTGTTTTTCGCGGGATCCGCTCCAATCATGAAAATCGGGCATCTAGGGTTCTACCCTACATCATATTGGTATCATGAGCCACGTTGATCATGAATTTGGAGCCCCTACCCCTCTTTTTCTAGCCTAATTTTGTTGTGTTCTTCCCCAATTTCGAAAATCCCCACCAAAAATAGCCCCAAATTTTTTTGTGATTTGTTTGTTTCATGATGTTTTGTTGATTTTGATCCATGGATTCGTTGTGTTTCGAGTGGATCTAGCTTCCCCATAAGTTTCCCCACCTTCCATCCACGAAATCTTCACAATTTTGGCCCCAAAATCATCCATTTCCGCCCCAAGTCCATCCCGTACTCAGATCTAGAAATTTTCCCAACAAAAGTGGTACAACCGGCCCCCGAGGCGGTACAACTGCTACCCCATCCCTTGATACTTCTTCCATCCCAAAACTGGAACCCCAGGACGCTCCAGGAGCGGTACAACCGCCATCGCAAGTGGTACAACCGCCCCTCCCAGTTTCAGCTTCGGCTAATTGACCGTTTTGACCATAACTTTCACATCCGGAGTCTGATTTTGACGTTCTTTAGCTCGTTGGATAGCTATTGATATCCCCCATCCATATAGATAGGTTCCAACACTATTTGACGCCATCAAATTTTTGGAACTTTGGCATCTTTACCTACGGCTTTCACCACATCATCCGCTATACCACCACCATCTTCCGCAACCTAACCAATTTTGTTCCCCGTTGCATTTGAGGTTGTTTGAGTAGTGGTTTGTGTCTCCTAAGGTGTTTTGGCTACTTAGTGATGGTGACTTCAACTCCAACAACGTGTATAGCCCACCATACTCTTCCGCCAACTTAACCCGATTTTGTTTGAGCTTGTTTGAGTTGTGGTTTGTGTCTCCTAAGGTGTTTCGGCTACTTAGGGATGGTGCTTTCAACTCCGACTCGCATAACCACCAACTCCACCTCCGTTTTGCCAACTCCGAAACCACCACCGCATTCCGCTACCACCATTTGACATTTGCCATTTGAGATTTTGAGTCACGGTTTTTTTCCGTTTCCTAAGGTGTTTCCGCTAATTAGGAACGGTTCGACATCGACAACACCGCCGCTCAACTACGCCAAGGATTCGACATCGACCACATTCACCATTGTGACACCCTAACCGTACGCAAGAACGGTAACCTCTATATCATTTTGGTATCATGGTATCCCATCATTGTACATTCGTTCTTGCCATTGCATTGATAACCCCTAGCCCATTTTGCGTCACTTGCCTATCGAGACTAGCCATTGAGTATTGCCGGCAATGTTACTTGTGCACATTAGTGATCATCGATCTACACCTTCCAGTGCATACATACCATATCATATTGGTATCCTCATCTTGGTACCATCATATCATCTCTTGTGTCACAAGATTGTTCCCGCATATACACAATTGTTATCTTGGTTTGTGCATTTCGCATAGTGGCCATACAAAAAAAAGAGAGAGAAAGAATAAGCTTTTAAGCAAAGAGAAAAAAAAATAGCTTGTACGCAATAGCAATAGCATCATACCACATTGCATATAAGATTGTCATCTCCGATCATCTTGGATCATCTTGAGAGCATCACCGGGAATCATATATACATAGCATACTTGGGATAGAAGTCGTTGCATTTTTGTCTCTTATAGGTTGTGCACAAATGTCGTATCCGCCTATTGAACAATCGTGCTAGCGTCTCTCTAGAGTTGTGCAACAATAGAATTTTCCGTGGATTCCACATTTTGAGCTCGTTCCTTGGTTGCACGACCCCATTTATATATCCGTGTGTGTGTTTCAGTGTGCCACCCATTGCTATTGGTCTACTTGTTTCACTTGCGAATTTGTGAATCTCTTTCAACATTATTGACTCTTGCTAACAATTGCATCAAATTTTTTTGCCACTATCCTCACCGAGCTCCACCAAAAGCTTTATTTGTGTAGGTGTGAGAAATCGACGAGATCGGTACCAATTGTGCTATTTCCTTGTTACATCATTGAGTGATCATTGATCCATTCTCAACATCGGTCAAGGTACATTTGGTATAGTTATCTCCTTTCTTCCACTCATATTTGCTCGAGTCTTGTGATGGATAGGCAAGGCATTTCATCTTCGATCTTCCACGACAACGATGGCGCGAACAACTACAACACCAAAACTCCCCACTTCGGACTACAACGAGCAATGCAAGTCATCGACAACATCACCACCGACTTACGACATTCTGAAGCAAGGAGAAGGGACTACTCATATTTACATCACCACCGACTACAGGAATCAGCTTCTTTGCCGTCTGCCATGGAAGACGGCAAAGGTACCAAAAGCGGACGGCAAACCTCTTTGCTGTCTGCCATCGACGGCAAAGCTGCCCGGCAAAGAAAGAGACGGTAAACAGGGTCTTTGCCGTCTGCTTCCTCAAAGCGGATGGCAAAGGACCTTTGCCGTCGGTGCCAGATGGCAAAGAATGTGGACGGTAAATAACAGGCATTAGCCACGTTAGGTGGCTAACAGCAGCCTTTGCCGTCCGCCAGCGGACGGCAAACATGCCCTCCCCTTTGTCGTCTGCCACGGACGGCAAAATAACCAAATGGGTCAGCTCCCAGATTGCACAGGCTGCTGCCACGTGGCCACTTTGCCGTCTGTGGCAGACGGCAAAGAGCCCTTTGCCGTTTGCCACAGACGGCAAAGAGCCCTTTGCCGTTTGCCACAGACGACAAAGAGCCTGTATTGTTACTGTTTTTTCTGTTTTCTGTTATATCCCTGCATTTTCAAAAGACATAAATGATATATATAGTTTCAACCTCAAACATAGCCCATGTATCCATCATCTAGCAGTCCATCAACACAACAGAACACATAGGGTATTAAAACGTCCAATACATACATAGTTTCACGGAGTTCATCAACATACATACAAAGTTTCACGGAGTTATTCAACATACATTGTTCATCAACACAAAATCAAAACAGAAACTAAAACTAGCAGTCCATCAATGCCAACTTCCATGAAGTGAATCAAATCTGCAAAAATGGGAGCAAGCAAGTTAGAAGAAGAAGAAGAAGAAGACTAGAAGAAGAAGAAGAAGACTAGAAGAAGAAGAAGGTTTTTACCCTTTTCCTTCTCATTCTTCTTCTTTTATTCTTTCTTTTTCTTCTCTTTCTTCTTCTATTCTTTCTTTTTCTCCTCTTCCTTGTTTTTCTTCTTCTTATTCCTTATTTGTGTCATTTTAGAGCTTACATAGGTAATTATGCCATTTTTGAGCTAACTAAGCTTATTATGTCAATTTGGAGGAAAATAAGGTAAGTATAGGTCATTTTTGTGCTAACCTAAGTAATTATGCCATTTTTGAGCTAACGTAGCTAAAATGGATCATTTTGGAGCTAACCTAGCTAAAATGGATCATATTGGAGCTAACCTAGGTAAAATGGATCATATTGGAGCTAACCTAGGTAAAATGGGTCATTTTGGAGCTAACCTAGCTAACTATGCCATTTTTTAGTTAACTAAGCATATTATGCCATTTTTGACATAAGTAAGCTAAGTATAGGTCTTTATTGAGCTAACCTAGCTAACTAAGCATATTAGAGCTAATTTAGCATTTTAGAGCTAACTTAGAGCTAACTTAGGTCATTTTGGAGCTAACTTAGGTAAAATTGATCATTTTGGAGCTAATTAAGCTTATTATGTCATTTTCGAGGAAAATAAGCTAAGTATATGACATATATGAGGTTACCAAGGTTGTTATGCCATTTCAAACCTAAGTAAGCTAATTATGCCAATTTTTACATAAGTAAGCTAAGTGTATGTCATTATTGAGCAAACCAAGGTAACTAAGCATATTAGAGATAACTTAGCATATTAGAGCTAACTTAGGTCATTTTGGAGGAAACAAAGCTAAGTATAGATCGTTTTAGAGCTAACTAAGGTAAAATGGATCATTTTGGAGCTAAGTAAGCTAATTATGTCATTTTGAAGGAAAATAAGCTAAGTCTAGGTCATTATGGTAAGCATTTTGGAAGAAATAAAGCTAAGTCTAGGTCATTATGCATTTGTTAAGCAAAACACTAGAGAAAACTTACCGTCATCACGGAGGTGAAGTACCGGCGTTGCTCGTGCCGGTACCACCACCTGGAGAAGGATCATGTGATGCTTGTCTGGAGGTATGCTGCACCAAAGATCATTTGCAATGTCTCGTTAGCATGACGACACTCAAATGTTAATACTAGTAACTAATGACCATTCAAATTAAACTCACCGTGGTCCCCGGAGCAATCTCTGGCATCGGCGGAGGGGTCTGACCGGCCTTCTGGCACACAGACTGCACATTTGGTTTTGACGAGTCAGTCATATTAGCTAGTAATGAAACAAACATTATGTGCATGATTTGGCTAATACGCAGAAGAAACTTACCACGAGGAGCTCGTACATGGCCCGGTTCTGCATGTCATTCCGTGCCCTCTCCTCCTCCATCAACCTTGCCGTCTTCTCCTCCCACTCCCGCTGCTTCTCCTCCGCCTGCCGGTCCCTCTCCGCTAGAAGCGCCTGGGTTCTATCTCTCTCACTTTGAAGAGCAGCCTGCAACACCACTCCTCGTTAGCATTGTAATCATCGATGGCTGCACACACAATGTAATGCTTGAAAGAAATATGAGTCTGTATAACTAACCTCGAAGGCGAGCTCGATTGGCCGTGGACGAGGCCTTATCTCAGGATCTGAGCTCGTTTGGCGTGCCTTGATCTCCAGGAGAGTGTGAGGACAACATATAAGTCCATCTCCAATGGCTATCGAGCCATGGGACCTCCCGCCACCAGATATCATCACCAGCTCCGGATCAAACTACCCGCTCGGGTTAAAGTCCTCCCCTTTCCTCGCCTTCCCCTCATCTCTATACCTCACGAGCTTGTTGTGGGAGGAGATGTTGGTGAAGTTCTCTGGATGATCGAGGTCAGACGCAGAGAATGCCTTGGCCTTCTTGTACGGGGCAATATGGGCCATGGCATAGAGGTCGAACACCTCTGGCACCAATGCCATATTGTATCCCGCCTAAAAGAGAGGAACATAGTATTAGTAATTAAAGGGCTCAAGCTAGCATGACAGAATGAATTGCATGAATCATGAAGCAAACCACATACCCAGTTCTGCCCGTATTGATATAAGTTGGCGCTGCCTTGGTGGTGTGGCACACCTCTCATTTGGGCACGCTTGTCCTTGGCATTGTTGTGGACGACTAGCCATGCGTCTGAGCACCACTCATCCACCAACGCCTCCCAACAATCCATCTTATCCGCACACCATCTTGGGGGCACCTAAGTTAGTAAAGAGAAACTTGAGTGCTACGCCTACGAATCAAATCAACGAAACTAAGAACAAGGCCTTAAGAATATAGGCAATTACCGTCATGTACTCCTCCTTCTTCACAAACTTTCCGCGGCACTTCTTCTTGGGCTTCCGAACACCACGCGAGGCGAAGTAGTCTCGAACAGCCTACACCCGAGCCTCGTGCTGTAAGTTTTGTAGTAGGCGCCTGCACTCGGCATCGATAACCCGTGCACAGGCCTCCTCGTATCCCTCCTCACACCTGTAGAAGGTCTGCAATCAAATGAGACAACATTGATTAGTACAATAACTAAGCTTATTTGAAGATTTTTAATTGTGTAAAGGAGAAATTACCCAAAATGTTCTGATCACCATGTCGGCCCTCGTTGGCACAAGACACCATCGATCATCTCCTCCGGTGGGGCCGGGGCAGCCAAGTAGTGCTCCCAGCTCAATCCTAGCTCTGGAAGCTGACCCTCACCGGGCAACGTGACAAACCCCGGGAAGTTTTGCCGGCAAATCACACCAAGGACTTGGTTGGGCCTGCGGACATCCCGAGCGTGGTCCCAACCCCTGCAGTATGACAAGGCCAACGCATTAGATATTTGAAGAAACATGATGGCAAAAGGTACAAAAAGAGTAAATGCACTTACCTCTGCCGATCAGGCCAAATCAACCACCTCTGCTCGCGGGTCACCGGCAAGGACGGGAGCTGTATACTACCACGCTGGTAGACGGTGGCCCCCTCAACCACCTCGCCCCCGCTGCTATCAAAAATCTGGTGCCCGCCACCATCAGCATGGCCACTCGGCCCCTCAGGTGGATCCTTCCAGGTACCCCATCCAGATGTCTCCTGGGACGTAGCCTGGTCCAGAGTCACATGGGCCCAAGTGTCCTGGCCAAAAGTCTCATGGGCCGAAGGCCCGTCGACCCGAGGCTCATGGACCGGAGTCTCATGGGCCGAAGTCTCGTGGGCCGAAGGCCCGTCGACCCGAGGCTCGTGGACCGGAGTCCGCGTAGCCTCCTCCTCAGACGTGTCCACCCTAGCAGTCGTGTGCTCGGGTGACTCAGCTGGGGGTGGCGGCGAGGAAGGAGTAGGAGCATGCCTACCTCTCCTGCGGCCACGTCCTGATCTACCTCCTCTCTTCTTCCCTCCCCGACCTCCTCTCCCGGTGGGCACTGACGTGGACAAAGAAGCACCCGCCGGTGTCCCCAAACTGTCTAACAACGCTCTCCGAAGAGGTGCGGGTGGAATGGAAGATCCCCTCCCACCACGCTCCGGACCCACGCCCACCATCTTTCAACACCTGTCATGACAGAAGAGTAAACGGAATTAGTACAACATAAAAAAATTGAATACCGACATGAATAATAAAATTTATATTCATCAGATAATAGGTAAAGATAGGTCCATCAGCATGTATATTCATCAGTTAGTCTAGTTTGTCGATTTTGAAACTTCAAACAACCAAACTGACTCATGACAAAAGATCCTCGAACATCGACCCCTAGACCATTGACCCCTAGACCCTCGACCCCTCGGCGACCCTCGACCCCTCGGCGACCCTCAACCCCTCGACCCCTCGACCCTCGACCCCTCGACCCCTCGGCGACCCTCGACCCCTCGGCGATCCTCGACCCCTCGGCGACCGTCGACCCCTGACCCCTCGGCAATCCTCGGCCCTCGACCCCTCGGCGGTTCGGTCGAACAACTTCACTGTGAGCATGGTGCGGCTGTTGTCGTAGCTTAAGATGCGGACGTGCCCAAGCTGAAGGTCATCAGCGCGGGCGAACTGCTTCCATCCGTTCTTCACGCACGGATGGAAGAAGTTCACCCACGCTCATGACCTTCAACTCGGGGACGTCCTCATCTTAAGCTACGACACTAGTCGGTCAGCACTCGGACCTAAAGTTCCTCGACCATCGACTGTGATGACCTCGAACCCTCGAACTGACGACCCTCGATGAACGTCGACCCCCTCGACCGACCCCTCACAATCCTCGACCCCTCGGCGACCGTCGACCCCTCGGCGATCCTCGACCCCTTGGCGAACGTCGACCCCGACCCCTCGGCAAGTCCTGACCCTCGACCCCTAGCGGTCCTGTCGAAACACCTTCACTATGAGCATGGTGCGGCTGTTATAGTGCTAAGATGCAGACGTGCCCGAGCTGAAGGTCATCAGCGCGGGCGAACTGCTCCATCCGTTCTTCGTGCACAGATGGAAGCAGTTCACCCACGCTCATGACCTCAGCTCGGGGACGTCCTCCATCTTAAGCTACGACACCAGTCGGTCAGCACTCGGACCAGAAGATCCCGACATCGACCCACTAGACCATCGACCCCTCGACCCCCTCGGCGACCCTCGACCCCTCGACCCCTGGCGATCTGACCCCGATGACCGTCGACCCCTCGACCCCTGACCCCTCGGCAATCCTCGACCCCTCGACCCCTCGGTGACCGTCGACCCCTCGGCGATCCTCGACCCCTCGGCGATCGTCGACCCCTCGACCCCTGACCCCTCGGCAATCCTCGACCCACGACCCCTCAACGGTCCTATCGAACACCTTCACTATGAGCATGGTGCGGCTGTTGTCATAGCTTAAGATGCAGACGTGCCCGAGCTGAAGGTCATCAGCGCGGGCGAACTGGTTCCATCCGTTCTTCGTGCACGGATGGAAGCAGTTCACCCACGCTCATGACCTTCAGCTCGGGGACATCATCATCTTAAGCTACGACACCAGTCGGTCAGCACTCGGACCGGAAGATCCTCGACCATCCACCCCTAGACCCCTCGACTCCTCGGCGATCCTCGACCCCTCGATGACCATCGACCCCTCGGCGACCGTCGACCCCTCGACCCCTGACCCCTCGGCAATCCTCGACCCTCGACCCCTCAGCGGTCCTATCGAACACCTTCACTATGAGCATGGTGCGGCTGTTGTCGTAGCTTAAGATGCAGACGTGCCCGAGCTGAAGGTCATCTGCGCGGGCGAACTGCTTCCATCCGTTCTTCGTGCACAGATGGAAGCAGTTCACCCACGCTCATGACCTTCAGCTCGGGGACGTCCTCATCTTAAGCTACGACACCAGTCGGTCAGCACTCGGACCGGAAGATCCTCGAGCATCGACCCCTAGACCATCAACCCCTAGACCCTCGACCCCTCGACCCCACGACTCCTCGGCGACCGTCGACCCCTCGGCGATCCTCGACCCTCGATGACCGTCGACCCCTCAACCCCTGACCCCTCGGCAATCCTCGACCCCTCGACCCCTCGGCGAACGTCGACCCCTCGGCGATCCTCGACCCCTCGGCGACCGTCGACCCCTCGACCCCTGACCCCTCGGCAATCCTCGACCCTCGACCCCTCAGCGGTCCTGTCGAACACCTTCACTATGAGCATGGTGCGGCTGTTGTCGTAGCTTAAGATGCAGACGTGCCCGAGCTGAAGGTCATCAGCGCGGGCGAACTGCTTCCATCCGTTCTTCGTGCACGGATGGAAGCAGTTCACCCACGCTCATGACCTTCAGCTCGGGGACGTCCTCATCTTAAGCTACTACACTAGACGGTCAGCACTCGGACCGGAAGATCCTTGACCATCGACCCCTAGACCATCGACCCCTAGAACCTCGACCCCTCGACCCCTTGGTGACCCTCGACCCCTAGACCATCGACCCCTAGACCCTCGACCCCTCGGCGACCCTCAACCCCTTGACTCTCGACCCTCAACCCCTCGACCGCTCGGTGACCCTCGACCCTCGACCCCTTGGCAACCCTCGATCCTCTGCACTGACCCTCGACCCTAGTTTTGGCAACTGGCGATGCTCGACCAGGTTCCGTCGGCGCCGACGCACCCCGTCAGCGATCCTCGATCCGGTTTCCTTTTTCCTCTTCTTCTTCTGTTCTTCTTCTTCTCCTCCTCTTCCTCCTCTTCTTCTTCTTCTTCTTCTTCTTCTTCTTCTTCTTCTTTTCTTCTCCTCCCCCTTTTCTTCTTCTCCTCCTCCTCCTCCTCTTCTTCTTCTTCTTCTTCTTCTTCTTCTTCTTCTTCTTCTTCTTCTTCTTCTTCTTCTTCTTCTTCTTCTTCTTCTTCTTCTTCTTCTTCTTCTTCTTCTTCTTCTTTTCTTCTCCTCCCCTTTTTCTTCTTCTCCTCCTCCTCCTCTTCTTCTTCTTCTTATTCTTCTTCTTTTCTTCTCCTAATAAATTTTTTCAAGAACTAACCTAGAACTAATCTAACTAACCTACGACTAACCTAACCTAATAACATAATAGTAGAAAAACACAAAAAACAGGGGTGAGAGCTCACCGGAGTGGGTCGGCCGGGCAGGTGGCGGCGGGCATCGAGGGCGTAGGGGTGGGGGGGCGCCGGTTGTAGGGGCTGGGGGGGCGGAGGGGGAATTGTTAGGTCAGAGGGGCGGCGGGGTAACGGCGGGCGCCGGGCCAGAGGTAACAAGGTGGCGAGAGAGCGTCGGGGGGCGGCAGCGGGCGTGAGCGGAGGGAGAAGGTCTGGGTCTGGCGGTGTGGTCTTAGGTTGGCGGGAGGAGGGCGCGGTTGGGGGTTCGGGTTGTGGCCGGCGTGGCCGATTGGGGTGCGGGGTCGGCGGCGTGGGGGTGGAGAGGCGCGGTGGAGTGAGGAGAAAGGAGATGGAGAGTGGGAGGTGCTGTGCGGGGGGTGGGCCGTAGCCGTTAGCTGCCGTTCTCTTTGCCGTCAGCTAGTGGACGGCAAAGAATCTTTGCCATCCGCTAGCAGACGGCAAAGAGGTGGGTGGACCGTTACAGTGAACTGGCCTCCACTAGACCCCACCCCCCCCACCTCTTTGCCTTCAGCTAGCGGACGGCAAAGAAGAAAAGGCTAACGGCAAATAGTATCTTTGCCATCAGCCAATTCTTTGCCGTCTGTTTTTTGTAAGCAGACGGCAAAGACCTTCTTTGCCGTTAGCTAGCAGACGGCAAAGAACTGGCTGATGGCAAATTCCCTGATTCCAGTATGCAAGGATGCAGGAGATTCGGGCCTTGGTCAAGTCTACTTCCCGTTCATCATCTTCAAGGTGGCGGCGGCCAAGTTGAACATCTTCGAAGCGCCCAAGCGATGCAAGCACAATTCGTCCACGTCCGCATCTACATGGCGACCACCATCACATTCGTGATCCACATCGTCATGAAGGGAAAGTCACCTCAAGCAACACGTGCGCGACGACGAATGCCATCGAGCTCAAGAACGACAACGACACCATAAAGATGAAGATGTTTGAGACACGCGAACCTACAAGTCCCAAGAATCTCTACATCAAGCTACAGCCAACCTTCATGAGCACAAGAGAAGACTGCGAGACAAGCACCATCAAGAGCAAGCTCCAGCTACTACCACCACCACTTCGGCATCTTCGCCAAGTGTTCTCAAGGCATCTTTGCCTTTGGACGTACAGCATCTTCGCCTACTTCCCATGAGTACGCCTACATCGACATCATCAAGTCCAAGGCGACCACTTACAAGTGAGGGCGACACTTCCATCTTCGGAAGTCCCTCAAGAAAGATGGCCGAGCATGGGAAATTCCCTTCGGTCATGAAGACGAGCTACGAGGTGCCACATCATATGGGCCTCCTACAACATGACGACAACAAGACGGTCGAGCAAGGGCCATCCCCTTCGACCACGGCAACGAGTGCGAACCTCTTCAACAACATTAAAACGGCGCCCAAATGGGACTCCTACTCCGAGTCAAGCTACGAGACTGCACATGAGACTTTATCTTTTGTCTCGGAGGAGAGTGATGATTTGCCACATCCTACGGCATTCATCTTTGGAGGCGTTATGGATGAGGAGGTTGAGCATGGGACCATCCCTTCAACCAAGGCGGCGATAGGAGTTGAGCATGGAGACATTTGCACCTACATCTCCTCGACACCCACATATGATGAGATGCTCCAATTCCCATGTGAGGAGAGCCACCACCCCATGAGTGATATGAGTGACTCCACCATATGTGATATTGAGTGCATTTCCTATGAGAGGATGAGTGTGATCACCACTAGCCCCACACACGAGAGCATGCCACACACCCTATGTGAGGTTGAGAGCCATTTGAGTGACTCCACCAACCATATGAGTGAGAGTATCTTACCGGGAGTGAGTGAGACACAACACCTAGTGAGTGAGGTAGTTGAGAGAGCATGTGAGGCCACTATGATTTCTAACGACTTAACCTCTACTCCAAGTGTGTTTTCCTTTTTGGTGCTAGATCTCCAACAAGATGAAGTGCCAATCCTCGACGAGTCCATACCTCCAATGGGCAAACTAATGGCCATGATGGTCGATATTGCACCCCCACATGGTACCATCAAGTTAATGAAGCTAGTGACCACGCGTCAATCTTTGACACCTCCCCTACAACACAAGAGCGGAGCTCTAACGGTAACATAGGTGATGGTGCTTCTCTTGTCCCACTAGTGGACTATATTACAAACGATTGCTTGCATGATGTTGACACACCTATTACCATGCTTCATGCTAGTGCGACTTCCTCATGTCATGACTTACCAATTTATGATGAATATGATGATGAGCATGTCGAGTTGCCTAGTTGTGATGCTATGCTCCATAGGATATCATGTGAAAAATCTTTTGGTCACATCACGTTTGATAACCCTTTAAACTTGTCATATGCTATGAGTGAGATCTCCCATATTGCATCATTTCAATCTCAACATAGTAACTATGCATGCCCCATTAAAATAAATCCCATTTGCACTTATGGCATAGATGACGAGATGATGGTCATTGTCCTTTGTTTTTCTTGTGATGATATTGCTAAGCTTCCTTTACATGATTTGCGCAATTCATCTACTATGCCATGCCATGATCACATTGTTCCGAATATGCTTTGTTTTGGATGTTGTCAATATTCTCCATGTGATGTTTCCACTAATGCTCATGAGGAGACCCCCATAGTTTCCTCATACATATTAGGAGATTTTGATGCATTCCATACTTTGCATGATTCCCATAATTGCGTGCACCATATGCATTCCATGAATAACAATGCTCTACATATTTCTCATGGTGCATTATACAATTTGAGTCTCCATTATGCCATACATAATAACAAACCTATCATGATGGATGACATGTTTCTATATCACGCATCTCATTTATTTGAGCATTGGATATTTTGTGCTAACCAACATATGCACGTATGCATCATAATGGATGATGTGTACATATACCACGCATAAACAATTTTCCCTTTGCCTTTGTTTTGTGTAGGTACTTCTGAACACTCGTCAACCTCACAATCCCATGAGTTGACGAAACAAGCTCTTTAGAGCAACGATGCTTTGGGATTTCGTGGACTATCCTTACCACCGTTCCCTTCACGCAAGGACTACGCGCATCTCTTTTACTTGGCTCAAACACGGCTTTGGGCTATATATCACTTGTTACCTTATGCCCATAGTATCATGTTCACTTTGCATGTTATACCTCTTTCTATGCCTTTGCCGTGCAATTGTGACCCTTGTTTGCACTTACATATGATTCACCATTCTACTACTTCTATGTGTATTTGCATATTCGGTGGAGATCCTTGTTGCTATTGCCATTTTCCCCATGTGCCATATGCTATTGTTGATTCTTGTGTTGGGAGAGTCATGATGTTCCATTGCAAATTACATAGGACTTCTTGCCAATACAACGATGATACATTACTCATATCTTGTTTTCATGATTGTGATATGTCATGTGCATCATATATGCCCACCATTTGCACACATGACATGATTGCCATGATTACTTCTAGTACGTTGGATCTTCGCACTACTAGCTTCCATGACTTGATCACTATGATTGCTTGCTTGGTTGCATCACCCATGATACATAATTTCTCATTTATTTGGGTTGATGACATATATGTTCATGCCTCTCACATGACTTGCCTTGTTAATTGTCACTTGTCTTCATTAGTTGCATCTCTCATATTCGCTTGTTGTGAGTGCAAAAATGTTATGCTTATTGATCTTGGAGACTTGGACATATTACTTGTGATGCATGCTTGTTTGATTGAGCTTATTGCATTTGGTTGTACTCGCATCATATGCCTACATACCATGCCCTACACCCTTGTCATTTCTTATGATAAGAATGATAACGACACTTGTTGGGTACTTCACCACACGAATGATAGGTTTTGCATTTCCGCTAACCTCATTTGTTTTTCCGAGTGTTTGTCATGTTCTTTCGTTTTGAAGGATTCACAAGGCGGTACCATTGTGAGACATATTGGCTATGTGAAGGCATATGCGATGTGCAACACCAACATTTGTGAGATACCCCTAAAGGTGAACTCCTTCCCTTTGAGCCATCCTCAAATACGGATATTGGATGGGTCATTCTTTCATTGTTGTCTCCTTCTTCTTGTCTACATGATACATATATTCAATGGAGGACCGACATTGGAGATGGACCCTATGGACATTCAAGTTGAGGAGTACTCGACCTTAGTGGATGCGCCTACTTTAGAAGCACCTCCGGACCTCCACTTCTACCATGACATCGAGCCATGGTACAACACCACCCATAACAAATTTGCATCTTATGCATGGATTGACTCACATTATGATTGCCTTGTTGCATCTTGTATTTCTACGTCATCCATGATATATGAGCTTGTGCACTTTCTTAGCAAATTTGTTGTGATCTTTCTTGATGGCCTCTTCATACATAACGACCACATTGCCCATCATCAATTGCATGATCACATAGTCACATTGAGCACCAATTACCATGTTCATGCTTTTGATACACCGTCCCATTATGACATCATTTTGCACAATGGTTGCATTGATCACATTCACAATACATTTGTGTGCACAATGAACGAATTTGCTCCCATGAATGCATTACATATCATTCTACATCTTTTGGATAAGCATCTTGTGCCTTGCCATGAACAATTTTTTCGAAAGGACCCATACTTACTTGATGGACACCTTATGTGCGCTAACCATTGTATTTTCGAGTGTCGCTTGTGTTTGCTCTTTTTACATGAATACCACTCTAGAGACACTATGGAGTACTTGGATTGCGCCATGTCTTCAACTCCGTCCAACTACAAGTTCGTCCACGACAACCGTTTCCATGGTGATGACGATTACGATCCGAGGTCGGATCTTTCCCAAGGGGGGAGATGATGCGGTCATCCCCATGTACACTTCAACTACTCCCCATGTATACTTCAACTACTCCCCAAGCCCCAAGTGCACCTACGATGAGAGCTCGAGCATGTGCCATTGGACATAAGGTGAACTCTCTCCTTGTTAAACTTCCCTTGGACCCACATGAGACATGGCTACTATCTCAAACGAAGACACTTTGTCTGCTTAGGTACCAAGGAACCAACAAGGAGAAGGAATGGTGCAAGATGGACACCAAGAGCATGGAGAGGGATTTTCCCAGCGCAGAGATAGAGGTACAACCGCCCAACCACCGGTCGACCGGTACAACCGCCCAACTACCGGTCCAGCTTCTGTGATCGAGCGGTGCAAGGCCGGTGCCGCCCCGGTTTGTCCCTGTAACAGCTGTAAGACCGGTACAACCGGTCCAACCACCGGTACTACCGCTAATCCCTTCCGTGAACACCTCCAGGAACCAGTACATGAGCTTCCAGCGGTACAACCGCCCCTGTGACTGGTACTACCGGCCTGCCTGCGCACAGTGAAAGGGTTTTCGACCCATGTATCCCCAACTTACCCCTTGGACTATAAATACTCGTCTCCTTGCTCCGAATTAGGGTTAGCAATAGTTTAGCTCATTTGAGATTAGAACTTTGCTCATCCTTTGTGGTTCCCCTCGTGTTTTTCCTCGTGTTCTTCGCGGGATCCGCTCCAATCGTGAAAGATCGGGCATCTAGGGTTCTACCCTACATCAAAATCTATCACCGGTGGGTGTGAATAACTCCTCGTCACTAATGTCCAGTTAGTAGTGGCGGGTGTCCCTATGCCATGCCCGTCGCTGAGCGTCCTTTTGCTTCCACCACTGCTAACCTGTTCTACAGTTGTGTTATCCACACACGCCGTGATATTTTCACCCGCTGCCCTCTCACTCCAATCATTGGTTCAGACGAACTTTCTTTGCACGTGCAGCACTGTCGCCGGAGATTTTGTTTGCTCACTCCTGCCGGTCGTCTGGCCATCTATCTTATGGTTTAGGCCAACCTGGCTGTCTTTATCCATCACCAAAGATCTCCGTCCTCAATAAATTTTGCCCGTTCCGGAAGGGCAAAAAGAGTGGACTAAGAGTTCCGATTGGGTGGACAGAAAATTCCCTACAACATATCAATTCGTTGCAGAGGAATTTCAAAACACATTTTGACATTTTAACATTTCTAAAATGCTCCTATGCTACAATATTGCAAAAGGCACATTTTAACATTTCAAAAAAATTCTGAAATAAATTGTGCAGGTTCATACGACATGTGTCACATTCCCTAAAAATTTCAAATCTAAATTCGTAATACACATTAAGAAACAAAAAAGACAAATATGCACGAATACTGTCACAAAAAGACAAATGTCTTGTCTTTTTTTGTTTCTCCTTGCTATGGAATGTGACACATGTCTAATTTAGATTTGAAATTTCTAGGGAATGTGACACATGTCTTAAGAACCTGCACAATTTATTTCAGAATATTTTGAAACGCTAAAATGTGTTTGTTGGAAGATGGTAGCATTAGCATTAGAGCGTTTTAGGAATGGGAGCACAGGATATGTACTCATGAAAACAACCGATAGCGAGAACCTGTTTTTTTCGAAAAGGAGGAATTCCCTTGACCTCTGCATCTCTTGATGCACACAGCCATATTATTAAAGAATCTAGGTTCCTAACAAGGTCTCAAAAAGTCGTACGGAACTCATACAAAAAAGATATGTCACAGTCGGCAAAAATAGGGTAAGATGACTAAACACCTATCCCATTGTTACCAAGAACATGCAACTCCGACTCGCCGATTCCACTCCTTAGCTTGTGTTTCCATCGTAATTGCTTCCTCTACGTGCAGCATAGCCCGCCATCGACTCATATAACTATTGTGCCTCAAATTAAGATTAAGTAGACACCGCCAAAGATCAAGGCTGGTCTAAGCTCTGGCTCACGTTCACTAGTCACCACACGGCTATGTCCGCGACAAGCAAATTAACCCGAACTTCGTGACTTTTGTCCCGTCACCCTAGCAGTACAAACTCCATTGATCCAGACCAGTAGTACGAATTTTCTTTGAGTCTGCAGCGACATGGTTCGAGACTTGGAGTCTACTGTCGTGTCCTGCAGGTCGTCTACCCGCTAACTGTGCTATGGTCCAGGTCAACCTTGCTGTCTTTATCAATCACTACTTCACTAGTCCATTTATTCAGACTTCGTCAACCTCCATTATCGTTTCCGTTCCAAAAGGGCAATCAGACTTGAGTAGATCGGATGGATATCAAATTCTCCACTACGCATCCACGCGCTGCACCATAACTGTTTTGAGGAACCATACACCTCAGTTATCTATATATGTCTCTTGCTATTTTCTTCCTTTTGGTGGGGAGGAGACGACGTAATGGCTCGGGATTATATTCCCACCTTCATCCTTCTATTCTTGGCCTCATTCTGCAAGTCTGATGACCAGCTCACACATTCGAAGCCACTCAGGTATGATGACATCCTCATTTCCAAGGGCAGGGATTTTGCTCTCGGCTTCTTCTCCCCCACCAGCTCCAACAGGAGCTTTTACCTTGGCATATGGTACCATAGCATCCCCGGACCACGCACCGTCGTGTGGGTCGCCAACCGAGACAACCCAATCACCGCCCCTTTGTCTGCAATGCTCGCCGTCACCAACAATTCTCACATGGTATTGTCCGACTCCGAAGACCTCAATATTTGGATGACGTCAAGCAATATCATTGCTGTAGCGGCCAAAGCTCACGCAGTGCTCCTCAGCTCGGGGAACTTTGTTCTCCGGTTGCCAAACAACAAAACAATATGGCAGAGCTTTGATCACCCGACTGACACTATACTTCCAACCATGAGATTTTTGGTGAGCTACAAGGCAAAAGTAGTTGGGCGGCTCGTTGCTTCGAAGGGCTTGCATGATCTGTCCTCTGGGGACTTTTCATGGAGTGCTGACCCTAGTTCTTTGATCCAATGCATGAGTTGGAACAAGACCAAACCATATTGCCGTGAGATTGTGTGGAATGGTGTGGCAGTGTCCGGTGGCACATATCTAGCCAACAGCAGCTCCATTTTGTATCAAACGAGTATGAACTCAGGAGACGAGAGCTACTTCATGTACACAATCTCGGAAGACGCGCCATTCATGCGTGTCATGCTTGACTACACTGGCAAGTTGAAGTCTTTAAGCTGGAACAGTCACTCATCATCATGGGCACTCATCGCTGAACGCCCAACTTCTGCATGCGACCTCTACGCGTCGTGTGGCCCATACAGTTATTGTGACTTAACCAAGAGTGCCCCCATGTGCCAGTGCCTTGATGGGTTCGAGCCTAGTGATAATAACTTTTTGAGAGGATGTCGTAGAATAGCCACTCTAAAGTGCAGGAACCAAAGTTATTTTTTGCCCTTGCCTGATATGAAGGTTCCTGACAATTTCTTGCACATACGGAACAAAAGCTTCAATCAGTGTGAGAACGAGTGCAGACGCAACTGCTCGTGCACGGCTTTCGCTTATGCCAACATGAATATGGCCGGTGCTATGGCTGACCCAA
The DNA here is from genome assembly GCA_011799875.1 of Thinopyrum elongatum. Classification (NCBI taxonomy): domain Eukaryota; kingdom Viridiplantae; phylum Streptophyta; class Magnoliopsida; order Poales; family Poaceae; genus Thinopyrum; species Thinopyrum elongatum. The sequence goes on from CM022298.1 coordinate 673,497,542, forward strand.
CAAGGTGTTTGATTTGGCTGGGAGATCTTATTGACACTGCGAAAAGGACAACCACCGGCGAGTACCTGTACCTCCGACTTGCCGATTCTCCAGGTATTTGCTTTTCCGTGACTTCTTTTTCTCTTCAAGTCATTAACTAGTGTTTTAAAATCACTATTTTTTCTAGCACTGAGTCACTGACAATAGCTAATTAATTAATTTGGAGTTGTAGTTTCTTTACAAGCATACTACAAGTTTGGAAGAATATTTTAGATGGTCAAATATTTGATTCCCCATAAGCGCTGGTAGTTTAGGTATTTAAATTACAGAAGTGTATATAGGCACTTAGCTGCACAAATCCGTCATGCTATGCATGCAAGAGAATTCCAAACTTCTGAATAGTTCCATTTGTGCAGTTCACAAGAAGAGCAATTTACTAAAGATTCTACTCCCGGTTATAGCATTTCTGCTGCTTCTGGTATCCGTAGCCCTCGTCTGGATGTACAAATACAGAGGTAAAGTAGCAAATTTCCTCTTGTTTTCAACATGCTACGTACATTGGTGCAAGAGTTAGGAAAAAATGAATGTCCCTGTAGGCAAATGGCGAAAGAAGGAAAACCAGAAGAAACTGATGCTTGGATACTTTAGTACATCCAACCAACTCGAAGGTGAAAATGAAGAAGTTCCATTTTTTAGCTTTGAAGACATCCTTTTGGCAACAAATATTTTTGCTGATTCCAACTTGCTTGGACGGGGAGGCTTTGGCAAAGTCTACAAGGTAACAAAATGTAATATATTGACATGTTGATGACATAGGCACTTATTTAGGAGTTTTGTGGATCCAATAGCTACTACATGTAGAAATGGAAGCTAAATTAGTGAAACATGTACTTGTTGATGCCACATGATATGAAATTGATGTGGTTTCGTATGAGTTGTTTATTTAGACTAGTTTTGAGATTCGAAGGTGGAAAGAAAACAATTCTTCAGTTGAGAATATCTCGTGGGATCAGAGTTAAAAAATGGGCATTCATATATATATAGAGGATAACTACAACACCCTAAAAGGTTGGTTCCATTTCTTGATTAAATGGAAAATATGTGCTCATGTAGGGAACACTCAAAGGAAGTGATGTTGCTGTCAAAAGGCTAAGTAAGGGTTCTGGACAAGGTATGGTGGAGTTTAGAAGTGAAGTAGTTGTAATTGCCAAATTGCAGCACAAGAACCTAGTCAGACTTCTTGGTTGTTGCATTCATGAAGATGAGCGGTTACTAATCTATGAATACTTACCAAACAAAAGCTTGGATGCTATTCTTTTCGGTATGTGCTTTTGTTGTTCGCACATCACATAATTCTTTAAATTAACCAAAATAGTATTGATGGTGACAAGCTTCGTCTCTCATGATAGATACTACTCGAAAAAATGTGCTTGATTGGTTGACACGGTTCAAAATAATTAAAGGAATAGCAAGAGGTCTTCTTTATCTCCATCAAGATTCAAGATTAACAATAATTCACAGAGATCTCAAAGCAAGCAACATCTTGTTGGACACGGAAATGACTCCCAAAATTTCAGATTTTGGTATGGCAAGAATTGTTGGTGCAAACCAGCACCAAGCAAGCACCAATCGGGTTGTCGGGACATAGTAAGTAACAGGTTTACTAACAAACACTAACATTCATGTTTTTATGGTCTGGCATAGCTCATTTTGTGCATTCCTGGCTGATTTCCTGAATGTTTAAACAGTGGTTACATGTCGCCAGAATATGCAATGGGAGGTGTGTTTTCTGTAAAATCAGACACTTATAGCTTCGGTGTTCTTCTCTTGGAGATTGTTAGCGGCTTGAAGATTAGCTCGCCTCAGCTCACATCAAACTTTTCTAGCCTTATCACTTATGTAAGTATTATTGAATACATGGTACAAAACTGTTGTTTGATGAGCTTGCATAGTATAGGTAGTTGTTCTTGGTATATGTTCGATCACCCCCTCTCCCATGTCCCAAGTAAATAAATTAGTAGCCTGATGTTGACCTCTTCTGTTGCTCAGGCATGGAGACTATGGGAAGATGGCGATGCAACTGAATTTATGGACTCTTCGTTTGCTGCAAGTTGCCCACTTCATGAAGTTTTACGGTGTATTCATGTGGGATTATTGTGTGTTCAGGACCAGGCTAATGATCGACCAGTAATGTCGTCGGTTATGTTTATGTTAGAGAATGAAAGTGCATTGCTTCCAACTCCAAAGCAGCCTGTATATTTTGCTCCAAGGGATTGTGCAGCCGGAGAAGGAATGGAAAACACAGAGAACTTCATGAATGCAATGAGTATCACAGCACTCGAGGGTCGTTAGATGTTTTATAACAATTTCTGCAGGAGTGGTGTTATAAAACATAGTGTATTCGGATTTTAATAGCTAGTTGTAAATTTTATGATTTACTCTGTGAGCTGAACTTTTTGTGTACAAATGTGAGCTCATTATAAGAGGAAAGTTGTGAATAACAGAGGTGCAGCCATCGTCAGTTCTACCCCTGCCCTCTTACTCGATATGTCCTACTGAATATACTTTTTTATTGATACATGAGATTTATCAGATTTCAATTATCAGAATACATTCATGATATTGCTGTGTCTTACTGGATAAGATTGCCATTTTTCACAGTTTGATCGCCAGGCACTTTGTTAGTCTACAGTTGGATCGCCTAGCACACGCCATTTTGATTCATCGAACAAAGTATACACTGAAACCCAAGACCCCCTTCTGCTTTTGCACCTCAAGCAAATAACCCCTTCTGCCAAATTAAGTTGAGAACAGAAATATAAATCCGTATTAGTAGTTTAGTACCTTGTCTCAAGCCGGGACTACGAAGACCCCTGGAGTGCTGAATCACCTTGATTAACTTGGCTTCAATGGCCCGTCAGTGCCGGAGCACGGCCAGACCGCCGCCTCATAGAACTGATGCTGGACTGCGGACCGTCTCGCCTCTCGAGGATTGCAGCACGAGCCACTGTGTGTTCTTTGCTCCCAGGAGGAAGAAACCTTGCAGCACCTCCTTGTGGGATGCGCCTTCTTCAAAATCACATGGCACGAGATTCTCTCTTGGTGCCGATGCACTTCTACCCCGCCCGATGGCACCACCAGTTTCTTCCAATGGTGGTCTGATGCCATGCAACAATCCCCACCCAGCCTGCGCAAGGGCTTGGCTTCGATCACCATCCTCACGGCTTGGGAGCTTTGGAAGCACCGGAACGCAATCATCTTTGATGGCGCACGGCCCTCTACTGCCGTTCTGTTGGATGTCATCAAGGATGAAGCAAGACGCTGGGCGGCCGCCGGAGCAAGAGGGCTAGATAGGTTGTTAATTGTAAGATGATCTTCTGTATCGGGTCTGAGCATACCCTCCTACTGCTTGCCAAGCATCCTCGACGTCGCCTAGCAATGTATGTCGTTAGAGGATTGCTCCCTGTGTTTTCTCCCCTCCTATCAATGCAAAGATACGCACCCAGCTTATTCGCGAAAAAAACCGCCGCCTCGTCCTTCCCCGCGTTGGCTCCGTGCATGCGACTGCCACTGCGCCACCACGGCCTAAGCCGGCCGCCTCCTCCGAGGCAAATACGCCTCCGATCCGCCGGCGCGCCACATTGGCGGTGGCCGCCGCAGCCGAGCGCCGTCCGCTCCCCAAGTTCGCCTCAGATCACCCGTCGCCGCTTCCTCTCTCGGTTTTTTTTAGCAAACCTCTCTCTTTCTTTTTTCTCAGTTGTTGTACGGCACAGTAGGCCTTGGCCCATCCCTTCCGGCTTCGTTCGATCTGCAGGAATTATGCAGGAAACTTTGCAGGCTTGCTTTCCTCCGGAAAGATAAACTGTGGTGCGTTCGGTTCAAAGGATTACTCGTCCCTCATTCCATAGAAAAGAGTACCTGCCCTGTACTTTTCACGGGAAACAGAAAATCCACTGGAACCCAATGTTTGGGCGGAAGCCCGATGCAGGGCGCCAGCTAGCCGAATAAAAAATTCCTTACATGCATGGGAATCAAGCCAGACGCAGTGTAGGTCGCATGTCTGGCTGAATAAAAAAATATTTTCATCTCATTGGAGGAAGGCTGCATGCACTAGTTTTTATCCTCGTTCCTTTGCTTCTACTACTTCGCGCCGAACGCAGGAAAGTATAGATTCCTTTATTTCCTATTCCAAAGATTCCACTAGTCAAGTAAATCGTATTCCAAAAAGTTTTCTATTCCATTGTTTACCATCCCTGCACTCCGAACGGGCCCTCCGTGTCTAACTTACGGGGCCGAAAGCCCGTGATGGTCGAAGCGAGAGCGGCCCATATCTGCGCTCGTGACGCTCCCAGCAAAGTTCTTCCCCCCCTCAAAAAAAAAAAAAAAGCAAAGTTCTTCCCAATGATAAAAAAAAAAAAGCAAAGTTCTTCCCCAAATCCACGCCGATTGCCGCGATACCTCCGGTCGAGCAATCCGTGCACGAATGGAGAAGCCACGCCGTCGCTCCGATCCGAATCGAACATGGCGTCCCGCCCAGGCACCGAGAAGAAGGCGACGGCGTCGTCCGCGGCACCGGCGGTCACTGCTGTGTCAGCGGCGCCGTCATGAGGTCGCCGTCATGGGTGGAGGGGGGCAGCGGGAGCTCGCTGCCGCGGCGTGAACCCCGACCAGTGCGCCACGCCTCCGAGCCATGAGGTTTTCCCTGTCGCACTCTCACTCCAAAGTCAAAACTCCCTGCTGTAGACTTGAAAGTAGAAATCTGAACCCTTAGCAGCAAGTTTTCTCTGCGCCTGTAGCATCGTTGAGGACTTGAGGGTCGGAGGAACAAACTTTCGTTCTGCTAGCCCATCGACGCTTCTTCAAAGTCCATGATGCTGTCTTCAACTAGTATTACTTTTCCATGGTTGAAATGTGGTGCTTCACCAACTATTATTACTCTTCCATTGTTGAAATGCGGTGCTTCTCCAATTTCAGTTTGGACTTTGAGGAAATGTCCCCAGCTAGTATTAGTTTGCTCTCTGCTCCCTGCAGCACCCCAATTGTTCTGAAGAACCATATGCCCCTCGGCTGTTTCCTTCTTCACAGGAAGATGAAGCAGGCGGGTACGCCGTGCATACCACTTTTGATCCTCTTATTCCTGAGTTCATTCTGCAAATCCAATGACCAGTTGACACCTGCAAAGCCGCTCTCCCCTGGCGACACGATCGTCTCCAAGGGCGGCCCCTTTGCGCACGGCTTCTTCTCCCCAAACAGCTCCAACCCGAGCCTTTTCCTTGGCATCTGGTACCACAGCATCCCCGGCCGCACCGTCGTATGGACCGCCAACCGTGATGACCCGATCGCAGCCACTTCATCCCCGACGCTCGCCATCACCAACAGTTCTGACCTGGTGTTGTCGGACTCCCAAGGCCATGCTCCTTGGGCAACCAAGAACAACAACACCAGCTCTGGAGCTGCTGCGGTGCTGCTCGACACGGGGAACTTGGTCCTCCAGCTTTCAAACGGCACAATAATATGGCAGAGTTTTGATCACCCCACGGACACCATCCTTCCAGGTATGACCATCTTGCTAAGTGAGAAGGCCCGAGTAGTCGGGCGGGTCGAAGCTTGGAAGAGCCCCAATGACCCATCCACTGGAGACTTTTCTTTGAGCCTTGGCTCCAGCTTGAGCCTGATCATTTGGCGCGGAACCAGGCCCTACTGCCGCATCGCTATGCTCAATGGAGGAGGGTCGGTGGAGGGTGACATATACCAGAACACCATCTTTTACGAAGCGATTGTTGGCACAGGGGATGGGCTCTATTATAAGTTTACTGTCTCTGATGGCTCACCATATGCACGTCTTATTCTAGATCACTTGGGCGTCCTGAGGACTCTTAGCTGGAACAACCGCTCTTCATGGACGACTGTCTCTGAGCGTCCTGCTAGCAGTTACGACCTCTACGCCTCGTGCGGCATGTTCGGCTATTCTGACTCCACGGGGGCTGTTCCGACATGTCGTTGCCTCGATGGATTTGAGCCAGCTGGTCTTAATTTTTCGAACGGATGTAAAAGAACAAAGGCGCTTAAATGCGGAGATCGAAGTCATTTTTTGACCTTACAGAGGATGAAGGTTCCTGACAAGTTTTTACATGTCCTCAACAGAAGCTTTGATGAATGCACGGCGGAGTGCAGCAGCAATTGCTCGTGTACAGCCTACACCTATACCAACTGGAGTAGTAACGCTGCTATGGCCAACCAGTCAAGATGCTTGCTTTGGACAGGGGAGCTTGTCGATATGGAGAAGTATAGCAACAATGGTGAGAACCTGTACATTCGGCTTGCTGACTCTCCTGGTAAGCACAAGCACCAACTCCATTCTAACCTTCTGTTATCATGGCAATTGATATCAAATCAACACTAACACCATTTACCTTTTTGCGTCTAATTTCTTTGGTGTAAGCGTAATCAGTAGATCTATAATTATTCTATATGAGTATAATGCAACATTAATCCTCAATTCACCATAAGCCTATCTGTAACTCTAGAGGGATTACCAGAGACATATTTATTCAGTCCACGGATCACTCATGGTACTGTAAGATATATTTGTTCTGAGTGATATGCTAAATTCATACATAATTCATTTTGCAGTTCGAAAGAATAGCAAATTGGTAAAGATTGTACTCCCAACCATGGCATGTGTGTTGATACTCGCATGCATAGCCCTTGCCAGGATATGCAAATACAAAGGTAGAATAAAACCTGTCCCTAGTTTTCAAAATTCCACATCTGTTTGTGAGTTTTAACAGCAAAGTATTTACCTTCAGCAAGCAAACGGCAGAAGAAGGAAATCCACAAGGAACCGATGCTAGGATACATTAGCTCGTCCAATGAAATTGGAGGTGAACATGTGGAATTTCCATTTGTTAGCTTCGAAGATATTGCCATTGCAACTGATAATTTCTCTGACTCTAAACAAATCGGAAGTGGAGGCTTTGGCAAAGTTTACAAGGTAAGAGTAAATTTTGCATCCACAATTATACTAGTATGTTCTCTGTTTTTTGTTTTTAAATTATCTGTGGAAAAAATTGCTTTCATTTCTTTACAAGTAAGGATGATGCAATCATGCAGGGAATGTTGCAAGGTGGCAATGAAGTTGCTATCAAAAGACTTAGTAAGAGTTCTGGGCAAGGGACAGAGGAGTTTAAAAATGAGATAATTCTAATTGCCAAATTGCAGCACAGGAACCTTGTGAGACTTCTTGGTTATTGTATTTTTGGAGATGAGAGGTTACTTATCTATGAATACTTACCAAACAAAAGCTTGGATGCCTTGCTTTTCGGTATGTTCAGACTTATGATACATTTTTTAAGTTTTTGATTAACCAAAAGGATATCACTGATCACTAATGATATAGTTCGTTTCTATTCATCTTTGGAGATGATACAAGACAATCTGTGCTTGATTGGTCCACACGCTTCAAAATAATTAAAGGGGTGGCAAGGGGTCTTCTTTACCTCCACCAAGATTCAAGATTAACTATAATTCATAGAGATCTCAAACCAAGCAACATCTTGCTGGATTTCGAAATGACTCCCAAAATATCAGATTTTGGTATGGCAAGGATCTTTGGTGGAAACAAACAAGAAGCAAACACTACCAGGGTTGTTGGGACATAGTATGTAATTCAAGGAACTAGCCATTTGTCAAGGTTCTAATTTTTATTGTTTAGTTATCCAAATTATGCATCTCTTGTTGAATTTTCTGAACAGTGGTTACATGTCGCCTGAATATGTTATGGGAGGTGTATTTTCTGTAAAATCGGACACCTATAGCTTCGGTGTTCTTCTGTTGGAGATTGTAAGTGGCTTGAAGATCACCTCACCGCAACTCGTAAGGAACTTTGTTGGCCTGACGGCTTATGTAAGTACACCAAAGTGCACATAATTTCAATATCTCAAACATGGTAAGTTGATGATAAGTTAGTTCTATTGGCTTAGGCGTGGAGACTATGGCAAGATGGAAAAGCAACAGAACTGGTGCACTATTCGATTGCTGAGAGTTGTTCACTCCATGAAGTTCTACGGTGTATTCAAGTTGGTCTCTTGTGTGTTCAAGACCGTCCGGATGATAGGCCACCATGTCATCGGTTACTTTTATGTTAGAGAATGAAAGTGCATTGCTCCCAGCGCCAAAGCAGCCTGCATACTCTACTCTACGGAATTTCGAAACTGAAGAATCAAAGGAAAACATGGAAAATTCTGTGAATGCAGTGAGTATCACAACACTAGAGGGGCGTTAGATACTCAGGGCGTAATTTAGTAGTATATATTTGCAGATTTATATGTTGAGTACCTAACTTTAGTATATACTTTTTATGATATATACAATATGTTGAATGTGGCTTTTCAGTAGATTGTTGCTAGTAGATAAGTGTTTTAATTTCCACCATGTAGTAGATCTTTCAAAGGGTCTTGTATATCGGGAGACTGATTTGAGTAATATTCTCAAACTTGACTTGTGGACTTACGTATCATGCCATGCTTGGTGGTGCTCGGACTAGATATATATGGAACTAAAATACACAAACTTCAGGTTCACGCTTCAGACTTCAGACAGAGAAGCAGCAGAAAGTTCAGAGTAGTTTTCAGCATCACACTACTCGTCACTTTGATTTTCGGTGGAAAACTGCGTCACTTGCGCTGATCAGTCGTCACCTTGTTTAAGCAGAGAAGCTACCCACGCCGACGACCTCGATACGTTGGGGCAGGTGGTGGGGGTCAGCAGCAGCATGGAAGTTGTTGTGGTCAGCACTCTGGAACCGGAAGTCCATGCCGGAGGTTCTCCTGTTGCAGTCTCACTCCGTGGTCAAAACCCTATCTGAATCCGTAGCAGTGATTTTTCTTTGCACCTGCCGTTCATCTACTGGTCGATGCTATTTTCTACCAAGTCCATAATACTTATGTTTATCCTCCATTATCTGTCTAAGTCGCCAGTTTGCCACTTTGACAAGGAACACAGTTCCATTATCTTCCATTATTTCAGATGCTACAGCCGTCCAATTTTGAAAAATCCCCAACTGAACGTCTACTCCTCTGCAGATTAATTGTTCGTAGCAACCCCCTCAGTTCGTTCCTTCCTCACAGGAAGACGATGAAGACGACCTTAGTGGGCATTTTTTTTTTTGACCGGAATGGCAGGTGCTCTGCCTTTTCATTTAAGAGAGGGAAAAACTGTACAACGAGTTGAGAAAACAACCGGGAGACCTAACTAAAGTAACAGAACAAGGTAAGCCAGGCCGCCAATAGCAGCCTCGCAAAGAACAAAGGAACTACTCCCATGCCTCCTTCAGGAGGCCTAACTCGTCCTTAATCAAAGAACAAAGCCCTGCAGCGGTGCGTCGTTCTTGCTCAAAGATGCGTCTGTTGCGCTCGTTCCAGAGGTTCCAGGCCACATATATTGCCGCCGTGCACTCGTTCACCAGAGGCCCTTTTCTGTTTAGCAAAAACGTCCTGTCCCACCAGTTGTTGATTGAGGCAGCCTGCAAGGCAACCGCAGATGCATCCTTGAATTGATCAGCCATCAAGTGCCAGACCTCCTTAGCAAATGGGCAGTCCAAAATGAGGTGTTTGGCTGACTCAAGAACTTGTTCACAGGCACAGCAGGAAGCCTGATGGTCCCAACCTTTGCATTGCAACCGATCGGCCGTCCACAGTCTATTATGTATAAGGGTCCAAATAAAGAATTTCACCTTTGATTCTCCTTTTATCTTCCACACTCTAGACAACCATGGCATTGGGATACGAGCAATGAATTGCTGTTCATAGGCCGACTTGGCAGAGTAGTTTCCATTGGCCGTGAGAGTCCAAGTAATCTTGTCATCCTCCTCATTCACTTGGAATTGTTGGATTTTATGCCAAAGAGAAACAAAGGAGTGCAGCAGATCAGCCGTGGTCATGCGCTGCAATCCTTTCATCCAACCACCCTCACGGATGGCATCCGCAACTGAAATTTGCTTGTGTCTTGCAAGGTTGAAAAGGCCTAGAGCCTACTCCATTGGTGCTATCCCATCCAACCAGCGATCAGACCAGAAAGCAGTCCGAACGCCATTGCCAACGGAGATTTTGGTGCAGGACTGAAAGAGTTGATGGTCAGCAGCCTCGCAAGGAGTCGGTGCCCCTTTCCACGGTCTATCCAAGGCATCCCATTGAAACCAGGGCCATCGCAGCCGCAGGGCTGTACTGAAGGCCGAAAGGTCTTTGATGCCAAGCCCTCCAACCACCTTAGGCGCACAAATACGTCTCCAATTGACCAGACATTTACCCCCGTGGGCCTCCTCGTCCGCGTTCCACAGGAAATTACTTCTCATTTTGTCAAGCTTCTTCACAAACCATTTGTAAGGAGCAAAGATCGTCAAAAAATAGGTCACAGTGCTAGTCAACACCGAGTTGTTCAGTGCTAGCCGTCTAGTGCGCTGCAGAAGCTTTCCTTTCCAAGCCTTTAACCTGGCTGCCCCCTTATCCAACAGTGGTTGCAGCTCAATCCGCCGTAGCCTACGAGTGGAGAGGGGGAGACCCAGATAAGTGCAAGGGAATGATCCGCACGGTCCACCGAAGTGCTGGACCAGCCCAGGAATATCCAGTCTGTTGCATTGGATTGGAAACAGGACACATTTTGCCTCATTTATCCTTAGTCCAGAGATCTCTCCGAACATCGAGAGTATTCTCTTCAAGGCAACAAGCTCCGAGCAGCAAGGGTTCACAAAAAGTGCCGCATCATCCGCATAGAAACTTGTTCGTAGACGGGCAACATGTAAGGGGGTAGGGGACAAGATGTTCTCCTCAGTTGCCCTCTGAAACAGACGATGTAGCGGGTCCAAGGCAATAATGAAAAGCAAGGGGGACAGCGGATTCCCCTGCCTCAATCCCCTCCTATGTAGAAAAGGAATTCCAGGGGATCCATTAAGCATAACGCGAGAGGAAGTAGTCGCAAGCAGGATGCTAATCATATCTCTCCAGCGCTGACCAAACCCAAATGCTTCCATCACCTCCAGCAAATAGGGCCAGTTAACTGAGTCAAACACTTTGGCAATATCCAACTTAAGGAAGAGGAGGGGCTTCTTCTTCTTATGGGCCTCTTTAATCACATTCTGGACATAGAGAAAGTTGTCTTGAATGGACCTACCGCGGATGAATGCACTCTGGCTGTGGGAGATCAAGCGATGCAGCTCTGGGCCCAGGCGGTTGGCAAGAACCTTACAAACAATCTTGGCAATGCTATGCATGAGGCTCACCGGGCGGTAATCTCCAACTTTAGTGGCGTCCACTCTCTTAGGGAACAAAACGATCAAGGCAGAGTTAAGTAGCTTCCACTGATCACCCCGCAGCTGCTTAAATTGAGTGAGAGCATTGCATATGTCATCAGCGATCAAGGTCCAGTATCTCTTGAAGAAGGCCCTGATGAAGCCGTCCGGCCCTGGAGCTTTCTCATCATGAATATCAAAAACTGCCCCTTTGATTTTCTCTCTACTGAATTGAGATTCCAGGTGCTGCAAATTAGAGGTCTGAATGCCCAGGGCCTCCCAGTTCATTTTGATCCCAGGTATAGGAGCCTTCCCAAGCAAAGAGTTGAAGTGATTGAAGATGATCTTGGCCTTGTCCCCATGATCTGAAACCTCTCCAGAAGGTGTGTCCAACTTGGTGATGTAATTCTTCCTTCCCCGCCCGTTGGCTCGCAATAGAAAGAATTTACAGTTTGCATCCCCCACTCTAAACTTGGTAAGTCGGGATCTCTGCCTCCATTGTGCCCGTTCAACCGCAGTGATGCCCAGCAGTCAAGCTTTGAGAAATCTTCTCAACTCCCATTCTGTCTCCGAAAGCTCCCTTTCCTCCATTGCAAGATCAAGATTGAAAATAACCTCATTAGCAATATTGGCTGCCAGATTACTCTGTGCTCTGCGAGCCCTGTCCCACTTCCTGAGCGCGGATGCAGTCCTAGAGAGCTTGATGTGCAGAGTGCGCAAAGCATCATTGAAATGCACTTGCTTCTCCCAAGCCTTCTGGATGACCTCCTGCACCCCATCAGCTTTGAGCCAGAATGACTCAAACCTGAACCCCTTAAACCTCTGGACATTCATCTTTTGTAGAATCAGTGCACAATGATCAGAAATAGCTGTAGAGGTCGGCGACAGATTATATTGAGGGAAGGTAGCCTCCCACTCATTGGACACAAGAATTCTATCAATCCTAGTCAGGGTAGTGTTTTGCCTCTCATTGGACCATGTAAACTTCCTTCCAGACAGTGGCAAATCCTTTAATTCATCAATCAAATTCCTGAATCTGCCCAGCATGCGAAGATTGATATTGGGGTTGTTCTTCTCGTTGGTCCGGCAAATAAGATTGAAGTCACCAAGGACCATCCACTTGTCAAGCACAGTAGGTTGGATGAGGCGTAGTTCATGCATAAACCGGATCTTGTCCTCATCAGATTGCAGCCCGTAGACTGATGTGATCGACCAACAGGCACCAGTGGAGCTATCCGTGATTGTGCCAGAAACTGAGAATTCCCGCACGCCCCCAGGGTTCAGAGTCAGCTGGAAGGCATTGGAACGCACCAACAAAATGCCTCCTCACGAACCATCAGCCGCCTTGAAGATAAAATTGTCACAGAATCTGGAGCCAATGGATTCGGCCATGGAATTTCTATCAACCAAAGTAGTCTTGGTTTCCTGAATACACACAACATTGCAATTCAGTTGTCGAACAAAATTTGACACAGCCTTCCTCTTAGCCGGGCTGCAAAGCCCTCTGACATTCCAATTAAGTAGCATAATATCCATAGGAAACTGATGGAACTCGGGGAGAACAAATAGGGCAATCTACGCCCCACAGCACAACCACAAACAACAACCATGTCCGAGCCAACTGGGACTGGACTCTGAATCGAACAACAGCAGCGAACTGACAGCACCACACACTCCACACGGGCGAACTAACAAGGGGACTAGCATGATGGAAATATGCCCTAGAGGCAATAATAAAGTTGTTATTATTTTATATTTCCTTGTTCAAGATAAAAGTTTATTATTCATGCTAGAATTGTACTGACCGGAAACTTAAATACATGTGTGAATACATAAACAAATACCGTGTCTCTAGTGAGCCTTTACTAGGCTAGCTCGTTGATCAAAGATGGTTAAGGTTTCCTAACCATAGACATGAGTTGTCATTTGATAACAGGATCACATCATTAGGAGAATGATGTGATGGACAAAACCCATCCGTTAGCTTAGCATATGATCGTTCAGTTTATTGCTACTGCTTTCTTAAATGTCAAATACATGTTCCTTCGACCATGAGATCATGCAACTCCCGGATACCAGAGGAATACCTTGTGTTCTATCAAACTTCACAACGTAACTGGGTGATTATAAAGATGCTCTACAGGTGTCTCCGAAGGTGTCTGTTGAGTTGGCATGGATCGTGTGACGACCCCGGCTTAATCGTGCACTAATCATACACGCAAATGCGCACGATCAAGCCTAAGGACTCACTTGAAGATATCACAACACAACTCTAAAACATAAATAAAGTCATACAAGCTTTATATTACAAGTCAGGGCCTCGAGGGCTCGAATACATAGCTCGATGGCAAACAAGCGTCAGCGGAAGCATTAGATATCTGGGTACAGATATATTACAGAGAGAGAAAGAGATAAGCCTTCACAGAGGCGGGGTAAAATAAAAAGCTACGATCGAAAGGCGTAGGCCTCCTGCCCTGGACCCTCCGATCCTACTCCTGGTCGTCAGTCGGCTCCTCGTAGTAGTAGTACTCGCCAGGCGGGTAGTAGTACTGGTCGTCGGCTGGGGCATCTGGCTCAGGGGCTCCGTCGTCTGGTGGCATCAAATGGAATATGGGGGAAAAAGAAAATAAAGCAAACATGAGTACTCATCCGAAGTACTCAGCAAGCAAGGATCTACACTACATATGCAACATTGTCAAAGGAAGGGCTGTATATGTGGACTGGGCTGCAGAAATGCCAGAATAGAGGGGGGAAGCCTAGTCCTATCGAAGACTAGCATCTTCAACAATCTTCGACAGACTTGCAGCATTAGAAGAGAGCAGATCAACATAATGTAAAGTAGTAGTAGTAGTATTATCAACCTCGACCTGGGATCCTTTCTCGACTCCCTGCGAGAAAGCAATCCCAGAGCCGTACTATCCAGTTCTCATCACATGTTATGTTCTAGTTGTACCGATCGGGATACAACTCCGAGTGTCCGTTACCGTAGGACAGGCTATCGATAGAAGTTTCTTCCCTGCAGGGGTGCACCAACTTACCCACCACGCTCGCTTAACTTCGGCCGGACACACTTTACTGGGTCATGCCCGGCCTCGGCTAAGCAACACGCCGCAACCCGACCAAATACTTAACAGAGAGGTCAGCACGCCGGACTAACCTATGCCCCCAGGGGTCTTGGGTCATCGCCCCGGGAACTCCTGCACGTTACGTGCACCGCCGGTGAGCAGACCTAGCAATCCCTTATACAAGCGCGGTTGCGTTCCCAGTCCAACCCAGCGTGTGCCGCATCAGTCGCTGACGTCCATTAAGCTTCGGCTGAAGTATACGACGCAGAACGCCCATACTATGCCCACGTGATGGTTAGTGCTATCGGGCCAGAGGCCCCTCGGATCAAATATCCAAACCGTAATGGATTAGGAGCGCGCGGAAACGAGCAGAGACTCACGATCAATGTGACCCCGTCGCCCCATCTTGAGGACTTGCGGCAAGGGCTAAGAATGCCCGGCCACGCCTCGTAGTTATCTCGCGGGCACCATCCAGGTCAACCCGACTCCACATCACTTCGCAATAAGCTCGCGCGGGTACCCCTCAGGGCCGACCCGTCTTTAGTATCATGGTTTAGTGCAAGCCAACTCAACAACAGTATCTGTGTGTCTGACACCAGGGGAGCCCTGAGGAATCACCCTCGATGGAACTCCCACTGATGTTATCATCAAGGTGAACGAAGGAGGAATCACCCTCGAGGTCCACACTTGAGAGGTTGCACGACGATGTCGTTATCGGGGGTGGTGTAGGAGGAATCACCCTCGCTTACCACGACCGAGTAACTAACCTACAAGGTTAACATCAGAAGTGCTGACGAGGTATCACCCTCGGCACTCGACGGTAACCCAGCAGTGTCGGCAACTAAGGGGAAAGTGATGTGCGGTGCCAGGGTCTAGTCTTCAATCCTGATGATCGGGTCTTCTGACATCCAGCGGGGCAGTCAGGATCAAGTGGGGGTCTCTGTCGTGTCTCTACCCAGCCTATACTAAGCAGTCTAGGATAACCAGTAAGGAAGCAAGGCAGGTTACAATAAACAGGCTATGCAACAGATATAGGAAACAGTAGCAGTAGCAGTTCTAATGCAAGCATAAGAGAGAAGAGAATAGGCGATATAGGCATGCTCAAAAAGGGGGTGCTTGCCTGTTTGCTCTGGGGTAAGGGCAAGGTCGTTGGTGGTGTCGTCGGGGACGTAGTCGTACTCCTGAGCTGCGTCTGCCTCAGGAGCTACGTCAACGTCGGGGTCTATCGAGAGAGAAGAGGGGGAAGAAACAGGTAAACATAATGCAAACAAATGCAATACGGAGCGTGTGATGCTATGATGTAGTGTAGGGTTGCTTAATTATGCATCTAAGTCATTTTAGTTATTTTTAGAATTAATCTGGGATTTATTATCCGACGTGTGTGTACTATTCATCTGCCGGATACGGGTCCGGAGTTACGAGTTCTTCTACGTAGGGGGTTCCGACAAAGAAACGGACGACACGATCAAACTCGTCTCGTCGTTCTGAGCAACTTTCATGTTTTAACTTTTTCGATCCGAGCTACGGTTTAAAAGTTATTGATTTTTAAAGATTTATTGAATTTCTGAAATTATCTAAATTATCAGAAAAGAGATACTGCGTCAGCCTGACGTCATCATGACGTCAGCGAGTCAAACCCGCCGGTCCAGTCAAACCTGACCGACGGGACCCACCTGTCATAGACAGTGGGCTAGCTAACTGAGTTTAAACTAATCTAACTCCTAATTAGCTAACGGGACCCACTGGTCAGTAGATAACTAATTTTTTAGATTAACTTAATTAATCAAAACAGTAATTATGCGCGGGGTCCCACACGTCAGCTGCTGGGGCCGGCCCAGTCAGCAGTTGACCGGGTCAACTGGCCAGCCGGGCCCCTAGGGACCCACCAGTCAGTGACCCTGGGTGTGGCCCCGGCCATGCCACGTCGGCTGTGGCCGGCGTTTAGCCGCCGGTGGCCGAAAACCACGGCGGAGGCACGGGCCAACGGCTGAATTTGGCTACGGGGCTCCATCCGTCGCGTGGTTTGCGGCGTTGGAACGAGGGGAGCCCGCCGCGTCGGTTGGGGGTACTGGGCGGAGCTGGAGCTGCCGGAGTCGATGGCGGCGAGCGCCGTGGCGGACGCCGGAGTTCGGTGAGGACGGGGTCGGGGCTACGGGGCACGGCGCCGAGGTTTGAGGACTTGGGCAGCATCACTGCGAGGTCCTGAGCACGCCCACGTGCTTGGCCGGTCATGAAAGTGACGGAGGCGACGGCAGCAAGTGCAACGGCGGCGACGATGTACGGTGGCGATGGTTGTGCCAGCAGGAGACAGCGGGGCGAGCTCAGGGGAGAGGGGAATCGAGCGGAAGCTCACCTAGGAGCATACGAAAAGCTCGGTGAAAGATTAGTAGCAGCAGGCGAGGTGAATCGACGCGACGGAGCTCCGATGGCCGACGGCGAAGACGTGGTCGATCCCGTCACAGTGGTGGCCCCCGGCTTGTAACGAGGGGCGCAGTCGACATGGATGAAGCAGAGGAAGCTCGGGGACGCGACGGCTTAGCGAAAGGTGGCCGGTGGCCACGGAAATGGCGAGCGGCGGTGACGGCGGCGTTTGGCTGGGAAGGGGAAGAAGGGGAAGTGAGGAAGAGCGAGGGGGAGTGAGCAGGGAGGGAAGGTCAGGGCACCGGTGGCGTTCTTATCCATCCCCGGGACGACGGCAACGGCTCGGGATGGCCGACGCGTGCAGTATCGCCGGCGAGGGCGCGCGCGCGGCTGACACGCGAGGAGAGAGAGCGGGAGGAGGGAGAAAGTGGCTTGGTGGGCTGGGCCCTGTTACTGTTCCACTAAGGCCCAGCACCACAGTATGTCGTCAGGCCTCTCTCTATTTTCTTATTTCTTTTCTGTTCTTCTTTTCGGTTTTCAAAATGCTTGGCACCTAAATGACTTTTATAAAATATGTGGCTTGGCCCACATAACAGAGTGCATTATCACCTAACACCAAAAACTAAATCGGGTGGAATATGAATCCATTTAGATTTTTAATAAATGAGAAAGAATCAAATAGGTTATGTTTGCTGTTGTTTGAGGTTGCTAGAGTCAATTAACTGTTCTCCTTAGGGTGGTTCTCAATTTTATAATTGCCTTCAGATTATTTGCAACATTATGTACATTTTAGTTTGATTGTTTGAAGAAAGATTTATTTGACTCCCAATTGTAATTTTGAATTTGAAGTTGAAATATTTTCTAATGCAAATTTTATTAGAGTGATCATGATGACATGGCAGGTTAAGTAGCTTAACCAGAGTGGGGTAACCTGGGGATGTTACAGATCGAGACTGGGATTTGTCACTCCGTATGACGGAGAGGTATCTCTGGGCCCTCTCGGTAATACACATCATAAGAAGCTTGCAAGCAAAGTGACTAAGGATTTAGTTACAGGATGATGTATTATGGAACCAGTAAAGAGACTTGCTGGTATCGAGATTGAACTAGGTATGGAGATACCGACGATCGAATCTTGGGCAAGTAACATACCGACAGACAAAGGGGATTACGTATGTTGTCATAACGGTTCGACCGATAAAGATCTTCGTAGAATATGTAGGACCCAATATGGGCATCCAGGTCCCGCTATTGGTTATTGACCGGAGAGTCGTCTCGGTCATGTCTACATCATTCTCGAACCCGTAGGGTCCGCACGCTTAACGTTCGTTGACGATATAGTATTATTTGACTTATGTGAATTGGTGACCGAATGTTGTTCGGAGTCCCGGATGAGATCACGGACATGACGAGGAGCTCCGGAATGGTCCGGAGGTAAAGATTGATATATAGGACGATGATATTTGGACACCAGAAAGGTTTCAGGATGCACCAGGCGATCATCGGATCACCGGAAGGGGTTCCTGGAAGCCCCGGGAGGATAATGGGCCATATGGGCCAATAGAGGGGAGCACACCATCCCACAGGGGGCTGGCGCGCCCCTCCTCTAGCCGCAGCCCATGGGGAGAAAAGGAAGGGGGGAGTCAGCCTCCCCCTGCCTTCCCTCTCCTCCCCTTTCCTTCCCCCCTTGTGCAAACAAGGAAAGGGGGCGCCATAGGGCAGGAGCCCAAGGGGGCCGGCAGCCACCCTTGGGGTGCCTCCTGGCTGCCTCCCCTCCCCCCACCTATATATATATATGAGGGAGGGGGCGCCACACAACCCCATGACAATCTCTTAGCCGTGTGCGGCGCCCCCCTCCACCGGTTACACCCTCGGTCATATTTTTGTAGTGCTTAGGCAAAGCCCTGCGGAGATAGTTGCATCACCACCATCACCACGCCGTCGTGCTGCCAGAACTCATCTACTACTTCGCCCATCTTGCTGGATCAAGAAGGCGAGGACGTCATCGAGTTGAACGTGTGCTGAACACGGAGGTGCCGTACGTTCGGTGCTCGATCGGTTGGATCGTGAAGGTGTTCGTCTACATCAACCGCGTTGTCTAAATGCTTCCGCTAACGGTCTACGAGGGTACGTAGACACACTCTCCCCTCTCATAGCTATGCATCTCCATGGATAGATCTTGCGTGTGCATATAATTTTTTTTGTTTTCCATGCAACATTCCCCATCATAGCAAACATTGGAAACAATAATCAGACACAACACAATTGAGTGGCGGCATTTGCTACTTGCGAATTGCGTTGGATTTTTATCACCGAAGAGGAGAGGATGATGCCGCACAGTAGAGTAAGTATTTCCCTCTGTTAAGAAATCAAGGTTATCAATCCAGTAGGAGAACCAAGCAACACCACATAAACAGTACCTGCACACAAAATGCGAACCTTCGCACCCAACGCAAACGAGAGGTTGTCAATCTCTCAGTGGTCGAATAGCGAGATTAAAGGTATATGATAGATTGATAGATTGATACTAAAAGATAAAATAAAATAAAAGATAAAAATATGCAGCAAATATTTTTTGGTATTTTTGTGTATGAAAACAAGATAGATCTTATGATAAAAGTAGACCCGGGGGCCATAGTGTTCACTAGAGGCTTCTCTCAAGAAAATAGCATACAGTGGGTAAACAAATTACTGTTAGACAATTGATAGAAAAGCAAATAATTATGACGCTATCCAAGGCAATGATCATGATATAGGCATCACGTCCAAGACAAGTAGACCGAAACAATTCTGCATCTACTACTATTACTTCACACATCGACCGCTATCCAGCATGCATCTAGTGTATTAAGTCCAAAAGAACGAAGTAATGCATAAAGAACGATGACATGATGTAGTCAAGATAAACGCTAACAAGAATTCATCCCAACTTTTTATCCTTCAACTCCCCTTCTGTCACTAGGACTGAGCACCGCAAGATTGAACCCATCACAAACCACCTCTTCCCATTGCAAGAAAATCCAATCTAGTTGGCCAAACTAAACCAAAAATTCGGAGAAGAAATACGAGGCTATAATAATCATGCATAAAAGAGATCAGAGAAGAACACAAATAAAACAAGGATAGATGTGATCATAAACTCACAATTCATCGGATCCCAACAAACACACCGCAAAAAGTCATTACATCGGATGGATCTCCAAGAAGATCAAGGAGACCATTGTATTGAGAAACAAAGAGAGAGAAGAAGCCATCTAGCTACTAACTACGGACCTGAAAATCTATGGTGAACTACTCACGCATCATCGGAGAGGCGGCAAGGATGATGTAGAGCCCCTTCGTGATGGATTCCCCCTTCGGCGGAGTACCGAAAAAGGTCTCCAGATGGGATCTCTCGAGAACAGAGGCTTGCAGCGGCGAAAAAAGTATTCCGTGGACTCCCTTTCAGGGTTTCTGGGCATCTCTGAATTTATAGTGGAGGAATTAGGTCAAACGGAGGCAGGGGGCCCACATGGCACCTTGGCGCGCCACCCCCCTGGGGCGTGCCCTGGTGCCATGTGGCCCACCCTATCATCTTCTGACTAGGCTTCCAAGCTTGCGTTGATCCTTATCTCCAGAAAAAAATCTCCAAAAAGTTTCGGGGCATTTTGATCTTATCTGATAGTGATTTTCTGTAAAACCAAAAACAGGCAGAAAACAGGAACTGGCACATGGCACTAAGTTAATAGGTTAGTCCCCAAAAATGATATAAAATGGTATGAAATGATATTAAAAACATCCAAGATTGATACTATCATAGCATGGAACAATCAAAAATAATAGATACGTTGGAGACGTATCAGCATTCTCAGCCCTGAGAAGCGACCGCCGAAGACGCCGGCACCTCCGGCGAGATCTTCTTCTTCCCTGAAGGCGCAACAGCAGAGGTGAGAGACTTGATTGCCGCAATGAAGCCTGGCGGCAGCTCACTCTTGTAGATGTCCTTGTAACGCTGCAGTTCGGTCTCAGTCGGCGGTCCATCGCTAGTGCAGAAACCCTCTTTTCTGAGCAGAACCAGCCTCGCCTTCTCCATGGATGGCAACCCAGAGGTGGATTTGGCAGCGAGCCGGCCGCTGCAGTGCTGTCCCGCTACACCACCATCTTTCGACGCAGGAGTACAACGCGTGGCGCTCGGGGTGGTGAGGAGGGTGGCGGGAGCAGGCGATGGAGGGAGGATTAGGGGCGGCGGCCTCACTGCCATCTCTAGGAGGAACTGATCCACCTTGGCCTGAGAGGCTGGCATCTCAACTAGGGATGGAGGGGAGGCGTGGGCTTCAGCATCAGAGACGCGGTCCTGGGCCCCAGGGGCCAGTACCTCACACGTTGGCCCAGGAGGGCAAACTTGCACTAGCCCAACGTACACAGTCAGAGGCCCTGTTATCCCTTCGAGCCCACCAGCAAAAGCGGGGAGAGCATATGGCCCATTAGCAGAAGGCATAGCAGGTCCCTCCTTTGACTCTCGCTGACTTGGCGGTGGGAAAGGATCTCCACTTGGCATCTCCATGCATATTCCTTCCAATTGCCCACTACCAGCCAGCCCCCTGTCCGGGTCAGAGGTGCAAGGCACTCCTTTGTCCAGGATGCCCATTGGTGCAGGCTCACTTGCGAGGAAGAGGAACTCTTGTAGGGGGCAACCTCGGATTGCAGCAATCCAGAGGCCAAGATTACGGCTGTCGGCGTCATCGTTTGACCCACCAGTAGGGTCCCGCAGTCGAATCCCACAAACGGGTCGACGCCCGAGGCGGGAGCGCCCGATAGGTCAGCGTCGATGAGCAGAGCAGATGCCAGCACCATAGCTGCGTCATCCGCCCCAAGGCGTCTCCTTCCTCCTCCACTTCCATCATGGCGGACCGAGGACGGGCCGACGCTGCGCGGATCGTAGAGACGCCACCGGCCCCCCATGGCGGCACCGCTCCCATGAGAACCGCCTCCGTCGGACGCGCCGCCGTTGCTGCCTCCGGTGCCACCATTGTCAGGGCCCCAGTTCCCCGGGAATCTGAGACGCGAGAGAGCCAATGGCCTAGGAGGCGGCGGAGGGAAGTAGCCATCCTCGTAAGCGAAGTACCACCAATAACCCCATCTCGCGAGCCAAGCCGGGGACATGGACACCTCCAAGGGCATGCCACTGATGTCGCTGTGGTTGCTCTCTGGGCTCGACGCCGGGGGGTTGGAGAAGTCGATGACATGGTCGAGATGCAGCAGAATAGGCGAGCCCAGCAAGCTCACTTGGCCCCAGCGCTCCGGCATCTCGTCCAACAGGCCGGGCTCCGGAAAGTGCATCTCCGCCGAGCCTCTCTCCCTTGGCTCCTCCAGTTGCAGAACTCCGTGAGTGCGCAGGAGCTCTACATTGCTCATCCACACCCAAAGCCTCAAGCATCCCGTCTCCTCCTCCAATCGAACCTCATGGTCGATGCTGTCAATGATCGAGGACGGATCGAACAGCTTGGTGACGCTCTCGATGTTCCAGGTGTGCTCCAGCACCACCTCCAGCACCACCCGGACCTTGTAGAGGAGAGAGGCCGGGGAGGCACGATGGAACTGAGACCATGGCGCCAGCATGAAAGTGACCCTACCAATCTGCAGTGCACCTTGCCTCCGAACAGCGTCGTGGCGGACGCGGGCCTCATCGAAGACGAGGAGGTACTCACCTATGGCCCGCAGGAAGACCTTCAGTGCCTCCTCCTAGATGTGGAAGGCCTCAGCCATAGCTCTGTGGACCGCCCGGAGCAGCAGCAGAGGGGAGAAGCCAACCACCGTGGCCACCACCCCGCACCTGTTGAGCCTGCGCTCCGCCTCGGTCAAGGCGGCCGTCCGAGGTACAGAGGTGACCACCAAGCTTCGCCTGACGCTCACATCCACCGCCGGGGCCTCCATTGCGCGAGGGCGATCCAGAGAGATCCTGACCACAGACGAAGGCAGTGGTGGAAGCACGTGAGACGAGCGAACTGGTCGGGGCGGAGGGGTTGCCGTGACAGGCTTCGGAGGAGAGCACCACCTAGCCTTGTGTCCCTCCCCGCCGCACAACAGGCACCGGGGAAGATTTCTGCAACCGGCGATGCGGTGCCCCGGCTCGAAACACTTGAAACACTTGCCCCGCGCTCTTTTAAGGAGCAGCTCACGGAACTAGGAAGGCTTGTGGTGGCGGGGAGGCGCAGGGCGAGGAATTGAAGGAGGCCGTCGTCCCCGGCTCACCAATTGCCAGCCATCGGCATCAATGTGAGGTGGTGGGGGAGGAGAAGCAGTAATGGCGGAGCGAATACGTGGGCGGGGGGGCCCTCTAGCCGGCGCGAGCCCTGCACCCACATGCATTGAAGACGTCGCAGGGGACAGCGGTGCATCCCGAAAAGAGGCAAGGGCACCCACCCCCTGCGGCTGAGATGGAGGAGGAAGGAGGGAAGGAGGTGGGAAGCTGGGCGAGCGGGAGGAGGGGCAGGGAGCGGCCATGGCCGGTGCTGCTTGTCGTCGCCAAGGAAGCGACCCGCTAGTGCTAGCGCAAGAGATGCGAGGAATCATCCCCGTTAAAGCAATCATTCATGGAGGTAGGGAGGTGAAGGTTAGTGCTCCTTAGTGGGCATCTCGTACATTCCAATTTTGACCCTCCTATTCTTGTGTCCATTCTGCAAATCCGATGACCAGCTCACACATGCAAAGCCACTCGTCCATGACGACAAGCTCATCTCGAAGGGTGGACACTTTGCGCTCGGCTTCTTCTCGCCGACAAGCTCCAATACGACCTTCTACCTTTGCATATGGTACCACAACATCCCCGAGCGCACCATCGTATGGACGGCTAACCGTGACAACCCAATCACCGCCCCTTCTTTGCCTATGCTCGCCGTCACCAACAATTCTGACTTGGTGTTGTCCGACTCCCAAGGCCGCACTCCTTGGGCGACGAAGAACAACATCATCGGCACTGGGGTTACTGTAGTGCTAATTGACACGGGGAACTTTGTTCTTCGGTTTCCGAACGGCACCATCATATGGCAGAGTTTTGACCACCCGACTGATACCACCCTCCCAGGTATGAAAATCTTGGTGAGCAAGAATCCCGATGTTGTCGGGTACCTCGTTGCTTGGAAGGGCCCAAATGACCCATCCGCTGGAGACTTTGCTCTGAGCCTTGACCCTAGTTCAAACCTTCAGTTTGTCATTTGGCACGCGGCTAGGCCCTACTACCGCATTAGTATGCTCAAAGGTGTGTCAGTGGTCAGTAGCATATACCAGAACACCATCGTCTTTGAAGCGGTCATCAGCATAGGTGATGGGTTCTATTATGAGGTAATAGCACCCCAGGTACATGTACTTGCATAGCATGTGATGGTTTAGTCCTTGTACTTGCAAAAGTTGATTGGGCAGTCCTTGAACTTGCAGCACATGAGCAAGTTTAGTCCTGGGCCAATCATAGCTCGGCAAGTGGAGCCAGCGTGGATGAGTTGGTCAGCGCCGTGCATTTTTCATTTACCCCCTGCCTTTTGCCCTTATCAACCCGGAGGATAGCCACCTGAATTAACTCTATCGTATATTCTTTTGGAATCCGGTCGGCAGCCACACACACCCCTGCACTCACACTACAAGAAATACGTCAACTTGCGACCATCACTATTGGTCACTGAATGGTCATTGTTTTCCATTTGCGACCTTTTTGTGACCAAAAACAGATGGTCAAAAGCTGGCTGTCGTAAACTAAAATTAACGACCTTCTTCGGGATAAGGTCATGGAAGGCAACGACCAAAACAAAAGGTCATTGATCCTACGACCTTCTGTTTTGGTCGCTAGCTCTCTGCCCAGGCCACGTCGGATCCGACGTGGCAAGCTGACGTGGCAAAATTGCGACCAAATGAAAAGGTCATTGACAAGAATCAGCCCGGTCCGATTAGGTGTCTATATGGGCCGAGCCCATTAATTTAGCCCATTTAATGTTATTTTTCTTGTTAATTCTGGTCAGCTACATGGGCCTAGCCCAACAATTCAACATTTTTATTTTCTGGGCCATTACTATTAATTTTCTATTTTCAGCCATATTATTTTTGTGCTAGTCCCACTGGTCAGATTGGTCCCACTTGTCATGGTGATATCACAATTGGACCCACACATCAGAAATTTCAAAATTTGTCAAACAATTTTCATAAGTGGGTCCCCCTGGTCAGGTTTCCATTTCATAGGTATTGAAATTATATTAACAATCTATATTTCAAACAGACTATAGAGCAAATGAAATTCATCCAAAACAACACTAAATATTACAATACATAATGTGCTACTCTGACTAATATTACACTCTGCCTGATATTACAATACATAATATGGTACTCTTGCTGATAGGCTTCACGGCTTCGCACCTCATACTTCACCTATGCAAAAAAAAGAAGAATAAGAACCTGTAGGCAGCATCAAACATAGCTTATAAGCAAGAATTGACAATAAGCTCAATTTAACAACACAAGATTTTGATATATTTATACAGTTCATAAGGTCAGCTGACTATTAACGGCTTTCCCATAGATTACAAACAATTATGTGTACAAAGCAATTCAGCATTTAAGTTGGAAGGTGTTCAGTAGCAAAACAGAACATGATATATACTAAACAACTTGAACTGGCAATACGCAACTAAATTGGCTATTAATACAGCAAGCATGACATGACAACAGCTGCTTGATAGATTTGATTAAACATGTATGAAGCAGCAGCACGCATAGACAACGGCAGTATATATGAAGGATTATAGATTGCATAACTGGTCAACTAATCTTCCATCTATATTTCTATCAGCAGCACACTAGATAGGCCACACATTTATTCCTACAGTACAGTGAGGTAAAAACAGATTATGGTGCCTGCCAAGTGAGGTAAAAACAGATTATCAGCAGCACACTAGATAGGCCACACATCTATATTTCTATCAGCAGCACACTAGATAGGCCACACATTTATTACATTTACATGGTGGTGGCTGGCTGGCAATCATGGCTGCTAGCTCATGCTGCCAGTGTGCGTGCACATCTCCCCGCTGGAACCAACCCAACCCAAACAAAGCAACAGTAGCAAACGACATATGTACCAGTAAACTTCAGTATGAAACAGTTTCTCACCGAAAGAAACTACCAAAGCATTTCCAAGAATTTCGAAGAAACCGCCTCAAGTCGATTCAGCCAAGGATATTATTTTCCACAAGCAAAAAACTATGGTTCAGCTCCCACATGGGCATGGGGTTTTTTTGGATTTTAACACACAAATCACATAACTGGATGGGCATATAGAAGGTACATTGTGAATCTACGGCGTCAACCTGCTGGAGTTACTTGTCCTCAGTGATGAGCAGTTGCTTCCTCCTTGGGCTTGGTCATCTGGACAGCCAAAAAAAGCATGCAACTGTAAGAAGATGGATTGATGGTAAAAAGAGTGAAGAATTGTGATTCAGTGAACAGAAAACAAGACGTTATGATTCAGCAGTGATACTCGATATTTGACACGTATGGTTTCATGTATACAAGTTAGGCAGAGCAATGTACAAGATAAATCATTTTATATAAAGCGTGTCCAATCAATATCCAAAATGCTATCGAGCAGAGCATAGAAACAGAGTCCCAAAAAATCTAATTAGCTGCTGCGGCGACAGCCACGCGGCGAGCCGGCAGCGGCAGGCTGGGGCGAGGGTTGGGGATGAGGCAAGTGTTCTCAGGTTATTAACAGGGAAACTGGGTGATTAACATCATATTTTCTACTGTCGTTGACCCACTAATAGTTCTCTTAAAAATACACTTCTCTCAAAAAAGAAAAAAAAACAACTTAAAATATTGAGTGCGGTAGCAACATCTACTTGTTACTGGAGTCGCAGTTCAAGATGGCCAGAGGCCACTTGGCACCATGGAACCTGCACAATTTCCATCATATATATGAATGAGTTAGGAAGTAAACTAGAGTTGAACTACCCAGCCTCATACATATATATAAAGTGTGCTGCGCTGCTGCTACAGAAAGTTTCATAGGCTTTCAAGTGAAGGGATACACATTGTTCAACTGCCATGTTTATTTTTTGTTGTTGGGGAAAGCAATAGCTTAATCAGTTCACTTCTCTAATAGTATGAACAGCCTATCACTCAAACAGTCCTTGAGTGCTAATATATTATTGTATTGGTAAAAGAAACATGTCGCCACGAAGAGCTTTAACAGTTAGCACCATTTTTTATTTGAGAAGTTCAGAGAGAGATTTGAGAAATCTATATTAGAGAAAACTTCAGTTCTTCTGCTCTCTCATTGGGAGCGGCGTTGCAAATATCAAGTCTCATTGCAAACTTCAGTTCCACCTCTGACAGTATTCTCAGAAGTTCTCTCGAGTCTCATTGCAAATATCAAGTGCATACAGAAGCTTTGATTTGAGTGGAAATGGTATGAAAGGGGCATATAAGGACAATATACTCAAGAGTTGCATATCTACATAGAAATGATGCTGGTATCCTGATTGCTATAATGTTCCTCCTAGACATGAAGACCATAAGCCAATCAAATAGCAAATGGTTTACTGGATAACTGAGCGAGTATTTTCCTTTTTCAAACATTGAATGTCAAAATGTCAAAACAAACACCTCCTCAAAATTAATGGCCCGACTCGCAATTCAAGTGCTTGCATTATTACAACAGTTTGGAAAAACAATAACACAGGATCACTCTGCTCAACAAACAATGTCTGTGAGCAATCTACTAATCAGAATGTTGTACAATAACATCTTCGACAGTAGACAACTGTCCCCTGCAAAATTTAAGAAATTGCATAGCTGGATCTGCTGCCTCAGCATGCCGAACACATAAATAAACTTGAGGTAAGCCACACAACCACAGTGCTTTTAGAACAGATATCATTCAGAGAACTAAACCAACACTGAATCTGCAGTACAATGTGACTTCACAGTAAATTACCAGCAGAATACCAACTCATGACTGTAAATCTGTAAGCCGAGCTTGCACCATAAATTGGAATTGAGCTAAAGTGGAATCGCGGTATACATGTAGAATGCAGAGTACAGTGCTCGTGTACACTGACCTCGATGATCCAGTTGACCATGACAGAACGCTGCTCCACGACGTGACGGCCACAGTTGCCTGACATGGAGGCGTACACCTCTGTGTAGTCGCACGCCACCACTCCCTGCCGTTCGCGCTGCCGGAACAGCTCGTAGCTCTCTTCGTCCTCCAAGTCATCGAACTGCTTCCACTGACACAAACATTCCAACGAAGCCACCAAATCATATCAAACACCGCACTGATCTCGCAGAGAGACCCAATTTCCAGCAGATTTTAAGAGGAACTGCGTGGAACCGGCTCACCTCTGGGATGGGGACGGTGTTGGCGACGGCGTGCGCCTTGTGTTGCACACAGGGGATGAACTGCTTGGCGTAGTCGAGGAAGAGGGAGAAGGTGTGGGAAGGGGGGGCATCGCCGTCGTCCTCATCGTCCTCGGAGGAGGAAGAGGAGGTGTCGAGCAAGAGGCTGAGGGAGTAGTCGGTGCAGGGGCTGGGAGCACTGAGCACCTCCTCCTCCGCGTCGGACTGCGTCGCCTCGGTGTCGTTGGCGAGCAGCTCGGGGCAGGCGAGGTCAGGGTGGAGGGCGGAGCCGAGGCAGGATGACTCGGAGGCCTCGACCTCCGCGGGGCGCGCCGTGGCGCCGCCGATGCAAATATCAGGACGGCGAGGTCGGCGGTGGGTGGGAGCGGCGGGGAGAGGACTGGATCGGGATCGGGAGGTGACGGGCTGGCTGGAAGGAGGCCGGGGACGGGGAGAAGGTGGTGGCAGCAGCGAGGAGATGAGGACGAGGAGTGCGATGGGAGGAGGGATCGATGGGTGGCGGCGACAGGAGGAGGGGGAGTGCGGCGACAGGGGAGAGGGGAGAGGGGGGAGTGCGATGGGAGCCGCATTGTCGTGGTGGGCAAGGTCGGTGGCCGTCGGCGTTGCCGCCTCGGGGTTAAGGGGGAGGAAAGGGTACGGGCGATAGCAGGAGGGAGTGGGGGAGGCCATGGACGGCGGCGAGCTCCGCTGGAGGGAGGTGGCGGCGGCGATCTGGAAGGGGGGAGGCGAGCTCTCTCTCGATCTGGAAGGGTTCGGTGGGATCGATGGATGGATGTGGGAAAAAAGGAGGCGGGGGGTGGATGCAAAATGACCACGAGGACAGAGCTAGGGTTGGTGTGGAAGGGTTGATGACTGCCGTTGGATCCTCGAGCATCCGACGGTGTATGATCCATGATCCGCGTGATATGCCCATGGACCAATCAGAACGCAGCAAACAATTTGAAGATCTTATGACCATCTAAATTGGTCGTAATCAAAGATAAGTTTTTCACGAAAAAATCATTTTTCATTTTTCAGTGCACAAAATGAGTTTTTTTGTAAAAGACCTACCAAATATTTGTTCAAATGATATCATATTTTGCACAAGTTTACATCTTAGATTGGCAAACAATGTTGCCTAAGGAAGTTTCCATTTTCTTTGGACGAAAAAATCATTTTCCATTTTTCGAGTGCCCAAAATGAGGTCTTTTTGTGAAGAACCTACCAAATAATTGTTGCAAAATTGGACCAATTCAATTTTCTAAAATACTAGGCCATATTTAATGCACAATTGACCAAATGGTTGGGTGTCAAAAGTTTTTATCCACCTCTCATAAAAAGATAAATTTTCGCAGATTCAGTAGGAAGCGGGTCAAATTTGAACTACAGCTGCCTCATAGTTTGCTCTTTATTTTTTCCAAAAATCATTTTTAGTTACATAAGTATCTATTTAATCAGAGAAACACCAAAAGTTTTCCAAGATTCAACCACTAGCTAGGAACGGTCATGCCCGCCGTTTTGACCGCATTTTGAAACGGCCATGAAAAATTCAAAAAAAAATCAAAAAATTGGAAAACCTTCGCATTGTGTCATTATATGTGGCCAAGTTACCAGGAAAAATAATGAACTTGTAATACGATAATTATTTTTAAAAAGTGTTCTCAGAAACGAGTTATCATGTGTGGAGATCAATGGCTTTCAAGCCAAATGATCAATCTTATGGCCACATTCATGGCATAGTTTGTTAAAATGATCTCATATTGTGCATAGGGTGCATATTGGAATGGCAAACAATGTTGCCTAAGGAAGTTTCCATTTTCTTTGGACGAAAAAATCATTTTCCATTTTTCGAGTGCCCAAAATGAGGTTTTTTTGTGAAGAACCTACCAAATAATTGTTGCAAAATTGGACCAAATCAATTTTAAAAAATACTAGGCCATATTTAATGCACAATTGACCAAATGGTTGGGTGTCAAAAGTTTTTATCCACCTCTCGTGAAAAAGACAAATTTTCGCAGATTCAGTAGGAAGCGGGTCAAATTTGAACTGCAGCTGTCTCATAGTTTGCTCTTTATTTTTTCCAAAAATCATTTCTAGGTACATAAGTATCTATTTAATCAGAGAAACACCAAAAGTTTTCCAAGATTCAACCACTAGCTAGGAGCGGTCATGCCCGCCGTTTTGACCGCATTTTGAAACGACCATGAAAAATTCAAAAAAAATTGAAAAATTGGAAAACCTTCGCATTGTGTCATTATATGTGGCCAAGTTACCAGGAAAAATAATGAACTTGTAATACGATAATTATTTTTAAAAAGTGTTCTCAGAAATGAGCTATCATGTGTGGAGATCAATGGCTTTCAAGCCAAATGATCAACCTTATGGCCACATTCATGGCATAGTTTGTTAAAATGATCTCATATTGTGCACAAGGGTGCATATTGGAATGGCAAACAATGTTGCCTAAGGAATTTTTCATTTTCTTTGGACGAAAAAATCATTTTCCATTTTTCGAGTGCCCAAAATGAGGTTTTTTTGTGAAGAACCTACCAAATAATTGTTGCAAAATTGGACCAAATTAATTTTCTAAAATACTAGGCAATATTTAATGCATAATTAACCAAATGGTTGGGTGTCAAAAGCTTTGATCCACCTCTCGTGAAAAAGACAAATTTCTGCCGATTTAGTAGGAAACAGGTCAAATTTGAACTGCACCTGCCTCATAATTTGCTCTTTATTTTTTCTAAAAATCATTTCTAGGTACATAAGTATCTATTTAATCAGAAAAACACCAAAAAATTTCCAAGATTCAACCACTAGCTAGGAACGGTCATGCCCGCCGTTTTGACCGCATTTTGAAACTGGCATGAAAAATTTAAAAAAAATCAAAAAATTGGAAAACCTTCGCATTGTGTCATTATATGTGGGCAAGTTACTAGGAAAAATAATAAACTTGTAATACGATAATTATTTTTAAAAAGTGTTCTCAGAAACGAGCTATCATGTGTGGAGATCAATGGCTTTCAACCCAAATGCTCAATCTTATGGCCACATTCATGGCATAGTTTGTTCAAATGATCTCATATTGTGCACAAGGGTGCATCTTGGGATGGCAAACAATGTTGCCTAAGGAAGTTTTCATTTTCTTTGGACGAAAAATTCATTTTCTATTTTTTGAGTGCCCAAAATGAGTTTTTTTTGTGAAGGACCTACCATATATTTGTTGCAAAATGGGACCAGGTCATTTTTATAATATATTAGGCCATATTTAATTTACCATTGACAAAATGGTTGGTCGTCAAAAGTATTTATACACCTCTGGTGAAAAAGACAAATTTTCGCTGATTCAGTTGGAAGCGGGTCAAATTTGAACTGCAGCTGCCTCATAGTTTGCTCTTTTTTTTTTCCAAAAATCATTTATAGGTACATAAGTATCTATTTAATCAGAAATACATGGTTTGGTGGTGATACGTTGAGGTTTGGATGGTGGCCGAGGGCCGCAAATCCAGAGCGCGTAAACTCGCATGCCCGCCGCATGGTCACCGCATGACCGTGGTGTTGCCACTTGTTCTGGGCGGCCTAGGCATGTCTAGTGGGTTGGGCACTCCCCCGATAGGTGTCAGGAAGAAGAAAGCAATAGAAGAATCTCACGAGGAGACTGAACTGAGCTCAAACATGAATTAGCACCCAAGTGTTTGATTAGTGGTGGGGAAAATGCACATGGCCAATGGGCCTGAGTTTTGGCCGAGGATGATCATCTACTAAGGACACTATCTTGGAAAATTTGCAGCTCAAATGGAGGAGCCTAGGTGTCACTTGCTTTGCAACGTACCACACTGGATAGAAATATGAATGTTGAAGCTAGACTCAAATGAATGAATGGATTGATCTGAAATTTGGAGGAGGATGATAATTTGGGCATATGAAGGTACTTTAAAATTTTCATACCATTTGAATAAATAAAAATGGTACTTCCTTCACAGTGCTCTCCACTGAACAGAAAATTGGGAAAAATGCTGAGGGAAATTGGCTAGAATAAATGAGCTAAAATTTGGGGGAGGGAGGTTCTATGGGCAGGGTCATGTCGTGGTAAATTTTCAGCAATTATAAATTAACATAAAATATAGTTGCTTCACAAACTGAAAATATCACCAGAAACAAAGATTGGATGCCGAGCTCACATGTATTGTTAGATGGGGCTCAAATTTTGTGGAGATCTATGATTTGGGAATATAGAAGATGTGGCAAAAATTCAGCTCATTAGGATATTCCTAGCTAGTACTTCCTTCACAACAGTTCGAGCTGAACAAAAACTTTGGAAATTTGCCGAGGAAGATTTAACAGGCAAATGGAGTTGAATATTGTCATGAGGCAATTATTTGGATAGTAAAGAATGCCCAATTTTTTTGCGAATTTTGGGAATGACAGAAATATAGGTTGCTTCACAACCTAGGGCAAAAATTGACACATGGACATGACACATAGGCAAAACTGATGAGGTGGCGCCTAGTCATAGCAATCCACCACAATTTACAAGGTTATGACCATCTATATTGGTCGTGATCAGCTAGAAATAAGGCAGCGGACCAGTGATGTCTGCTTTATGACCATTTCGTGTAAGGAAATTACGACCTTTCTGACCAAAATGGTCGTTATAGTTTAGGGTTTGGAGCCCCCCAAAAAGCTTTTGACCAATTGGTCTCAAATGGTCGTAGATTTATGACCAATTCTTCCAGGGTCACTGACAGAAGGTCACAAGTTGACATATTTCTTGTAGTGTCACCTCTCTGTGTCTTTGCTTCCCTTCCCCTGCTCGTTGCCGCCGCCGTCCAGCTCGCCGCCATGGTATCTTGGAGTGATGGATCTAGCTCCTCGTCGGACGGCTACTCTGTCACAAGTGAGGTTAGTTCGTCGCTATACCTCAGGCAGTTAGGGTTAGGGCAGAAATGAGGAATTTTACTGACAAGAATATGTTTTAGGCTCCTGCTCTTGCCACCATTTTCTGCTCTGAATGGAGTGGCCTTGCTCCAGATCTTGTAGCTAGATGTGAACACCAATCTGTCTGTGAGAAGATTGTGTCCTTTGATTCAATTGACAGTGGAAGGAGATTCCTTGCTTATGCAGAAAAGGTGAGTAGATCTACAGTTAAATGCAAACTTGGAATGTGTCATCTAACTGTGTAGTGCCAACTAACTGGACATGTGACTGTGGATGCTATATGTTCTTATCTATTTTCTGCAGAAGTTTTGGTTATGCTAAGAATTGATATTATGTTGTTGTGCCATAGTGCTATAACTATATTGAATAATTGACAGTGCAATTAATGTAGTTAAGTAGTTCAATAATGCTCCAAGCTTTTTACTGTCAATCTATAACTGTTTTTTCTCATTTAACTGAAATTTGTTCAGTTATCTGAATTTTTTCATTTATCTAAAACTTTTTTTAATTGGTAGGAAATACCTAAATGCACCTATGTGGAGTGGGTTGACCCTGAATGGCCTGCCACTCTGAAGATGAGTCTAGCTATGATTTGGGGCATGTATGAAGATGAGAACAAGCTAAGGTTCAGGCAGAATGTAGTTAATGCTGAAGAAAACTTTAAGATATTAGGAGAGAAGGAAAAGATGGAGAAAGATCTGAGGTTTTTTAAAATGGATTTTGCTAAGATGGTGGCTGACAAGGAGCAGGCAGTTGCCCAATTGGGCAGCACACAGATTGCTCTTTCTGACCTAAAGCAAGAGTTTGAGAAGAAGAAGATGACTGATAAATCTGCCACTAGCATTCATCAGGTGGTGAGGGCTAAGGCAGAGAAAGAGAGGGATCAGATGATGCAAGAGAGGGACAAATTGATGCAAGAGAGGGACAAATTGATGCAATAGAGGGACAAATTGAAGGAAGAGATGGACAAAGTGGTGTCACAGAGGGATGAGTTGAAGAAGTAGAAAAAGAAACTAGAGTACATGATTGGTGATTTATTCAGGCATAAGGAGGAGACCAAGAGCAAGATAAGGAGGGTGAAGGAGATCTTAGATGAATTTGAGTAATTCATTGTTGTTGTAATGCTGCCTTAAGTTGGAGCTATTAATTAGGTGTACTTCTTTATTGAACTTGGTTAATTTGTATGACAGAATTATCTGATGCACTGAATTTGTATGACTGCTTCTAATTAACTAAATTTGTATGGCTGCCCCAAGTTATGTTTTCCAAAGTGTTCACAGTTATCTGAATGTTGCCAGATAACTGAATTTTTTACAGTGCTAACTGAATTTGCAGTAAATTAGAGATTCAGTTAACTGCATTTGCAGTTAACTGAAGATTCAGTTTACTGCATTTACAGTTTACTGAAGATTCAGTTAACTAAAGTCAGTAAACTGCATTTCCAGTAAACTGAATTTGTCTCTCTTTTATAGTTAAGTTAATGAAGCAAGTTTTAATGCATTTGTCTCACTTATTTGTATATAATTCAGTGAAGAAAATCAATGCTTACAGTAAACTGAATTAGGCCAGATAACTGAATGTTGCCAGTAAACTGAATTTGTCTCACTTATCTGAATGTTGCCAGATAACTGAATTTATCTAGTTAACTAAATTTCTTTCAGTGTTGTCAATTAACTGAATGAAGCCAGTGTACTGAATTTAACTGAATTTTTGGCAGTGTAAAAGTTAACTGAATCACCTACTTAACAGACCATTGTAATAGCAGCAGCACCAGTAAATGAAAGCAGCATAACAATATAGGAACATTGCAAAGCAACATAACAATATAGCAACATGATAACAACTTAGTTCAGACCATCTTAGAAGCAGTGCAACCATAGCATTCCACATTACAGTTAACTTATGTGCTTTACTTATATAAAGCACACCTAACTTGACTAAGCCCAAAATATTACTAACTTATATGCTGATTTTTCTTGCTAGTCAGCATACCTAACTACTGCATCTTCAGGCTTCATCTTCAGTTCCTGCATGCATCAAATCTTCAATGCTTCAGGCGCTTCAAACGCTCGGAGCAGCGTACCTCCCCTGCAAATGGCTTCTTCCTGGTCTTCTCCGCCTCCTGTGTTGCCTCCGCCACCACATCCTCTGCTGCCTCCGCCTCCGCCACAACCTCCTGCTTGACGATGCCAGGCACATCTGGCAGCACCTCCACGTCAATCGGGAGTTCTTTGTCACCCTCCTTAGCGTCGAGGACGGGCGTCACCATCTGGATCTCCTCCTGCTCGTCGTCCGAGAAGACAACCACCTCCACCTCCTGTTCGCCAGACGAATCAGAATCCGCCTTGTAGCTGGAGTCGTTATCAGAGTCGACCTTGCAGTACTCCGAGTCGGATGACAAAGATGCGTCAGACACGTCATCGTGCATGAGGAGCTCTGGCTTGAAGCGATCCCAGTAGGTTGTGTTCACCGGCGCAGGCACGGCGAGAACCACATCGTGGACGCACTGCATCCTCGACCACAAGCACGACGGATCCGGCTGCGGCTGCGGCATGGTGGCGGACCTGTACATCCACCAACGTGCGCGCTGCCTCGGATCATCGGAGCGTGTCTCCGCCATTGCGAAACAAAGGATGTTCGCCGGAGGGGTACCTGGGCCTTCTAGGAGAGCGCGGTTCTTCTCGTCGTCGGTCATCACCTTGATGAGGCCGCGTGCGTGGTGTCGAAGCATGCCGATGCTAGGGAACCACCGGCCTATCTCTTGGAGCCCCGCGCGTGCGACCTGGTCGTCGCCTGCCAGATCGTCGACCATCCTCTGCCATGCTGGGTGGTTCTCCATGGTGTCGGCGGCGGCGTCGAGATGCCGGCAAGGGTTTCCTTATGGTCGAGTGGGAGGTGGGGAGCATAGAGATCGAGGCGACGTGAATAGGAAGTGGGTAGTGGAGAGTGGGGGCGGTGGGTGGTGTTTAATACAAATGGAAGAGAGAACGACACCGCTCTTGACCGCGTTAACAGGGGCAGTCTATCTAACTATAATAAACTTTAGCAGTGGGTATCTAACAAATCACTACTACTATCCCACTGGCATGGAACTCAGCAGATCAAACAAAGGGTCCTGTGTTCGATCCCCAGGACATCAATTTTTTTTGAAAATATTCTAGCAACTTGGTCATCTTCAGAAATGCAGCATAAAATTCAGTTAACCAGAACATCAACTAGTACAAATATTTTTAACAACTGGGTCATCTTCAGAAATGCAGCATAAAATTCAGTTAATCAGAACATCAACTAGTCATTATCACACATAATTCATTAAAAGGGTGTTGAATGCCATTGTTTGACATAAAAAAATAGGTAGTATATGACACTGTTTGCCATAAAAAATGGCAGTATAAGCCACAGTTTGCCATCCAAAAACAGGCAATGTATGCCACTGTTTGGCATCCAAAAATAGGCCAGTTCACAAGTTAAATCACTGTAGGCCTAAACAAAAAAATGGCACTGCACAGTTCCACCAAATCAGGGATCAGGTGCAACAACATCTTCAGGAGGACCATTAAGATCTGGAATTAGGCTATTGTTGTCATCTCCAAACAACAGCCATGCAAAACCTCTCCCTGCATTTGCTCCTCTTCCTATACCTGAATCTGCATTTGCTCCTCTTCCTCTCCCTGAAGTTGCATTTGCTCCTCTTCCTCTCCCTGCATCTGCATTTGCTCCTCTTCCTCTCCCTGCAGTTGCATTTGCTCCTCTTCCTCTACCTGCAGTTGCATTTGCTCCTCTTCCTCCAGCTGCAGTTGCATTTGCTCCTCTTCCTCACCCTGCATCTGCATTTCTTGGTATTTCCTTCCTCTTGCCCTACCAGGAGCTTGAGATCCTTCTCCTCTGTCAGCTTGTGTGCTTGCCCTTGTTTACCTCCCTATGTTCATTTCTGTAGTCACTCTTGGCTGAGGTATTGCAGCACCAGCAGCAGCAACAAATGAAGAAAGCTCAGGCAGTGGCACATGAACCCTTTTAGTACCTCTTCTTGCAATCTCTCTTTGAGCCATGTTGAACACCATACTGGTTGGTGACTCAGTTGGGTCCAACCTAGGATCTGGCTGGTTAGGGAAGATGTTCTGTAAAGCATAAAACTTAGTTAAATTCAGTTAAGTTCAGTTAAGCTCAGTTAAGCTCAGTTAACTTCAGTTTAATACAGTTTTATGCATGCACTTATCTTCTGTTAAATTCAGTTAAGGTGGAACACTGAAATTACCTGGAGAAAAGTTGGGTCATCATAATTTTCATCAACCTCTTCTACACCCTCCTGAATGATAGTTTCCTGCCATCTCTAGTGACCTTTTCTATTGTGATCAGCTCTACCACAAATTGAGCAGTGTATTGTAAGACCTTTTCTGTTCAAAACCCTGACACCATTCTTGATCTTCTCCTCTGGTCTCTGCTTCCTATTTTTCTTGGGCCTCCCCAACTGTTTAGTGAAGACAGGTGGATGCACCTTATACCCATTCTGTTTCTCCCACTCCTTTGGGTCTCCAAGAGGGACTAGAGTGTACCCATATGCCTTGAGATATGTTTGAATAGTATAGCAGTCATGAACCATTGTCTCAGGATCAATTCTCTCCTCCCTACAACAAGCTATAGCATGCCCACAGGGTACTCCCCCCAACTCTCATCTCCTGCAATCATAAGTGTGCAAGCACAAGTTCACTGTGTAGCCAGAATTACCAGACTGAACTTTGAAGATCTACTGGCCAGCTTCTGATACATGGCAATTTGCAGCAAACTCAGTGTTCTTGTCCAATTTCTTCTTGATCTTAGGGCATATTCTCTGGTGAATCCACTTTTCTATAGCTTCTCTCTGCTTACTCACTAGCCTGTGCATGATCTTGTAAAAAATGTATTCAAGCATACTAAGCACTGGCATCTCTCTGCCCTCAAGGATGTAACTGCACAAAGATTGGAAGAATTCAGTTAAGTATGATGTGGTAAGCAGTAGTACTGATATGTTGAAAGCACAGATAAAGAACTGAATTTAACAACTAATTTACCTGCTAAACACTCTAGAGTTATTGTTCAGCAGAATATCACATTTGGGAAATTCACTGAAATATGCTTTGCACCAAGTCTTTGCCTCCAGCCTTTCAGTCCAATGAAATACAGCTGGGCAGTGATCATCCATTTTCTTACAATTTTATCTCCACTTAACTTTGTTAGGTGATCTTGCAATGGCCCATAGGTCTTGCTTCAGAACCTCTCCTTTGCGCTTCTCATTGAAATTTTGGTAAATGTGCCTCACACAAAACCTGTGTTCTGAATCAGGCCAAACTTTGTGCACATCATTTATTAATCCTTTCTGCTTGTCACTCATAATTGTGTAAGGAGCAGTGTTACTGATGTTTAGATCATCTCTCAAACTGGTCAGAAATCACTCCCAGGAACCAGTGCATTCTACTTCCACCCAACCCATTGCAATTGGGAAAATGCAGTCATGAGGATCAATACCTACAACACTAAGTAGCACTCCTTTGAACCTTGTTTTCATGTGACAGCCATCAATGAATATAATAGGCCTGCAGTCCTTTAGCCACCCTCTCTTGCATGCATCATAAGACCAATACAATATTTTCAAACACTTCCTGCCCAATGGAAACTTGGTATCCTTGACAAGTTCAGTAGTAAGCAGAAATGTAGACCCAGGGTTTTTGCTCCTTAATTCATGCCCATAATCCCATAACCTGCTAAACTGCTCCTCCTCATCACCATGGATCTGATTAAGTGCATGCTTTCTAGCCCTTGCTAGCTTCCATCTGTTAGGAGTAACATTGAATTCACTAGTTATTTTCCTTGAAAATGTGCCAAGTGACATCTTCTGGTCATCTCTGAACTCATTTATGAAAAAGTTGCACAAGAATTTAGCTGTCAAATCTTTTGATTTCCATTTCTTCTGGCAAACATGCTCTGACTTGTAGGCCTTGATGACAAATCCTCTAGTCCTGTTGTCAAAGCTCGCCTTAAGCAGCCAAGGGCAGCCTCCATTACACACTGCCTCCAATCTTATCTTGTCATTCTTCAGCTTCTTGATCTGCACTCTATTCCTTATTGAATATGCAGTAAGAGCTTTCGTCAGCTCAACCACGTCAGCAAAGACTATCCCTACTTTAAAAACAGGGGATTTCATGTCCACCATGGAATTGAAAGCTTTGAACTTGTACTTAAGTTGCTCCTGTTCTTCAATGGAGATGTCAAGATCTTCATCTTCAAGTAGATAGTCAGGCTCAACCTCTTCCTCCTCTGGCTGAGCTTGTTCATCAACATCAAAGTCAATGTTCTCTTCATAAAGATCATCATCACCATCATTTATGTCATAATCACTATCACTGAAATCTGAATCTGATAGCACTGTATCTTCACACTACAAATAAGCACCATAACTAAGCAAGTTATGCAAATCTACTGCAACCTCTGAAAGGGGACATTCAACATTGACTGAAATGAGGCTCTGAGATGATGTTGCACTGGCTACAACAACATTTGAGTTGGCCATTGTGTCAGGGCTCTGAAATGATGGCACTATGAAATCTTCCCTGAAGTTACTGATGAAATCTGAATGGTCCACCATGATTGCAAGCACTTTATGCTTAGCACTTTCTCTGATCATTTGTTGCACATCCTCATCACCTGTAATTCTCACCATCCCATCTGAAATTTGTTTACCAAGTCTTGGGAAGTAAATGATGTGCTCATTGACAGGATATCCCAACCATTTTAGATGTTCTTCAATGACTGCATATGAGAATGAACCAGCATCAACATAATCAATCACCTCCACAGATGGATTGTAATACTCCATGTTATTTCTTGCTCCACAGAAAAGTCCACCTTGCTCCAGTTCTAGTCTAAAGAAAGGAGTATCCACACTCTGTCCCATTGCTGAATCACACATTGCAGCCACATAGAGCATAATATAAGCACAAACATCAACATAACAAGTATAGGCAACTGAATATTTCAAACTGAACTGCAACTAAAATTCAGTTAATTACTGCATCTTGTAAACTGCAGTTAGTTAACTGGAAAAATTCAGTTAACTACATCTTGCAGATTTACTGAACAAAATCGAGTACAAACAAAGATGTGCACCCCTCAAAAGATCAAAATGAACTGCAGCAATATAATTAACTGATGAAATTTAGTTAACTGCATCTTCGAAACTGTAGTTAATTAACTGAAAAATTCAGTTAACTGCATCTTGCAGATTAAATGAACAAATCAAGTACAGTCATGATGTTCATGATGTGTTAACAATTCCACACACTTTGCAATGACTACCTTCCAGCCTAAATCCACAGCAGCACATGAACCCTAACTTTTACCAAAAACAGAAATACCCAAACCCTAAACTGAAATCTGCGCCCAAAATTAGTTCTTTACGCCGCTGGAAGAACAATAGGCAAGAAGTACCACTGGACGTACATGAATCGCTCTCAAAATAGACCGATCGGCCGGTGCTGCGTGCTACAATGGAGGAGAAGCAAAGAGGAGGAGGAGGAACAAAGCAGATGATGAACACGCACCGTAATCAGGCGGGAAGACACCGTGCGGCCTAACTTGATGGGCGGAAGCAGGTGGCTGCACACTGCCGGTGAGCTCCAGCGATGTCACCATGGTGGCTGACGTCAGTCAGCGGCCAGCTCCAGCGGTCGGGGAGGGAAAGACAAGAACAGGAGCTTGGGGGACAATGATTGACCCGGTGGAGGAGACAGCATAAATTCAGGTGTTTTTTATTAAAGCTTGTGGACTACGAGTAGAATACAGGAAAACGGTAGGGGCATAAATGAAAAATGTGCGGCGCTGACCAACTCTTCCACGCTGGCTCCACTTGGCGAGCTGTGATTGGCCCAAGACTAAACTTGCTCATGTGTTGCAAGTTCAAGGACTGCCCAATCAACTTTTGCAAGTACAAGGACTAAACCATCACATGCTATGCAAGTACAGGGACCTGGGGTGCTATTACCTCTTCTATTATGAATACACAGTCCTTGATTGTTCACCATATGTACGTGTTACCCTTGAGTAATCGGGCGCGCTTAAGACTCTTAGCTGGAACAACCGCTCATCATGGACAGTCCTCTCTGAGTGCCCCGCTAGCAGCTACAAGGTCTATGCCACGTGTGGCCCATTTGGCTATTATGGTCACACAGGGGCTGTCCCGATATGCCATTGCTTCGATGGGTTTGACCCCGTTGGTGTTAACTTTTCAACAGGATGCAGGAGAACAAAGGCACTCAAGTGCAGCGAGCAAAGTCATTTTGTCACCATACGTACCTTGTATGAAGGTTCCGGACAAGTTTTTAGTTGTCCCGAATAAAAGCTTTGATGAGTGCAGGGTCGAGTGCAGCAGCAACTGCTCAAGCACGGCTTACGCTTACACGAAATTTACCAATAATGCTACTATGGCCGACCAGTCAAGGTGCTTGGTGATACGTCTCCAACGTATCTATAATTTATGAAGTATTCATGCTGTTATATTATCATTCTTAGATGTTTTACAATCATTTTATTGCAATTTTATATCATTTTTAGGGACTAACCTATTAACATAGTGCCCGGTGCCAGTTGCTGTTTTTTGCTTGTTTTTTACATCCCAGAAAATCAATACAAAACGGAGTCGAAACGCAGCGAAACTTTTTGGAGATTTTTTCTGGACCAGAAGACACCCGGTGGGCCAAAGAAGTACCAGAGGGGAGCTCCGAGGGGAGCACAACCCATCAGGGCGCACCTGGGGGCACAGGCGCGCCCAGGTGGGTTGTGCCCACCTCGGTGGCCTCCCGCACCGCCTCTTTGCCCTATAAATTGCCAAATATTCCAAAAACCCTCGGGGTAACCCTAGATCAGAAGTTACGCCGCCGCAAGCCTCTGTAGCCACGAAAAACCAATCTAGACCCCGTTCCGGCACCCTGCCAGAGGGGGAAATCATCACCGGTGGCCATCTTCATCATCCCGATGGCCACCATGATGAGGAGGGAGTAGTCCGCCCTCGGAGCTGAGGGTTTGTACCAGTAGCTATGTGTTTAATCTCTCTCTCTCGCGCGCGCGTTCTTGAGATGTCACGATCTTGATGTATCGCGGGCTTTGTTAATATAGTTGGATCATATGGTGTTTTCCCCTCTCTATCTTGTTGTGAATTGAGTTTTCCCTTTGAGATTTCGTTTTATTGGATTGAATACTTTTATGGATTTGAGAGCACTTGATGTATGTCTTGCTATGAATACCCGTGGTGACAATGGGGTATTATATTGATTCACTTGATATATGTTTTGGCACTCAACTCGCGGATTCCCGAGGTGACATTGGGGTAATCTATGCATAGGGGTTGATGCACGTTTTCGTCCTTGTTTCTTCAGTAGAAATCTTAGGGAACTCTTTGAGGTTCTTTGTGTTGGATCGAGTATTATGAATCTCAAATTGTTTGATGCGTATCGTATAATTAACTCATGGATACTTGTGGTGACATTGGAGTATCTAGGTGACATTAGAGTTGGTTGATGCGTATCATATGGTGTTATTTTAGTACGAACTCTTGGATAGATCGAACGGAAAGAATGACTTTGCGTTATTTTAGTACAAACTCTTGAATAGATCGAACGGAAAGAATAACTTTAAGGTGGTTTTGTACCCTACAAACAATTTCTTCTTATGTTCTCTGCTAGATAAGAACTTTGGAGTGATTCTTCATCACACGTTGAGGGATGGTTATATGATCCAATTAGATTAGCATTGTTGAGAGATTGCACTAGCGAAAGTACGGACCCTAGGCCTTGTCTTCAAGCATTGCAATACCATTTGTGCTCCGTTTTATCAATTGCTACCTTGCTGTTTTTTATTGTTCCTATTACAAAAATCAATATCTACTATCATTACTACGCTTGTACCACCATCCCTTCACCGAACTAGTGCACCTATACAAATTACCATTGTATTTGGTGTGTTGGGGACACAAGAGACTTTTTGTTATTTGGTTGCAGGGTTGTTTGAGAGAGACCATCTTCATCCTACGCCTCCCACGGATTGATAAACCTTAGGTCATCCACTTGAGGGGAAATTGCTACTGTCCTACAAAACTCTGTGCTTGGAGGCCCAACACGAGTCTACAAGAATAAAGTTGTGTAGTAGACATCAAGCGATTTTCTGGCGCCGTTGCCGGGGAGGTGAGTGCTTGAAGGTATATCTTTAGATCTTGCAATCGAATCTTTTAGTTTCTTGTTTTATCACTAGTTTGGTTTTGTAAAAAGAAAACTACAAAAAAAATGGAATTGAGGTTGCATCATATTATTCATCTTTATAATGTCTTTCGTGAAAATGATGGAAAGGAAAATTGTGCTCAATTGTTAGAAGAAGAATGCTATAAAATGTTTGGCATAAAATCTTTGAATGATGAGCATGATTGCAATGTTGTTGGTATGAATTCTTTGAATATCCATGATGCTAATGATATGCAAAGCCACAAGCTTGGGGATGATATGCTTAATGAAGATGATCTTTTAGTCCCCCTACTTTGAATGATCAAATTTGCTATGATGATTGCATGCCTCCTATCTATGATAAGAACAAAGTTGCTACTTATGATGATTATTGTGATGATACTTATGTTATAAAAAGAAGTGATAATTATTGTCATAATTTTGAATATCCTTTTACTGAACATTACTCTTTTAATGTGGAAACAATTTATAGTATTCGAGTTTCATATGATACTCCCACTATTGTGAATGAGAATAAAATTGCTTATATGGAGAGTAATAAATTTTCTATGCTTTTGGATCATGAAAATAATGCTTTATGTGATGGTTATATTGATGAATCTATTCATTATGCTACAGAAAATTATTATGAGACAGGAACTTATGATTCATGATGCTGTTGTTATGTTTCAATTCTTATCTTTTATGCGAGCATCATTGAAATCATCATGCCTAGCTAAAAGGCATTAAACACAAACGCTTGTTGGGAGACAACCCAACGCTTTTACCTACTGTTTTTGTGTGTTCACATTATTAGGTTACTGTAGTAATCATGTTTTATAGGTTTTGTTTCAATAAAGTGACAAGTAAAGCCTTTGGGATAGTGTGGATGATAGTTGACTTGATTCTGTGCAAAAACAGAAA
Source organism: Thinopyrum elongatum (assembly GCA_011799875.1). Classification (NCBI taxonomy): domain Eukaryota; kingdom Viridiplantae; phylum Streptophyta; class Magnoliopsida; order Poales; family Poaceae; genus Thinopyrum; species Thinopyrum elongatum. Next base: position 673,541,698 of record CM022298.1, read on the forward strand.
CTTTTGCGTCCAGTACAGAAATTCCTATATTTTACTGGAACGTGGAAAAATTCTGAATTTTTTACAGTTTATGAGTATACAAAATTTCTACGTTGTCCTAATTTTTCAGAATTTTTCGAGTTACAGTAGTATGACCTTAATTCACATCTTTACATACTGTTCTGTTTTTGACAGATTCTGTTTGCAATGCATAGTTTGCTTGTTTTATGGTTTCGATGGCTTGTATTGCTTAATATAAATTATGGAAATTGTAGAGTACAGTAGGCATTGTGTTAGAAAAATTATGAATCTTGTCTTTGACAGTACCAAAGTGAATGATTTGTCTTTATCATACTAACCCATCTCACGAAGTTCCGTTAAGTTTTGTGTGATTGAAGTTTTCAAGTTTTGGGTGAGATATCGATATGAGGAGAATAAGGAGTGACAAGACCCTAAGCTTGGGGATGCCCAAGGCACCCCAAGGCAATATTAAAGGAATATCCAAGCAACTAAGCTTGGGGATGCCCCGGAAGGCATCCCCTCTTTCGTCTTCAACATTATCGGTAACCTCACTTGGAGCTATATTTTCATTCGTCACATGATATGAGTTTTGCTAGGAGAGTCATTTTATTTTATTAGGATTTGCTTGATGTTATTTAGAATAATGTTTTACCTCTTTTATTTCAATAAAAGTGGCAAGGACATCACCATGCTTATTTTGCAAATATATGAGTTGCTGTTTGAAAACAGAAAGTTTATCACTGTTGCAATAATTATCCAGAAAAGTCAGAATGTGATGAAATGTTGAAATTTTTTGAAAAGTAAGCTATAATAAAATTTATAGTGTGCTAAATTTTAAGAATTTTTGGAGTTAGGGAAGTATGAGTACAATTGCGCTCTTTACAGACTGTCCTGTTTAGACAGATTGTGTTATGTTCGCATTGTTTGCATATGTTTGCTTGTTTAATGATTCTATTTGAGGATAGGAGTATTAAATATGCAGAGGCATTTAATATGCAATGTTGAATAATAATTTTAGTGATTTGCTACAGTAGAGAATGATAAGGTTTTGCATTGATTTATACTAACTTATCTCACGAGTTCTTGTTGAGTTTTGTGTGGATGAAGTTTTTAAGAATTAGGGAAACCGTGATTTGAGAGGAATGAAGAAGACACAAGAGCTCAAGCTTGGGGATGCTCAAGGCATCCCAAGTTAATATTCCAAGAAGTCTCAAGCATCTAAGCTTGGGGATGCCCCGGTAGGCATCCCACCTTTCTTCATCAACAATTATCGGTTAGCCTTGGTTGAGCCTAAGTTTTTCCTTCTTCACATGATGTGTGCTATTCTTAGAATGTCATTTTATTTTGTTTTGCTTGCTGTTTTAATAAAATACTTAGATCTGAAAGTTTTAAATAAGAGAGAGTCTTCAATTAGCTACCCATTTACTTAACTACTCATTTGATCTTCACTTGTATCTTTTTGGAGTAGTTTGTCATTTCCTCTCATGCTTCACTTAAATTTATTTGAGAGCTTGTTAGTAGCAATGGTAATATATAAATTTAGTCCCAAAGTGATAGATAATCAAGAGGGATATAATGAAAACTTTCATGTAGATCATTGGATATGATAAGTTTGATTCCTTGCAATAGTTTTGCGATATGGAGATAATAATATGTGAGTCATGTTGGTGAATAATTATGCTTTAGTAAGAATATTGGTGTTAAGGTTTGTGATTCCCTATGCAAGCATGAAAGTCAATAGTTATGCAATGAAATTACATCCTACTTATGGTGCATTATTCGGTGTTAGTTATGCTCAATGCTCGTTTATGTGAATTTTTATTTCTTGGTTGGTTGCTTCTCAATCTATTTGCTAGCCTCCATTTGTACTAAGTGGGAATACTACTTGTGCATCCAAATTCTTAAACCCAAAGTTGTGCCAAATGAGTCCACCATACCTACCTATATGCGGTATTTCCATGCCGTTCTAAGCAAATTTGTATGTGCCATCTCTAAAATTTCAAAATGATTTCCTTTTTGTGTGCTCGTACCACTCATGAAGTGGCAGGGGGTGGCCAATATTTTCCATGCTAGATGTGTTATTCTCAAGATGAGTGTTTATTCACTTGTCATTGCACGAGAGTACGGCAAAGGTATTAAGGATGCCCAGTCCCGAAATGAAAAGTGAATTTACTTTATGTTGTCAAATAATAAATTCCTTGGAAAGTGTTGGTATGGAGGGCACCCGTGGATACGGCTAGCCATGGATTGTGAAAGAATGGTGGAAAAAGAAATAAACTTTATTTTCTATTTGGGAACCGCCTATGATATATCTAGCATGGAAAGTGTTGGGAATTACTCGGTCGTTTTCGTTGACGGGAAAAGTATGCCTCTCAAAATTTTTATCTCTCAATTTAAGCTTTGAGTTCTGACACCTCTACAAATCCCTACTTCCCTCTGCGAAGGGCCTATCTATTTACTTTATGCAATTTTTATTTTTATTTGAGTCTCCATCTTCTCTTATAAAGCACGAACTAAGGGGCACTATGATCGTACTTGAGATTGGATGTAGCTAATATTCGAGTGTGTCTCATGAATGGATCAATGATTGAGCATGATGGGCTAGGGATAACTTTCTTTAGTGTTGATATTTTGAAAGACATGGTTGCTTGTTGATATGCTTGAGTATTGATGTCCTCATGTCAAATTATAGACTATTTTTTTGAATCATTCAAGTCCAAATGTCTATGCTACAAAAGAAAGAGTATATGATGAATATGATAGGTAGCTTTCCACAACAAAAATTTAGTTTTCAATTGCTACTTTATCATGATAAGTTTTATGAGAAAGAGTTGTTGTTATGATGCTAGAAAAAGTGATTGAAATTATCATTGATCAAACTTAAGCACTTTGCTAGCATTCACACTTCATAAATTATTTCTTTTATCATTTACCTACTCGAGTACGAGTAGGAATTAAGCTTGGGGATGCTGATACATCTCCAATGTATCTATAATTTATGAAGTATTCATGCTGTTATATTATCATTCTTAAATGTTTTACAATCATTTTATAGCAACTTTATATCATTTTTAGGGACTAACCTATTGACATAGTGCCCGGTGCTAGTTGCTGTTTTTTGCTTGTTTTTTACATCCCAGAAAATCAATACAAAACGGAGTCGAAACGCTGCGAAACTTTTTGGAGATTTTTTCTGGACCAGAAGACACCCGGTGGGCCAAAGAAGTACCAGAGGGGAGCACAACCCATCAGGGCGCACCTGGGGGCCCAGGCGCGCCCAGGTGGGTTGTGCCCACCTCGGTGGCCTCCCGCACCGCCTCTTCGCCCTATAAATTGCCAAATATTCCAAAAACCCTCAGGGTAACCCTAGATCAGAAGTTCCGCCGCCGCAAGCCTCTGTAGCCATGAAAAACCAATCTAGACCCCGTTCCGGCACCCTGCCGGAGGGGGAAATCATCACCGGTGGCCATCTTCATCATCCCGACAGCCACCATGATGAGGAGGGAGTAGTCCACCCTCGGGGCTGAGGGTTTGTACCAGTAGCTATGTGTTTAATCTCTCTCTCTCTCTCGTGTTCTTGAGATGTCACGATCTTGATGTATCGCGGGCTTTGTTAATATAGTTGGATCATATGGTGTTTTCCCCTCTCTATCTTGTTGTGAATTGAGTTTTCCCTTTGAGATTTCGTTTTATCGGATTGAATACTTTTATGGATTTGAGAGCACTTGATGTATGTCTTGCTATGAATACCCGTGGTGACAATGGGGTATTATATTGATTCACTTGATATATGTTTTGGCACTCAACTCGTAGATTCCCGAGGTGACATTGGGGTAATCTATGGATAGGGGTTGATGCATGTTTTCCTCCTTGTTTCTTCGGTAGAAATCTTGGGGCACTCTTTGAGGTTCTTTGTGTTAGATCTAGTATTATGAATCTGAAATTATTTGATGCGTATCGTATAATTAACTCATGGATACTTGTGGTGACATTGGAGTATCTAGGTGACATTAGAGTTGGTTGATGCGTATCATATGGTGTTATTTTAGTATGAACTCTTGGATAGATTGAACGAAAAGAATAACTTTGCGTTATTTTAGTACGAACTCTTGAATAGATCGAACGGAAAGAATAACTTTAAGGTGGTTTCGTACCCTACAAACAATTTCTTCTTATGTTCTCCGCTAGATAAGAACTTTGGAGTGATTCTTCATCATACGTTGAGGGATGGTTCTATGATCCAATTAGATTAGCATTGTTGAGAGATTGCACTAGCGAAAGTACGGACCCTAGGCCTTGTCTTCAAGCATTGCAATACCGTTTGTGCTCCGTTTTATCAATTGCTACCTTGCTGTTTTTTATTGTTTCTATTACAAAAATCAATATCTACTATCATTACTACACTTGTATCACCATCTCTTCGCCGAACTAGTGCACCTATACAAATTACCATTGTATTTGGTGTGTTGGGGACACAAGAGACTTTTTGTTATTTAGTTGCAGGGTTGTTTGAGAGAGACCATCTTCATCCTACGCCTCCCACGGATTGATAAACCTTAGGTCATCCACTTGAGGAAAAATTGCTACTATTCTACAAAACTCTGCGTTTGGAGGCCCAACACGAGTCTACAAGAATAAAGTTGCGTAATAGACATCACTTGGTTGGACAGGGAATCTTATCGATGCGAGGAAATATAGGATGACTGGCGAGAACCTGTATCTCCGGCTTGCCGCCTCTCCAGGTATGCACCCCTTTGTTCTAGCCTCATGCTATCACTGAGCTTAATGTGCAGTTTGCGTTCAAATAGTCTAGCATATGTAGAATCTGTAGATCTGTAACCAATTTATGCGATCATAATGCAACATTAAACCTCAACTTAATTATCATACACCTAGCAATAACTTTGGAGGGTTTATTGGTAGTACGGTTGTTCGGTCCATGGATCAGTATTGGTATCAGGTGCAAGTAAATTTCATACTCTCCCAAGTAATGCTTGCTGAACTATTTTTTCTTAAGATGCATTAAATTGTTACATAATGCCTTTTGCAGTTCAAGAGAATAGCAAATTGGTAAAAACTATACTTCCGACTATAGCAGTTCTACTGATACTCATTTGCACAGCCCTTATCAAGATGTGGAAATACAAAGGTAAAATAAATGAGGGTCCTTGTTTTTAAAATTAAAATTTATTGTTTAATTTTATTGACAAACTTTTGATCTTTAGCAACCAAACGACGAAACAAGGAAAACCAAAAGAGACTGATGCTAGGATACATAAGCTCTTCCAATGAGATTGGAGATGAAAATGCAGAATTTCCATTTGTTAGCTTTGAAGATATCCTCGTGGCAACGGTAATTTTTCTGACTCGAAACAAATTGGAAAAGGGGGCTTTGGCAAAGTTTACAAGGTAAGAATAAGCGTGGTGTCGGTAGTCACAGTAGCACATGCTTTCTTTTGTATGATCAACTGTAATGGTGTAAAACAATTTCTTTCATCATTTCACAATTCAGGATGATTCAATCATGTAGGGAATGCTGGAAGGTGTCAAGGAAGTTGCTATAAAAAGGCTTAGCATGGGTTCTCAGCAAGGGATAGATGAGTTTAAAAATGAAATAGTTTTAATTGCAAAATTGCAGCACAGAAACCTAGTTAGACTTCTTGGTTGCTGCATGCATGGAGATGAGAGGTTACTTATTTATGAATACCTACCTAACAAAAGCTTAGACTCCTTTCTTTTTGGTGTGTTATGACCTTTGTACATATTACAAAATTTCTGAACTAAAGGATATCCCTGATGACTAATCAATTATTTCATTTTACTATTCGTATTTGAAGATGCTACAAGACAAAATGTGCTTGATTGGGCCACACGCTTTAAGATAATTAAAGGGGTAGCAAGAGGCCTTCTTTACCTCCACCAAGATTCGAGATTGACTATAATTCACAGAGATCTCAAATCAAGCAACATCTTGTTGGATTTAGAAATGACTCCTAAAATATCTGATTTTGGTATGGCGAGGATCTTTGGAGGAAACCAACAACAAGAAAATACTACCCGAGTTGTTGGGACATAGTAAGTAATTAGTGCACCAACACTTGTCAAGAAGTATAGTTTTTACTTTCCAATTCAACTCAAATTTATGCATTTCTTACTGTTGAATTATTTAAACAGTGGTTACATGTCACCTGAATATGTGATGGGAGGTGCCTTTTCTGTAAAATCCGACACCTATAGCTTTGGTGTTCTTCTCATGGAGATTGTAAGTGGCTTGAAGATCACCTCACCACAACTCGTAATGAACTGTGCCAGCCTTACAGCTTATGTGAGTATAGTGAAAGGTCCAAACGTTTTATGGCTAAAACAAAACATAGTAACTTGATTGCAAGTTTTCTATTGGCTCAGGCATGGAGATTATGGGAAGATGGAAAAGCAACAAAACTCGTGCAATCTTCGGTTATTGAGACTTGTCCACTTCAAGAAGTTCTACGGTGTATTCATGTTGGTCTCCTGTGCGTTCAAAATCACCCAGATGATAGGCCATCTAGTCATCAGTGATTTTCATGTTAGAGAATGAAAGTGCGTTGCTTCCAACCCCAAAGCAGCCTGCATATTGTTCTATACAGGATTTTGAAACTGAACAATCAAGGGAAAACATGAGAAATTCTATGAATGCCATAAGCATCACAACACTAGAGGGTCGTTAGATGTTTAAGGTCAATTTTTGAAACATGTGAAAACTCGAGCATAGGCAGTTGTATACTTTATGATCTATACACAATGTGAAATGTGAGTTTTTTAGTATGTTTTTGTCATGTACCGGAAATGGTTGTGAATTGAGAGTGTTCTATATCAAACAAAGATTTCCTTCACTGTATGATGTTGGGCAGGTCGAAGCTTGGAAGAGCCCCAGTGACCCATCCACTGGAGACTTTTGTTTGAGCCTGACCCCAGTTTGAACCTGATCATTTGGCACGGAACCAGGCCCTACTGTCACATCGCTATGCTTAATGGAGGAGGGTCGGTGGAGGGTGATATATACTAGAACACCATGTTTTACGAAGCAATTGTTGGCACAGGGGATGGGCTCTATTATAAATTTAATGTCTCTGATGGCTCACCATATGCATGTCTTGCGCTCGACCACTTGGGCATCCTGAGGACTCTTAGCTAGAACAACCGCTCTTCATGAATGACCGTCTCCTAGCGTCATGCTAGCAGTTACAACCTCTACGCCCCGTGCGGCATGTTCGGCTATTCCGACTCCACGGGGGTTGTTCCAACACGTCATTGCCTTGATGGATTTGAGCCAGCTGGTCTTAACTTCTCGAACGGATGTAAAAGAACAAAGGCGCTTAAATGCGGAGATTGAAGTCATTTTTTGACTTTACAGAGTATGAAGGTTCCCGACAAGTTTTTACATGTCCTCAACAGAAGCTTTGACGAATGCACCATGGAGTGCAGCAGCAATTGCTCGTGTACAGCCTACACCTATACCAACTGGAGTAGTAATGGTGCTATGGCCGACCAGTCAAGATGCTTGCATTGGACAGGGGAGCTTGTCGATATTGAGAAGTATAGCAACCATGGCGAGAACCATTACCTCCGGCTCGCCAACTCTCCCAGTATGCACCAGAATCGCTCCATTCTAACATTTTGTTATCATGGCACTTTATTGTTATATAGAAACAACACCAACATTTAATCATGGGGCATCTACTAAATATATGAACTTAACAGTACAGAAGTAATCGCCAAATACATTTTTGCATGCAATTACTTTGGTGCAAATGTAATCATTAGATCTATAACTATTATATGCGAGCATAATGCAACATTAAACCTCAATTTACCATAAGCATATCAGTAACTCTAGAGGGATTACCAGTAACACATTTATTCAGTCCACGGATCACTCATGGTACTGTAAAATATTTTTGTTCTAACATAGTGTTGTGCTCGATTTATATATGATTCATTTTGCAGTTCGAATGAATAGCAAATGCATAAGGATTGTACTCCCAACCATGGCGTGTGTGTTGATACTTGCAAGCGTAGCCCTTGCCAGGTTATGCAAATACAAAGGTGGAATTGAAACTTTCCCGGGTTTTCAAAATTTCACATCAGCTTGTGATTGTTAACAACAAGTATTTATCTTCAGTAAAAAAAAACGGCAGAAGAAGGAAATCCACAAGGATTCGATGCTAGGATACCTTAACCCATCCAATGAAATTGGACGCGAACATGCGAAGTTTCTATTTGTTAGCTTTCAAGATATTGCCACTGCAACGGATAATTTATCTGCCTTAAACAAGGGAAGTAGAGGTTTTGGCAAAGTTACAAGGTAAGAGAAAGTTCTGCATCCACAGTTATAGTAGTACGTGCTCCTTTTTTAACATAATCTTGTCTGTGGAAATTTTTTGCTTTTATTGTAACATCCCAAAATTTTCCTAATTTTGGAATGTTAATTAAATAAATAAGTAAGTAATATTGTGTGCATTGCTTTAATTTTCAAAAAGAATTAAAACTTTTGCGTACTTATTCTGAAGAGTTTTAGATAAACTCACTATTGATTAATTGATGGAGGGGTACAATGTTTATATAGTACAACGTATGGCTTGAAGTACAAGTCGGATAACCTAATGTGAGTTACAAGACATATCAAGGAAGGCTGACAATATAATCTAACATCCCCCCGCACTATCAACGAAGGGTTCAACGACGTTGAGACTGAAACGAATATCAGTGAACGGCAATGTCGCAGGACCCTTTGTGAAAATTTGTCATGCAAGTTGGATTAACATAACTATCCAACAAAAATAGTTATTGGTTTGAAAAAATATTTAATCTCAAAATGATTTAATATCCTTCATTTGGATATTTCAAACCATATTTTAATGACTGAGAATAATATGACTTTCTCAAATATGGTATTTGGATTTTAATTTGGATCTTTGTCCTAATCAAAGAAATGAGATAAAATGACATCTCCAAATGGACTCTTGCAATTTGGAGTTTAGTTTCATTTTGAGACTATTTACATATTTTCCTGTTATTCATATAATCAAAATGAGAGGAGATAATATGACTTCTCCATAAAAATTGTTGGAAAATATTTAATAGGTCTGTATAAGTGGCAATAACCAATTTCCTACCGTTATTTAAAAACAAAATTACCAGAAAGTAATAAATTTAAGCTGGGCGATCTCTGCACTTCTAGCCCAGCCTAATCTCTCTCTTCCCACTCCCTAAACCGAATTGGGCTAAGCCCCATGGCTTTTCTATTTTTTCCTTTCCCTTTTCCCCTTGGGTCATTTTTCCTACTAAGGCCCATCCCTATTTCCCTTAACCAAGCACACTCGCATGTGGTCGTGTCTTCCTTCTCTATGCACGTTTCAATACACACCGGAACATAACACCCAGCCATGTCGCCTCTCCAGTTCTCCATAATCCGGCCGTGTGAATCTCTCTAACATAAAATTTGTTTTGTTTGCTTGGCCGGAGCACGTCGTCTGTGAGCATCGCACCCTGATCAACTTCGGTGACACCTCATGGCCATCCGAGGAAGAACGCAAGGCCTTCATCGTGTCCCACGAGTCCCACTCATCGTCCTTTATACCGTTCCACAACCTTCTTTCCCCAGAGCACGCTCGAGTCGCAGTCTTACTCGTCGCCGGTGACAAAGTCCAGTGAGCTCCCTGTAAATCCAGTATTTCTTTTTCAGAAAACACTCAAACTTCGGACATTCATATCTCCTAATCTGTACATCTAAATTCAGTAAATTTTATATCTCCAGATTCCTTGGAGCATGTAGTTTATTATGGAACTAAAATATTTCACTTTTGGTTATTTTCAATTTAATTCAAAATTAAAACATGAATTTGAGTATATTTGGTATTATTTATATTCTGTTAAGCAAATGGAAATGATTCCATCACCTACACACAATATGAGTTACTTGATAATCCTTTGTTGTGTGTAGATGAAGAAATCATTTCCCCTTGAATAATAGAATAAAAATTATACCAAATATACTCAAATTGATTTTAAAATTTGAATTAAATTTAAAATTATCATAAGGGAAATATTTTAGTTCCATAATAAACTACATGTTTCGAGGAATCTGGGGATATAAAATTACTGAATTTGGACATACGGTTTAGGAGATATGAATTTACGAAGTTTGACTGTTTTTCCAAAGAAAAAAATATGGGATTTACAGGGAGCTGAACAGACTTGGTCACCGGTGACGAGGAAGACGGCGGCTCGGGCGTGCTCCGGGGAAAGACGGGTGTGGAACGGTGTAGAGGAGGACGAGTGGGACTTGTGGGACACGATGAAGGCCTCGGGTTCGTCCTCGGGTGGTCGTGAGGTGTCGCCGGAGTTGATCGGAGCTCCGTGCGGGTGCGACGCTCACGAACGACGTGCTCCGGCTAAGTGAACAAAACAAATTTTATGTCAGAGAGATTTGCACGGCCGAATTCGGAAGAACTGGAGAGGTGGAGATTAAGATCACCCGAAGGCGTAGTAGTCGCCCGTCGACAGCAGCGATGGTGTATATCTTCGGCGAGAAGTTACTCTAGCACGGGGCAAATGGGAGAGGGCTTTTGTGCGTGGGGCGAGCAGGGTTGAGAGGCGCTCCTCGGGGTCCATTTTATAGTGGCACAGGGACTCAGTACGAGTAGATCACACGAGGTTAGTGCGCCATTAAAACGAGCGCGATGTGCGGCCATTTCCGGACAATTAAAGTGCAGGTTTAATTCCTTGAATGGGTTCCTATCAACGCTCTCTAGAACTTTCATGTAGAGTCTGGGGTGAAACGGTCAATAAATTGAGTGGGAGGAGGAGAGGAAGAGGATGGAGGCGCCATGGCTGCGCGTTCTGTGTAAATTTGGGAGAGAGGAATTGTGTGCATCGATATTCTCATTGATCGTGCACTAGGCACATATATAGATACAAGGGATGCGACCGGTGTCTAGTCTCCCAAGATACAAGTAGATACAGGGAGGAGAGAGACACTACAGGTGCGGCATACAAAACCCGGACCTACATACGTATATACATGTTCAACACCCCCCGCAGTCGAAGCGTCGCCGGTGACGCAAAGACTGGACCGAAAGCCCTCGAAAGTCGAGGTAGGTAGTCCCTTCGTCATGACATCGGCGAACTGCTGATCGGTGGGCACATGCAAAACTCGAACACGACCAAGTGCGACATGCTCCCGAACGAAGTGGATGTCGAGCTCAATATGCTTCGTCCGGCGATGATGAATAGGGTTGGCAGAGAGGTAGACCGCGGAGACGTTGTCACAGTAGACAATCGTGGCCTTGGGAACCTCACATAGCAACTCCTGAAGTAGCTGTCGTAGCCAGGAGCACTCCGCGACGGCGTTAGCCACAGCCCTGTACTCGGCCTCGGCGCTCGATCGTGAAACCATGGGTTGTCGTTTAGACGACCACGAAATCAGAGAGGGCCCGAGGTAGACACAGTAGCCGGAAGTGGAGCGCCGAGTGTCGGGGCACCCAGCCCAGTGGGCGTCGGAGTAGGCGACGAGGCCGGTGTCGGGGGATGCCGTCAGGGTGAGACCCATGGCCGTGGTGCCACGTATGTACCGCAGGATACGTTTCACCAGAGCCCAATGGGTGTCACGAGGGGCATGCATGTGAAGGCACACCTGCTGGACAGCATACTGTATATCCGGCCGAGTCAGCGTGAGGTACTGAAGAGCACCGACAATGGAGCGGTAGAAGGGAGCGTCGGATGCCGGAGAGCCCTCGACGGCGGACACCTTAACCTTTGTATCAACAGGCGTGGAAGAAGGCTTGCAATTAAGCATGCCGGCTCGCTCCAGAAGCTCGTAGGCGTACTTCTGCTGATGCAGAAAGAAGCCGGTGGCACGGCAAACGACCTCGATGCCGAGGAAGTAGTGGAGAGCCCCCAAGTCCTTGAGGGCGAACTCGGTGCCAAGGCGAGCGGTGATCTGCTGAAGTAGCGCTGGTGAGGACGCAGTCAGGATGATGTCGTCGACGTACAGGAGAAGGTACGCGGTAGCGGCGCCCTGGTGATAAACAAACAGGGAGGCATCGGACTGTGTGGACCGGAACCCCTGCTGCTAAAGGAAGGCTGCGATCCGCTGGTACCAGGCCCGAGATGCATGCTTCAACCCGTAAAGAGAACGGGAGAACAAGCACACGTGGTCCGGATAGTCGGCGTCGACGAAATCAGTGGGCTGCTGATAGAACACCTGCTCGTCGAGGTGACCATGCAGAAAGACATTGGACATGTCGAGCTGGTGAACCGGCCAGGCGCGAGAGACAGCCAGCTGGAGAACGGCGCGAATCGTGCCCGGTTTTACAACCGGGGCAAAGGTGTCGGTGAAGTCCACGCCGGCGCGCTGTCGAAAGCCGCGCACCACCCAACGCGCCTTATAGCGCTCGAGGGAACCGTCGGGGCGAGTCTTGTGGCGGAAAACCAACTTGCCAGTGATAACATTGGCATGGGGAGGCCGCGGGACAAACTGCCACGTACGGTTGCGCTGCAGGGCGTCGAACTCCTCACGCATCGCAGCAAGCCAGTTCGGGTCCCGAAGGGCTGCGCGAGCGGAGACGCGGCCGAGGTAGACGCGGCACACGCGTACTCGTCGGAGGTGTAGCGCGTGCTAGGACGAAACGTCCCAGTCCGAGCCCGAGTGACCACACCGGTGAGGGGTGCAGCCACCGCCGGTGGAGCCGAGGGGGAGACCGGCGATGAGGAGGTCGAGCCGGTCTCCGAGGCGGCGGAGGCCGTGACGGCGGGGGCGCCGGAGGCCGCGGCGGTGAGGATGCCCGAGGGGTGGCCTCACCCGAGGCGCCGCTGGAGGAGGCGCCGGAGGCCGCGACGACGGGGGCGCTGGAGGCCGTGGCGACGGGGGCGCCCAAGGGGGTGGCCTCACCCGAGGGCGCGGGGCGCGCGAGCGGGGCCGGGGCGCTGCTCGGCGAAGGGGGCGGCCCACAGTAGGTGATGGCAGGGGCGAGCCGCGCCACGGGAGGCGCCGAAGGCTGCGCCGGGAGGGATGGTACCTGCTGAAAAGGGAACACCAGCTCATCAAAGTACACGTGCCACGATGTATAAACGCGGTGGGACACTGGATCATAGCACCGGTAACCTTTGGTGTTGGGAGGGTAACCGAGAAAGATGCAAGGAACCGACCGGGGAGCGAGTTTATGAGGAGTGGTGGACGCGGTGCTAGGATAACAGACACCCGAAGATGCGGAGGCCATCATAAGATGGAGCCGCACCGAAGAGGAGCTGGTGAGGAGCATAGTTCCAGCGAGGGCGACACGGGCGGATGTTAATGAGGAGGCTGGCGGTGGCGAGAGCATCCGGCCAGAACCGAGGGGGCACGTTGGAGTGAAAGAACAATGTGCAGACGCAATCATTAAGAGTGCGAATGACGCGCTCGGCGCGGCCATTTTGCTGGGATGTGTAAGGACAAGTGAGGCGAAAGATGGTACCGTGAGAGGCGAGGAGGTTACTGTAACACCCCATGTATCAACTATAGTGATCACCTCTTAATCCTGCCTAGTCATCTTCAATTGCAATGCTTAATCACAGTGGCTCAATCTTTTAATTCAAATTCCTCTTTGAAATCAATTCAAATTCAAAGTGAAAAATGAAGTTGCACAAAAGTTGCTGCAAAAATGTTCACCATCTGCCAAAAATTCTATAACATTTATTAGTTGAGGAAAACAACATCAATCCTTTGCTAAAAATGGGCAGTAGCATTTAAAACAATGATATCCCAGCAATTTTATTGCCAATTCATTTATGAAAAATGCAACTGAATTCCATTGGTCCCCAAACTTTTTGTGGCGCTGTCTAAAAACACCAGGGAATTAATGGAACACTTCCCATATTTTTCCTAATTAAATAGAGTGCCCAAATATTCTCTTACCCATCTCTGTTTATTAAATAAAAAGAAAAACAAAAAAACTGGAGAAGAAAAAGAGAAAGGCCACTGTGCACCGGGCCAGAGTGCACAGTGCCTGAGGCCCAGCCCAGCCGGCCCACCTCTCCCCTCCTCACTCTCTCTCCCTCGCGCTGTCGTCTCGCCTGTGGCTGCGCCGGCGTTCACCGGCGAGGAGGCGACACGTCGACACCACCGACAGCCGAGGGGATAAGGACCCCCTCGTCCATCCCCCCTGACTCTCCCTCGCCTCACTTCTCCCTCTCCCTGCCTCATTCCCTTCCTCTCCAGCGAGCCCGAGCGCCGCCATGGCTGTTGTTCCGTAAAGCTCGCGACCACCGGCCCTCCCGCGACGAGCCAGAGCGACCAGGAGCACCGCCGCAGACTCCCTCGTCTTCCCCGACCCTCGGACCGAGCCGGAGCGCCCCATTCCATCGCCAACGACCGTCTTCTTCAGCTCCGGCCGCCGCGGCCTCGCTGTCGATCTGCACCACCCTGACCACCCCGGCCCCGTACGAGCTCATCACCAACCTCCTCTCGGTGAGCCGCGCCCATTCCCCCTATTTCCCCTTCTGTTCCACCGTCGTAGCCACGCGCCCGAGCATCACTGTACTTCGGCCGCCGCCTGTGGCATCGCCATCGTGGCCATAATCGGCCGAGCTCACTTTCGAGCACGGCATCGTGCTCATGGCACGGCCAGGAGCCCGTCGAGCCCTTCCGCTCGTCCTCCCGAGCCCCCTAGCCCCCTGCTCGACTTCACCCGAACGCCGGCGTCCGCCTCGCTCGTCGTCGGCACATTTTCCGGCAGCCCCAGCTCCGCACAGTACCCACAATCGACGCGGCGAACTCTCCACGTTCGAACGCAAGTCACAGCACGCAGAATGGTGGACCGTAGCGATTTTCCGACCATCTCCGACGAACTTCCGCCGCGAAAATGGCCGCCGGCGCGACTCCGGTTGCCGTCCGACTAGACGCTGACGCAGCAGCCCCGGCCCCACCGCCGAGCCGCTGCCACTGGGTCCCGCGGGCCTAGTTGACTTAGTCAACCCTCTGACTGGACCCATCCAGCCACTGCCATGTGGGGTCCACACCCATGTTTAACTAATTAAATGGAATTAAATTAGTTAAGTTAATTAATTAAATTAAGTAGACACTGGCCAGTGGGCCCAGTAGCTTAATTAACTAGCTAAGAATAAGATTAAACTCTGAATTAGCCACTGTCAGTGACAGGTGGGTCCCGGACGTCAGTTTGACCAGGTCCGGCCTGCAGTTGACTTGCTGATGTCATTGTGACACACTGCTGACGCAATAATCAATTTCTGATTAATTCAAATAATTCCAGAAAACTATTAAACTTTGAAAATTCATAGAAATTAAACCGTAGCTCGGATCGAAAAACTTTCTATATGAAAGTTGCTCAGAAAAACGAGACGAACCCGGATACGCTAACTACATGCCTGTCAGGTGCGCCTAACTACCTGAACATGGAACCATCCCCTCCGGATCATCTGTCTGACAGACGTCTGGAACCAGGAAAACTTTCCCGATAATTTCCCGCTCCGTCTGTAGCACTTAACTTTGCGATAGATCACTCCGGCTTAGCTTGTAGTCATGCCTTGTTTTGTGATTGCTTTTGTTGCCGCGTATTCATTTGTTTCTTCTCCCCCTTTCTGCCCGGTAGACCCCCGAGACCGCTGACGATGCCCTGGAGTTCGACTACACAGCTGACGACCCTTCCTTTGCCGCCGAGCAACCAGGCAAGCACCCCCCCCCTTTGAACATGTCGATATCGCATATTCTTTCTCTCTTATGCTTGCATTAGAAATTGCTACTGCTACTGTTTATCCTATTTCTGATGCATATCCTGTTTTTGTAACTGCTGTTGATACCTACCTGCTTATCCTAAACTGCTTAGTATAGGTTGGATAGATACCCACCAGAGACTCCACTTTGTCCTAGTTGCCCCGCTGGATTATCAGATGACTCGATCAACGTGATCAACAACCAGGCCCCGGCACCGCACATCACCCCCTTAGTTGTACGACACTGCAGCGTTACCATCGAGTGCCGAGGGTGATACCTCGTTTAGCACTTCTGATGTTAACTCTATAGAGTAGCTATTCCGTCGTGGTCATCGAGGGTTATTCCTCCTTCACCACTTCCGATAACGACGTTGTCGTGCAACACCTCAAGTGTGAACCTCGAGGGTGATTCCTCCTAAGTTCACCTTGACGGATACATCGAGTAGGAATCCAACGAGGGTGATACCTCAGATTCCCTAATGTTATGGATACACGGATACTTGGACTTTACAACTATTACTTGGAAAGGCGGGTCGACCCTGAGGGGTACCCGCGAGTGATGAGAAGACGGGTTGACCTGGAGGGTACCCGAGAGATAAATACGAGGCATGGCCGGGCATTCTTAGCCCTTGCCGCAAGTCCTCGAGACGGGGCGACGGGGTCACATCGATCGTGAGTCTCTGCTCGTTACCACACTACCAAAACACTAACGATTTGGATATTTGATTCGAGTAGGCCTCTGGCCTGATATCACTAACCATCACGTGGGAATAGTTATGGGTACTCTGCATCGTGGCATCAGCCGAAAGCTCTGTCAGACGTCCAGTTCAGCATGGTGTGCCTGTCGGGCCAGTGCCATCCATGATGAGGTGGTGCTCGTCCCGGCTCGTCGCACAACGACTCGGAGTGCACAGGGCAATGGCCCAAGACCCCTGAGCGCTTAGGATGTAGACCGGCGGGGACCTCTCTGCTGAGCTCTAGGTAGGGTTGCGGTGTGTCGTTTAGCCGAGGTCGGGCATGACCCAGAAAAGTGTGTCCGACCGGAGTTAAGCGAGCGTGGTGGGTAAGTTGGTGCACCCTTGCAGGGAAGAACTAATCTATGCATAGCCGGATCCTCGGTAACGGATGCTCTTAGTTGTATCCCGATCGATACAACTAGAACCTAATGATGAGATGAGATATGGATATTAGGGCTCTGGGATTGCTTTCTCGCAGGGAGTCGAGAAAGGATCTCTGGCCGAGGTTGATACTTGGATATTAGGGCTCTGGGATTGCTTTCTCGCAGGGAGTCGAGGAAGGATCTCTGGACGAGGTTGATGACACTACTACTACTTTGTATTATGCTATTCTGTACTCTTCTAATGCTGCAAGACCGCTGAAGATGATGCCGCAAGACCGCTCAAGATGCTAGTCTACGATAGGACTAGGCCTCCTCTCTATTCTGGCATTTCTGCAGCCCAGTCCACATATACAGCCTTTCCTTGATAATGTTGCATATGTAGTGTAGATCCTTGCTTCCTGAGTACTTCGGATGAGTACTCACGGTTGCTTTGCTTCCTCTTTTTCCTCATACCCGTTTGATGCAACCAGATGACGGAACCCCGGAGCCAGCTGCTCCCGCCGACGACTACTACTACCACCCCGAGGGTGGTTACTACTACGAGCTTGCCGACGACCAGGAGTAGGATCAGAGGGTCCCAGGCAAGAGGCCTGCACCTTTTCGATTGTAGTGTTTTCTTTTGCCTCGCCTTTTAAAGGCCTATTTGTTTTATCTTTTTATATCTGTACTCAGATATCTGATGCTTCCGCTGACACTTGTAAGCGAGCTTATGTTCTCGAGCCCTCGAGGCCCCTGGCCTGTAACATAAAGCTTGTATTATTTTAATTTGTGTCTAGAGTTGTGTTGTGATATCTTCAAGTGAGTCCTTAGGCTTGATTGTGTGCATTTGCGTGTATGATTAGTGCACAATTAAGCCGCGGGCGTCACAGTTACGGACGGCAACGTTGTCAAACTCTTTTCCGTTGTCAGTTTGTAGGGCAAGGATAGGACGACCGAACTGTGTGGTGACGTAGGAATAAAAGGTGGTGAGTGTGGCAAGGGCGTCGGACTTGCGACGGAGGGGAAATGTCCACACATAATGAGAAAAATCATCCAATATCACCAAATAGTAAAGATAGCCCGTGTTGCTTGCAACCGGGGATGTCCAAACATCACTATGCAATAACTGAAACGGAAAAGTGGAAATGTTTGTAGACTCACTAAAGGGAAGACGAACGTGCTTGCCGAGACGGCATGCCTCACAAGTGTGGTTGTCAACCTTATTACATGAGAATGAAAAACTCTGAAGAATCTGACGCAAAACTGTGGAGTTGGGATGACCGAGACGGGCGTGCCAAAGGTTGACGCTAGCGGCGAGGGCGGCTGGACGGGTGGCGGTGGTGGCGGAGGGATGCACCGGGTAGAGCTCGTCGGGGCTATCACATCGGTGGAGTACCATCCGTGTACGGGCGTCCTTCACAGAAAAGCCAACATCGTCAAATT
The DNA here is from genome assembly GCA_011799875.1 of Thinopyrum elongatum. Classification (NCBI taxonomy): domain Eukaryota; kingdom Viridiplantae; phylum Streptophyta; class Magnoliopsida; order Poales; family Poaceae; genus Thinopyrum; species Thinopyrum elongatum. The sequence goes on from CM022298.1 coordinate 673,559,987, forward strand.
CGACAGTAATAGGATTCTCACGAGCAAGGCGACGAACAGATACAAGATTGGTGACTAAGTCAGGAGAGACAAGAACATTAGACATGTTAATAGGAGTAGAAGTAGAAGGAAACGACAAATGACCGACATGTGTAATGGGTTAGGAGGAACCGTTACCAACGGTGATGCGAGTGGGAGTATGAACGGGGGTGGAAGACGTGAGGTTACCGGGATGAGATGTCATATGAGCAGTGGCGCCCGAGTCCATGTACCAGTCACCGCCGCCACCATAGTTGCTAGGTGACAGAGCCGAGTGCAGGGCGGCGAGGAGGGCGGGATCCCACGGCGGCGGCACCTGGGGCGGGTAGAACCCGCCATAAGGGGGCGCGGGAGCGGCGCCATAGCCGCCCGTGGCCGGCGATGCAGGGAGGGCCGGGTAGGGGGCGGCGTAGGGGGCGGCGCCGGGCGCAGCGAGGTACGCCTGGTGGCTCGCCGGACGGGGCCCAAGGATGCCCGGGGCGGGAGGCCGGGGAACCGGCATCGAGTACGCGTGGACGACACCCGTCCACGGGTTGGTGCCGTAGGTCCATGGCGGGGTGGCCTGCTGCTGACGAGGGCCCCCTCCCGTTCCCCTGCTGCGGCTGCTTGCGCCCGCCCCCGCGGCGGTTGCCGCGCCGCCCGCCACCCTGCGGCTGCTGCTGGGGAGCGGCAGGAGGGGCGCGGGCGGGAGGGGGTAGAACCCCGGGGGCGCAGGGGGCGGCGGCTACTGCCGCGGTGCGGGCGGGGCGGGTGGCGGCGTGGCGCCGCGAGAGGTGCCGGCGGCGAGGGCGTGGTGCTGCACGCGCTTCTTCACCCCCTTCATCCGGCGCTCCTCCAACCGCAAGTACGCCACAAACTTGGGGAAGGAGGGCTCCGGCATCAAGGTGGGGTTGGCGGCGGCGTTGTCGAAGTCCTCGTTGAGGCCGGCGGTGAGCGTGCTGAGGAGGAGGTCGTCATCAACCTTGGCGCCGATGTCACGGAGTTCATCCGCCAACGTCTTCAAGCGGCGGCAGTAGTCATCGATGGACTGTTCATCCTGATGACAGTCAAAAAATTCCAGCTGCAGAAAAACGCGATGTTGAAGCTTGTTGTCGGTGAAGAGGTCGTTGAGCTTGACCCACACGGCGCGGGCGTCATCACCATCGCTCACGACCGTGTGAAACAGGTCCTTGGAGATGGTGGTGAAGAACCACCGGATGAGCGTAGCGTCAATCGCGGTCCACTCGGAGTCGCCCACCATGGCGCGAGAGTCGACGGTGCCGTCAACATGATCCACGAGATTGTTCTCACGGAAGAGGAGCGAGAAATAAGTCTTCCACGCGATGTACGTGGAGTCGGTGGCATCGAGGATCACGGGAACGCGTTCATGGATGTTGATGTTGCGGATGTCGGCGGGGTCCGGCCCGGCGAAGGGGTTGGAGTAGGTTGAGTCGGTGGAGGACATGGTGGCGGCGCGCGTGGAGAGGAGGAGGGGCGGCGGCTAGGGTTGGGGACGAGGTGCGGCGGCCCGGCAGGAGGAGCGGCGCGGCGGCTAGTGGGTAGCGCGGCTGCGGGAAGGGAGAGCAGCGGCGTGGGGAGGTGGTGGCGGCGGCGGCGGCCCAGGGCGGCGGCGGCTAGGGTTGCGGACGCAATTAGGAAATGATCGATACGGTATCTGATACCATGTAAATTTGGGAGAGAGGGATTGTGTGCATCGATATTCTCATTGATGGTGCACTAGGCACATATATAAGGTACAAGGGATGCGACCGGTGTCTAGTCTCCCAAGATACAAGTAGATACAGGAGGAGAGAGACACTACAGATGCGGCATATAAAACCCGTACCTACATACGTATATACATGTTCAACATTCTGCTCGCGTGTGGATTGAATGAAAGTATGAAAGGTACAGAGGAGGAATAGGACCACGTGCGCCCGCGCTTAGTTAAGGGAAATAGGGATGGGCCTTAGTGAAAAAAAGTGGCCCAAGGGGAAAAGGGAAAGGAAAAAAGAGAGAAGGACCGTGGGGCTTAGCCAAGGCGGATCCTATTTGGGGGCTGGTTGGCGGTACCGGCGCTCGCTAGCGACGCCTAGCGGGCCGGCCCACCAACTGAATCAATAAGGAAAACACGAAAAAACAAAAAAAATCATGATATGTGATTAGAACACAGCACCTAACCACTCGAACCTTGACGCAACAACCACCAGACCATCCTAGCACTCTTGAATAAAGATAGAAACCAGTCCTAGTTAATGTTTTCTTTAGTAAAGCGTTGACGTATAACCAACATAAATCTTTTTGAAAAGATTTTTTTTGGAAAAAAGATCATCGATTTTAGAAAAGTTCATCATTTTTTCTTAAATAATTAATTTTGGAAAAATCATTGATTTTGAAAAAAGTTCATCTGTTTTTAATAAATGTTCAACAGTTTCGAAAAAACTTCATTGATTTGAAAAAAAGTGCATCGATTTTCAAAAGATTTCATTAATTTTGAAAAAATGTTCAACGATTATAAAAAAAGTTAATCGATTTTGAAAAAGAGTTCATCAATTTTGAAAAGAGTTCATCGATTTTTTTATACACTTCAGCCATTTTAAAAAAAGTTCATCAATTTTCAAAAAAAGTTCATTGATTTTGACAAGATTTCATCGATTTTGAAAAGAGTTCATCAATTTTGAAACAAAAATCATGGACTTCAAAAAAAGTTCATCATTTTTTAAAAGAGTTCATTGATTTTGAAAAAAAGTTCATCGATTTTCAAAAGAGTTCATTGATTTTTTATAAAGTTCATTGATTTTCAAAAAAAAATCATCAATTTTGAAAATCAAATCATAGACTGCAAAAAAAGTTCATCAATTTTGAAAATGAGTTCATCGATTTTGAAAAGAGTTCATAGATTTTGAAAAGAGTTCAATGATTTTGAAAAAGAGTTCATCAATTTTTGGAAAAAAAAGTTCATTCATATTAGCAAAAAAAAAAGAAAATAAAAAATAAAACAAAACCATTCCGAATAAAAAAGAAGAAAAAGAAAAGGCAGAACAAAAACCGTTGCGAATAAAAAAGAAATATGAAAAAGAAAAAAATAAAAAAGAAATAGAAAAAGGAAATGGAAAACACTTAAGAAGAAAAGGAGGAAGAAGCAGTAGTTGTGCAGCTAACGCTACATGGTGAGTTGGTTAGCTCATCTTGCCAGCGGCCTTGAGGTCGCCGGATCGAATCTCCCCGAATCAGAACGCACGTCTCTTTTTTTGTTTACAACAGAAGAAAAAAATGGAAAGATGGATCGACCCCAGTTATCGCTGCTGCAGGCGCCGGTTTGCAGAAACAGAAATAACCGGCGCCTACAGCGCCAAATAGGAAATGCCCCTGTTTGGCGTTCCCATTCCTACTATTTCTGCAAACGGGCGCCTACAATGCTTTCGTGCTGGCCTGGCCCATATGGCGTTTTCCTTTGGGAAACGTTGCATACCGGACGACCGGCCGAACGCTGCGCCGGTCGCTCGTGCTGCGTCACGCATTTTCTCTATTGGCCCACAACTGCTTTTGGTTCTTTCGTTCTTATCTTCACTAGGACTTCTCTCGTCCACTCATTTCTCTTCCGTGCGTCTTCCTCCTCGCATCCATCTCTCCTCACGCCGCTCCATCGCCCCAAGCTTTGGTCTCCGATGCTGCTCCTCCCCCACACGCTTTGGTCTCTGGTGCTGCTCCTCCGCCATCGCTCTCTTCTCCACAACCCTCCTGCTTCCCTCATCTTCTTCATCCAGCAAACATCACCATGGATGGATTTGATGAGAGCTGCAAGACCCACACACCAGCACCGGTGGTGCGCGCTGGGAGCAACATCCAGCTGGGAGCAGCTCGCCGGGATGTTGCAACTGGTGTTGCGCGCAGATGGAGCCGGCAACTACGGATCGGCGGCGGCCCATTTTTTTTGCTAGAACCCGCAATTTTTTTGCTGGGACGGGCCAATTTTTTTGCTGCGAACCAGTGATGGCGATCCGTTTGTTTTGCTGGAACCACACTTTGTTTTTGCTGAACCATGTTATTTGTTTGCTGGAACCATGCATTTTTTTTTGTTGGTCATGGCCATTGCTTTGCAAAACCATGGCTTTTTTGTTTTTGCTGGAACCATACTTTGTTTTTGCTGGAACCGTACTTTTGTTTGTTGTAACCATGTTTTTGCTGGAACCATCTTTTTTTGCTGGAGCTGTGATCGTTGGGGTGCTACAACCATTATGGTTGGTGCTACAACCGTGAACGTCGGTTGCTTCAACCAGCCACGACACCGTCCCAGCGGCCAAGGGCGGTACCCTCGCCGGAGCTCAACGAACAGAGCACCGTCCCGGTGGGTGCCACAACCGTTATGGCGGGGTGCTACAACCGTGTTCGGCGATTGCTTCGACCGACCATGACACTGACCCGGCAGCCATGGCGACACCCTGCCGAAGCTCGACAAACACGGCCACAACAGCGACGGACAAGGTTGCAACCCACGACGGCAAGGCAGCGAACAACTACGGCGAGGAGCTTCAACGGTGACGACGGCGAGCTGCGACGGCGACGGCGGCGAGCTCCGTGATGCAGTTAGGGCGGTGGCCGGGGGTACGATGATCTGACGGGGGCGTTGACCTCGGCCCTCTTTTTTGCGTGGAGAGATGATCGCTTTGTTTTTTCTTTCTAGTTGCAGATGATGGGGATGAAGGAATACGCGCATCAGACGGTTACAAGGAATCGGATCGTACGGTGAGAATAGGACCGGCCGAAACGTTGGGCCGGCAGTCCGGCGCCTATCACTGGCCTTTTCCTTTGCTGTGTTAAGAGACAAAAAGAAGCTGCGCTGGCTGAGAATCGAACCTGCGCCCTTCTACATCGTTGTACTAGGTGTAACCACCGCACCACACACCAGGATCTGTCAACAAAAAAGTTTTTCCTTCTTTCTCCTTTTTCCTTTTCCTTTTTTCCTTTTTTGTTTTTTGTTTTTTTTCTTCTTCCTGGTTCGATGAATTGTTTCCAAATACGTGAACTGTTTCTTTAATTCGATGAAAATTTTCCAATATTATGAATTTTTTTTGGAAATCCTTTTACAAGATAGATGAACTTTTCTCAAAATCGATGAACTTTTTTTCAAAATCGATAAACTTTTTTTTCAAATGGAATGAACTGTTTTCAAAATCAATGAACTTTTTTTTTTAAAAATGATGAACTATTTTTCAAATTTGATGAACCTTTTTCATATTCGGTGAAATTTTTTCAAATTCGATGATCTTTTTTCAAATTGATAAAAAAAATCAAATTCGATGAACCTTTTCTCAAAATCGTTAAAAAAAATTCAAATTTGATGAACTTTTTTCAAAATCTATGAACTTTTTTCAAATTCGATGAACTTTTTTTCAAATTGGTGAACTTTTTTTTCAAATTTTGGGAACTTTTTTTCTGAACTCGTGAACTTTTCTGAATGCGCAAACATTTTTGCAAATTCTTCTACATTGCTATGTTTTTTTTTCTATTTAGGCATGATTACCCGGTGTTCTTGTATTAACTTGATTTTTGTTGTTGTTGTAATGCACGTGACGGTAGCATGCATGAGTGATAGCAGATGATGGACTCTAACCGTACGTACATACATACGTATCATACTCTTTGGTTGCAAGAGAAATTAAGGCGTGATGAGCGAAACAGCATTGTGGAAATAGCGAAACAGGCGCATCATCGAAACAGAACGCGACACGCTCGAGCGAGCGAGTGACCAGGCGGGGCGAGTCGAGCGCTCGCCACATGGACCGGCCCACGATTTGGCGGCTGTGAGCACCAGCTCTCTTAGCTGGCGCCCGAAGCGCCAACTAGGAACACCCCTTAGCCAAATTAGATTTAGGGATTGGGAATAGAGAGATTAGGCTGGGCTAGAAGTGTAGAGATGGCCTAATTCGAATTTTATCACTTTCTTATAATTTCATATTTAAATAACTATAGGAAATTGATTATGGCCACTTATACTTGCCAAACGTTTTCCGAATAATCCATCAAAATGCAAATAGTCGCAAGAAATTATAGAGAAATTACGAAAGATATTTTCCCCTCCATATACATTTTTAAAGTAGTTTTAAATATATATTATATAAATCATTTAAGGTCATTTTAAATTCCCTACAATGATTTTAGGGTTTTATAATACCCTAAATGATTTTTGTTAGAGCATCCAAATATTCAAATGATACCTACTAAATATTTTCCAACAATTTTATGGAGAACTAATATTATCTTCTCTCATTTTGATTATACAGATAATTGGAAAATATGTAAATGATCTCAAAATAAAAATAAACTCCAAATTGCAAGAGTCCATTTGGAGATGACATTTTATCTCATCTCTTTGATTAGGACCAAGATCCAAATTAAAATCCAAATACCATATTTGAGAAACTCATATTATTATCAGTCATTTAAATATCATTTGAAAATATGAATAATATTAAATCATTTTGAGTTTAAATAAATTTCCAAGCAAATAACTATTTTTGTTGGAAGTTATGTTAATCCCACTTGCATGACATAGTTTGGAAAATTTGAATACGTACTCAAATGTTTTAATTCTTTCTGAAAGTCAAAGCAATGCATAGAATATTAGTTGCTTATTTATTTAATTAACATTCCAAAATTGGGAAAAATTTGTGATGTTACAATTCACAAATTAGGATCATACAATCATGTAGGGAATGCTGCAAGGTGGCAATGAAGTTGCTATCAAAAGACTTAGTAAGGGTTTTGGGCAAGGGATAGAGGAGTTTTAAAATGAGATAATCCTCATTGCCAAGTTGCAGCATAGGAACCTTGGTAGACTTCTTGGTTGTTGTACTTGTGGAGATGAGAGGTTACTTATATAAGAATACATACCAAACAAAAGCTTGGACACGTTCCTTTTCATTATGCTCAAACTCATAATATAGTTACATGTTTTTATTAACCAAAACTATCACTAATCAGTAACGATATACTTCGTTTTTATTCATCTTTGGAGATGATACAAGACAGTATGTGCTTGATTGGCCCACACGCTTCCAAATAATTAAAGGGGTGGCGAGAGGTCTTCTTTACCTCCACCAAGATTGAAGTTTAAATATAATTCACAGAGATCTCAGATCAACCAACATCTTGCTGGATTCCGAAATGACTCCCAAAATATCAGATTTCAGTATGGCAAGGATATTTGGTTGAAAGAAACAAGAAGCAAACACTACCAGGGTTGTTGGGACGTAGTAAGCAATTCAATGAACTAGTGACTTGTCAAGATTCTAATTTTTATTTTCTAGTTATACCAAATTATGTATTCTTGTTTAATTGTGTTAACAGTGGTTACATGTCGCCTAAATATGTTATGGGAGGTGTATTTTCTGTAAAATCTGACACCTATAGCTTCGGTGTTCTACTCTTGGAGAATGCAAGTGGATTGAAAATCACCTCACCGCAACTCCTAAAGAACTATGTTGGCCTTACAGCTTATGTAAGTATACCGAAATGCACATAATTTCAATATCTTACACATAGTAACTTGATCATTACTTGGTTCTGTTGGCTCAGGTGTGGAAATTATGGGAAGATGGTAAAACAACGGAATTGGTGCACTCTCCGATTTCTGGGAGTAATTCACTTCATGTAGTTCTACGGTGTATTCAAGTCGGTCTCTTGTGTGCTCAAGACCGTCTGGATGATAGGCCACTCATGTCATCGGTTACTTTAATGTTAGAGAATGAAAGTGCATTGCTCCCAGCACCAAAGCAGCCGCATACTCAGCTCTATGGAATTTCAAAACTGAAGAATCAAGGGGAAACATGGAAAACTCGGTGAATGCAGTGAGTATCACAACACTAGAGGGGCGTTAGATGTTGAGGGTCTAACTGTAGCATGTGTGTAGGAAAATGGTACTCCTGCTGTTCATATACCATATAAATGAGACAATTATATCTCTGTATCATTATGATATACTACTTTATTAATAATTATCAGATACTTCAGTACGTGCGTCATGATCTGATCCCATCTTAAATTATGGTTACTGTTGCATGTGCGACGTTGTTTTTCATGCTACTTAGTGCTTCAATTATGTTCTGACACATGCATGCTAATTATTGCTTTTATCATGATTTATATTTTGAAATTCAATCATGAAATTGCCAAATTTTCCAACATAGTCTACTGTGCCAACAATGCACTTCTATCAGTTATGGACTATGCACTCATTTTTCTAATGAATATATATACTTACATTGGGTTGGAAGTTTTTATATTCAATTATTTGAGAATTTAAGACCTAGCTGAAGCCTCTCCCATAGTTTAGGTGCCTCACTTGAGCTAGCTCTTTCCACCTCAACCATCAACATTTTTTCCTCTAACAAACGACTAACCCTAACCAGGGCGATGATCTCCCTTTGGATCGCCTCAAACATGACCCCACCGCACCCTACCTCTTCCTTCCTCCTCATCACAAACCCTTCCTCACGCCCAATCTTATCCAGCACTGACCCAATGTCCACACCTACCACAGCAAATCGAACCCGGTCCGGCAATGGCCCAAACAACCCGCTCAGATCGCATCCCGACGCCAACGCGATTATGTCGAAGGCGTTCAGCTCCCTCACTTGCTCCATTTCCGCCTCCCATTTCATCACTTCCGGCCTAGGATCAGAGGAACGAGCTCGAATGATGTCAAACGACGTCGTCCCATCTTGTCGTAGCCAGGGGTGCTCCATGATTTCATCCATCTTGATGCGCGTGCCTGCGTCTGGGTCCAGCATCCGGCCGACGAGGCCCCGGAGCTCCGGCGAGAACCACCTGGGGCACCGGAATCTACCGGAGAAGATCTTGCGGTACATGCCCATGAGGTTGCCGTCATTGAACGGCAGGTAGCCGGCCGTGAGCGAGAAGAGCGCCACGCCCGAGGACCACACGTCCACTTTGCCAGCGTCGTACCGCTTCTTGTACAGGATCTCCGGCGCGACGTAGGCCGGGGACCCGCAGCACGTGGCCGCGAGGCCGTCGGCGCCGAGATGCCGGTCGGCGAGGGCGCACAGCCCGAAGTCCGTGAGCTTCAGTAACCATAATTTAAGATATAAATCATGATATAGCGTCTGTGACATTCCACGGACAAGTTTTCAAATAGTAAACATGCCAATGTTACGTACGGGGCGCATATAGTGTCTATCGTTGTATATATGGACCAATCGCCGGTTTCGATATATGTCCCATGTACATGAAGCCGAGATATGTGCCATGTACATGAAGTCGAGATCCTTACTTAGAACACGACCAAACGTGTCGTGTACCGACGTGGAGCCGAGCATATGACGTCTCGATACAACGGTTAGGCTATGGGACGCGAACATTGACATTAGCGAAAGCGTACGCAAAGGCGAGCACGTGACACCATTGATACAACGGTTAGGCTACACGAAACCGACGCGAACATCGGCACGTTAGCGACGATGGATGTGGAGCCGAGCACATGACGTCACGGATACAATCGTTAGGCTACATGAGTCGACGCGAGCGTCGACGTATGTGGAGATGAACACGCCATAGATACAACCGTTAGGCTACGCAAAGTAGAGGGGGACATCGGCACGGTATCAACGACAGACGCGGACATAAGCATGCGACGCCACAGATTCAACTGTTAGGGTACTTGACTGGACACGAACGGTGGCATGGTAGCGATGACGGACGCAGCCGATCACGTGAGTCGCGGATAAAACGGTTATGCCACTCGAGTCGGCACGGTCGGCGGACGCGGAACCTAGCACGTAACGCCAACGATTAGGCCACGCCGTCGGCTCGGTAACGGCAACGGCAAATGTGCTCCGCACATGTTCAGCAGTTGGTTGATCGATGCACGCGTGGGCGGCCTACATGAAACAAACATTTTGCCAAGTAAAAGAGATATAGTCACTAGTCCGTCCTAGTGCGGACACATGGGCGAGAACCGCGTCTACACCATCTGGTCTTGATTCAAACTGTGGAGCTTCTGGCTGGATGGATGAATTAAACAAAAGCGGAGACGCCACACTGTGGGCGTGTATTCCCGTCAAATTTGTCCGGATCCGCCTGTCTTGTCCTAGGGTCGCAGCTACTCATGAACAGGGGCCCTCAACGTAGGCTGATCACAGACCTGTTAATCCGTACAGCGCTAGGTCAAAGTGTACACGTGACTTGGTTTAACACCCAGGATGGTGCGGATCCTAAGGATGCGTTTGGTTGCAGGGCTATCCTCCCTCCGAGGGACAGGGATAGCCTCCTTTTAGTGTGGTTGCCACCCGTTTGGATCCGGAACGAGAAGGGATAGAGGCAACCAGATGCTGGGAATATTCGTGAAAAAAGGGGCTGTGGTCAGCCGCGAAAAACTGGCGGGTGGTGGCAACCACCCCGCGCGCGCGTCGCCGCGGTTGCCAGCGAATCGTTTTTCGGCTATTGCGAGTGGTGAGGCATGCGAGTGCGTGATGTGCCTTCTTTTCAGTCATGCACTCGCGTGTGGCGGCGGCCGGCCGGCCGTTGCGGCAGGTGCACACAGGCGACGCTGGCCGGAGTTGGCGGCGGCGCGGCTGGATCTCCCGAAGGGCAGCGGCTAGATCTCCAGGAGTCGCACGCGGCCGGCGATTGAGGGTGGCGCGGCAGCTGCGTGCATGGAGCTGGATCTTCCTGCTGTTGTTGTATGCACCGCGTTCGTGATGTATTTCCTGCTGCTGTATTTCTGGCCACCGATGAAACAGAACGTTTGTGCTGCTCTATTTCCTGCTACTGTATGCACAGGGGTGTGTGTGTGCTGTTGAATTGAGGCGTGCTTGATGCGTGCTGTCCGTGCGTGCATGATGTGGATGGGTGCTTGTGTGTGTGCACTCATGTGTTGCTTCTCTATGCCATGGATATTTTTTCTCGTGCTGGAGATTTAAAGACCACCATGAGCACAACTTCAAGCACATCACTCAAACCAAACATTACAACAGCTATTCTCAATTCATCCTTTGAACCAAACAAAAAAAGGACTAACCTCACCCACCCAACCAAACAAAAAAAGGGCTATCCCTAGCCAGGTGGTTGGGGATACCCTCAACCACCCTAGCCTATCCCTCGAACCAAACACATCCTAAGGATGCGGACGGCCGGGATAACGCGACCCGGACGCCTAGGCTCTATTGAATGTTTTCGCCAGGCCCGAGGACCACACGTCGACTCTGCCGGCGTCGTACCGCTTCTTGTAGAGGATCTCCGGCGTGACGTAGGCCGGGGACCCGCAGCGCGTGGCCGCGAGGCCGTCGGCGCCCAGATGCCAGTCGGCGAGGGTGCACAGCCCAAAGTCCGTGAGCTTCAGGTCGCCGTGCTCGTCCAGCAGGAGGTTCTCCGGCTTCACGTCGCGGTGGAACACGCCACGGGAGTGCACGTGAGCCAGCGCGGAGACGAGCTGGACGAACAGGCGGCGCGTCGTGGGCTCGTCGAAGCGGCCCCGTTCGTCCATCGCGGACAGGAGGGTGCCGCCGCGGGCGAGCTAGAGCACGAGGTAGACGGTGGAGCGGGATGCCAGGACGTCGAGGAGGCGCATGACGTGTGGGTGCCCCTGCACGCGGCGGACCGCGGCGAGCTCCCGCTCCACGGACCGGCGCGCCACGGCGGCCATCTCGGGAGAGCACGGGTGGTGCGGCTTCCTGACGGCCTTGACGGCGACGGAGACGCCGGTGCGGATGTCGCGCGCGCGGTAGACTTTGGACGACCCACCCCGGCCGAGCAGGCGGCCAAGCTCGTACCGGCCCTGCAGGATCTTCGAGTAGCTCTCCCCGGCGGCCGGTGAATCTTCCGGCCCCATGGCCGGCAAGATGCCAAGTGCGTGTGCTTTGTTGTCTTCGTTTGTTAGGAGTTTGTTGCCTCTCGTTTTGTTCTGGTAGGAGGCACGACTCTGGTTAGGTCCCTTTTATACAAGAGCTAGCTTCGCTGGACTTCCATTGTTTCCAGAAAAAGGTTTTAGAATAAATGAAGAAAAAAGATCCCTGAATACAGTAAATACTCCCTCCTTTCACGAATACAAGATGTTTTAACTTTTTTGTGAATCGGATGTACGTAGACACATTTTAGTGTAGTTCACTTATTTCAGTAAAGAAAAAAGAATATCCAAAACATATTATACTCCCTCCGTTCCTAAATATAAGTCTTTGCAGAGATTCCACTATGGACTACATACGGAGCAAAATAAGTGAATCTACACTCTAAAACGCATCTATATACATCCATATGTGGTCCATAATGAAATCTCTACAAAAACTTATACTTAGGAATGGAGCCCTCCATTCCTAAATATAAGTATTTTTAGAGATTCTAATGCAGACTACATACAAAGTAAAATGAGTGAATCTACACTCTAAACTACGTCTATATACATCTGTATGTAGTTTATATTGCAATCCCTAAAAAGACTGATATTTAGGAACGGAGGGCATACACGTTTTAGTATTTCTGACCGGACGGGTCGATTTGATCGCAAAAAGGAATTTAGTTTGACTATCAATATAGAGAAATAACATACTTCAATAACGCTCACATTCATACTAATCATCTGCAAATGCTTTTTCATATAGTGTATAATTATTTTAACTTTAACTAGTCTATTTTATAGAAGCAGCCAGAGTGTTGTGACGACCCCGGTTTAATCGTGCACTAACCATACACGTAAATGCACACAATCAAGCCTAAGAACGCACTTGAAGATATCACAACACAACTCTAAAACATAAATAAAGTCATACAAGCTTAATATTACAAGTCAGGGCCTCGAGGGCTCGAATACGTAGCTCGATGGCATACAAGTATCAGCGGAAGCATCAGATATCTGGGTACAGATATATTACAGAAATAGAGCTAAGCCTTTAGGAAGGCGGGGCAAAATAAAATACTATGATCGAAAGGCGTAGGCCTCCTGCCTAGGATCCTTCGAATCCTACTCCTGGTCGTCAGTCGGCTCCTTGCAGTAGTACTCGCCGGGAGGGTAGTAGTAGTAGCAGCCATAGTCGTCGACGGGGGTAGCTATCTCAGGGGCTCCGTCATCTGGTGGCGACATATGGATATGGGGAGAAAAAGAAAGTAAAGCAAATGTGAGTACTCATCCAAAGTACTCAGCAAGCAAGGATCTACACTACATATGCAACATTTTCAAAGGAGGGCTGTTCATGTGGACTGGGCTGCAGAAATGCCAGAATAGAGGGGGAAAGCCTAGTCCTATCGAAGACTAGCACCTTCATCGGTCTTGCAGCATTAGAAGAGTGCAGATTAACATATTGTAAAGTAGTAGTAGTGTCATCACCCTCGCCCAGAGATCCTTCCTTGACTCCCTGCGAGAAAGCAATCCCAGAGCCATACTATCCAGTTACCATCTCAAGTCACCAGTTCTAGTTGTACCGATCGGGATACAACTCCGAGTGTCCGTTACCGTAGGACAGGCTATCGATAGATGTTTTCTTCCCTGCAGGGGTGCACCAACTTACCCACCATGCTCGCTTAACTCCGGCGGACACACTTTTCCGGGTCATGCCCGGCCTTGGCTAAGCAACACGCCGCAACCCGACCTAGGCTCTAAAGAGAGGTCAGCACGCCGGACTAACCTATGCCCCCAGGGGTCTTGGGCTTTCGCCCTGGGAACCCTGCACGTTGCAAGGACGCTCCGGAAGCAGACCTAGCAACCCCTTATACAAGCGCGGTTGCGTTCCCAGTCCAATCCAAAGCGGGCCGCTCCTCGCTGACGTCAATAGAGTTTCGGCTGATGTATACGACGCAGAACGCCCATACTATGCCCACGTGATGGTTAGTGCTATCAGGCCAGAGGCCCCTCGGATCAAATATCCAAACCGTTAGTGGATTAGGAGCGCGCGGTAACGAGCAGAGACTCACGATCGATGAGACCCCGTCGCCCGTCTCGAGGACTTGTGGCAAGGGCGAGGAATGCCCGGCCACGCCTCGTGTTCAACCCTCGGGCACCATCTAGGTCCACTCGACTCCAAATCACTCGCTATTAAGCTCGCGCGGGTACCCATCAGGGCCGACCCGTCTTTAGTAACACGTTTCAGTATAAGTCAAGGTAACAATAGTAACTGTGTGTCTAACACCAAAGGGAACCATGAGGAATCACCCTCGATGGGATTCCCTCGGATGTTACCGTCAAGGTGAATGAAGGAGGAATCACCCTCGAGGTCCACACTTGAAGTGTTGCACGACGACGTCGTTATCGGGGGTGGTGTAGGAGGAATCACCCTCGCTTACCACGACCGACTAACTAACCTACAAGGTTATCATCAGAGGTGCTGACGAGGTATCACCCTCGGCATTCGATAGTAACCCAGTAGTGTCGGCAACTAAGGGGGAAAGTGACGTGCAGTGTCGGGGCCTGGTCTTCAATCCCGTTGCACGGGTCTTCAGATCATCCAGCGTGGCAGTCGGGTTAAGTGGGGTCTCTGATGGTCTGTACCCAATCTATTCTAAACAGTTTAGGATAACAGGTAAGTATCAACAGCAGGTTACAAGTAAACATGCTATACAGCAGATATAGGATAAAGTAACAACAGCAGATTCTAATGCAAGCATAAGAGAGAAGAGAATGGGCGATACCGGAATACTCAAAAAGGGGGTGCTTGCCTGGAAGCTCGGTGGCCAGGGTCCGATCGTCAGGAGCGTAGTCGACCTCCGGAGCTGCGTCAGTCTCGGGAGCTACGTCGACGTCAGGGTCTATCAAGAGAGAAGAGGGGGAAGAAAAAAATGAATGCACAGCAAACGATGCAATACAGGCATGCTATGCTAAGATGCAGTGCAGGATTGCGTGAAGTATGTCTAAGTCAATTTTAGTTATTCTAGGGTTTAAACTGAATTTATTATCCGGTGATTATGCACTATTCATCTACCGGATACGGCCTCAAAGTTGCGGTTTCACCTACGTATTGGGTTCCGACATGGAAACAGACGACATGATTAGATTCGTCTCGTCGTTCTGATCAACTTTCATGTTTTAAGTTTTTCGATCTGAGCTACGGTTTAAAAGTTATTGATTTTCAAAGATATAAATGATTTTCTAGAATTATTTCTATTTATTAATTCAACATTATCCAGAACAGTGATTGTGTGATGTCAGCATGACGCAGAGGTGACATCAGTAGTCAACAGTGGCGCTGACCTAGTCAAATCTGACCTGTGGGTCCACTGGGACCCACATGTCAGTCTCTGTGACTAAATAGATTTTAGTTAAAACTAATCAAAGGGTTAATTAGCAGCTGACCCCACCTGTCAGTGACTTATTAACTAAACTAATTATCTTTTAATTATAAAAACATTTTTAATTAATTAAAATGAGGTGGGGCTCGCATGTCAGTGGCTGGGCTGCCCAGTCAACACAGTTGACTGGGTCAACCAGTCAACTGGGGCCCCCAGGGCCCACGGTCAGTGGCTCAGGGGTGGGGCCCACCCATGCCACGTTGGCGACGACGCCGGAGCGACGCCGGCGACCAAATACGCGGCGCCTCGCCGGACTTGGCCGGAAATGCGTTGCGCTATTTCGCGTGATTTCGACTGTGTTCGAACGCCCACACGCTCGCGCGTCGAACTACGGGGTCGGAGCGGCCAGGGAAGGCCGGTAGAGACGCCGGCGTCGAGCCGTGGCGGCGGTGCGGCTCGGTCCCGAACGAAACCGTGGCTAAGGTGGCTCTTTCGCGCGCAAACTAGCTAGGGGGTGACTGCGGCTCTCCAGGAACGCATTGACGTCATCGGTTCGAGTTGCCGGAGCTCAGGAGCACGTCAATGGCGAATGCGGCGGCGGTCAGAGCACAACCACGGTGGCAGCTCGTCGGCGGCGCGCAAATAAGCGGAGAAGGGAGCAGGGGTAGAGGCGGAGCTCACGTAGCGGCTACGAAAAGACCGTGATCAGCTTAGTAGCGCAGAGGCTCGAGGTCGTCGGAGATCGCCGGAGATGCCGAAGACGGGCGCGGCTCGATCCGCGGCCAACGACGTCGCCCAGCTCGAATGGCACTCCGCAGGTGAGGTAGTCGAGCCCGGCGCGCCTTCCAGACGCGGTCGCCGGACTCGGGAACGCCGGTGGCCACGACGAAGCAGAGCTACGGCGACGGCGGCGTGTTGGAGAGGAAGAGGGAGCACAGCGGGGTGAGGGAAAGAGGGGAAATTGAGCGCGGAGGTCCAGGGGGGATGGACGGCTTCGGCCTTATCCCCCAAGCGCGTCAGTAGCGTCGGTGGACGTCGCCGTGTCGACGTTCGGCAGATGCGCGCGCGCGGCGACCACCGGCGCAGTGACACGAGGAGGAGGGAGAAGGGAATGGGCCCAGTGGGCAGGTCCAGGGGCACTGTGCACTTAGGCCCAGTGCACAGTGCCTCGTTTCATTTTTCTTATTTCTGTTTTCTATTTTCTTTATTTATTTTCTGTTTGGTAATTGTTTAGGCCACTTTGCACTTTTATAAAATATGAGAGTTGACCCAAATATTACTGTGAAATGTTAGCTTTCACCAAAAATTGGTTTGGGCAAAGTTGGGTTTCATTTGAATTTGATTTTAATATAAATGGATTAAATAACTTTGTTTTAGTGTTGTTTCATGTTGTTTGAGTCATTTAGCTAGTTCCAATTCCATTGTTTATATTTTTATGAGTGCTTATGGAATATTTGCTATTTAGTGAACATTTTTACAAAGGTATTTGAACAAATTTATTTTGCACTTTTGAATTTGAGTTGATTTTCAGAATTGAATTTGAATTGTTTTGATTAACCACTATGACTAGGCACTGCAAATGAGATGACTTGGCATTATTAGCAGTTGATCACAGTGACTAATACACAGGGGTGTTACAAGTTCTCCTCCTCTAAAAGAAATTCTCGTCCCGAGAATTTAGGAGGTAGAAGAGAAGAGGTCGGGATATTCTTCCCAAAGATGATCCTCGCGTTCCCAAGTGGCTTCATCTTCAGTGTGATTCGACCACTACACTTTCAGGAACTTGGTCGTCTTCTGACGAGTTCGACATTCAGCTTCATCAAGGATGCGGATCGGATGCTCCTTATAAGATAAGTCGTGTTGTAATTCAAGCATCTCGTGATCCACTGCTCGGTGCGGAGATTCCTTGAAGCATTTACGAAGTTGCGATACGTGGAAGACATCGTGGATATGAGAGAATTGTGGTGGCAACTCCAATTTATATGCCACCTGTCCACGTTTGGCAATTATGCGAAAAGGACCAATATAGCGAGGAGCTAGCTTGCCCTTGATTCCGAAACGACGAGTGCCCTTCATAGGAGTGACACGAAGATAAGCTTGATCACCTGGTTGATAAGTCAGACCCCATCGTTTGCGATCATAGTTGCTCTTCTGGCGGTCCTGAGCCGCCTTGAGATTTTCTCGGACAATTCTGACTTGCTCTTCAGCGTGTTGGATAAAGTCCGGTCCCACTAGAGGTCGTTCCCCAGTTTCTGACCAATTCAGAGGGGTTCGACACTTACATCCGTATAGCACTTCGAATGGAGCCATCTTCAAACTGGCTTGGTAGCTGTTATTATAAGAGAATTCGGCAAACGGGAGAGATTCCTCCCACTTCTTACCGAATGATATAACACAAGCCCGAAGCATATCTTCAAGCACTTGATTTACTCGCTCGACTTGGCCTTGGGATTGAGGATGATAAGCTGAACTCCATGTAATGTGAGTCCCCATAGCTTCTTGGAAACCTTCCCAGAACTTGGACGTGAAAAGACCGCCACAGTCCGAACTGATCTCCTTCGGAATACCGTGGAGTGAAACGATTCTAGAGATATACAGCTCTGCTAGCTGGCTAGCGGTGATAGTCTCCTTGACAGGCAGAAAGTGAGGAACCTTGGAAAGCTGGTCGACGACGACAAGAATAGCATCATGACCTTTCTGAGACTTTGGAAGACCAGTAATGAAATCCATCTGCACTTTATCCCACTTCCACAATGGAATAGGGAGTGGTTGAAGAATTCCAGCAGGCTTCTGATGTTCTGCTTTCACGCGACGACATACGTCACATTCAGCAACATATCGAGCAATGTCCTGCTTCATTCTAGACCACCAGTACCTCTGTCGAAGATCGCGATACATCTTAGTGCTACCCGGATGGATAGACAGCGGTGTATCATGAGCCTCCTTCATGACCTTGTCAGTCATAAGCTCGAAGCGAGGTACTACAATGCGGTCTCGGAAGTATAAAGTTCCATCTTCAGCAACTGAGAAATCCCTGTACTTCTCAAGGTGAAGCTCTTTCTTCATCAAGTCAATTTCAGCATCTTTGGCTTGCGCTTCCTTAACAGCCTTTTGAAGGTCTGGCTATACGACAAGGTTAATAAGAGAACCCTGGGGAACAATTCGCAGATTCAGCTGAGTCAGTTCTGCATAAAGACGAGGTTGAGCTCGCCTAACCATGAGGTTGTTGCAATAGGACTTGCGGCTCAGGGCATCAGCCATTACATTAGCCTTGCCCGGGGTATAAGAAATACCACAGTCATAGTCCGTAATTGTTTCCAACCAACGTTGCTGACGGAGATTAAGATCCGGTTGAGTGAACAAGTATTTCAGACTCTGATGATCGGTATAAATCTCACACCGATTACCAAGAAGGTAATGTCGCCATAACTTTAATGCGTAGATCACTGCAGCAAGTTCAAGATCATGCACTGGAAAATTTTCTTCATGAGGACGCAATTGTCGCGAAGCATACGCAATTACTCTTCGTTCTTGCATTAGGACACAGCCTAATCCCTGACGAGAGGCGTCACAATATATGACAAAGTCCTTGCGAGAATCAGGAGGAGCAAGCACTGGAGCAGAGGTAAGCTTGTCCTTGAGGGTCTGGAAACTCTCCTGACACTTGTCTGTCCACTCAAACTTAACGCTTTTGTGGAGCAGATTAGTCAGGGGCTTGGTGATCTTGGAAAAGTTCTCGACAAATCGACGGCATTAACTTGCTAAGCCGAGAAAACTTCAGACTTGCTTGGCATTCTTTGGAGGAGTCCAGTCAAGAATAGCCTGAACACGCTTCGGGTTAACGGCAATACCGTCCTTGGAAATGACATGTCCAAGGTAGGTTACTTCAGAAAGCAAGAATTCACATTTGGAGTACTTGGCATATAACTTGTGCTCTCGAAGTCTCTCTAAAACAAGGCGAAGATGTTCGGCATGTTCCTTCTTATTCTTCGAATATACCAGGATATCATCCAGATATACCGCGACGAACTTGTCGCGGTAATCCATGAATATATAGTTCATCAGGCGGGAGAACGTAGTTGGAGCATTCGCTAGGCCAAATGACATGACGGTGTATTCATAAGAGCCATAACGAGTAACGAAAGCGGTCTTCGGAATATCCTCTTCGCCGACACGGATCTGGTGATAACCCAACCTTAAGTCGAGTTTAGAGAACACCGAAGATCCAGCAAGTTGTTCATATAAGTCATTGATCCATGGAAGCGGATATTTATTCTGAATGGTTGCCTGGTTGATGGGATGGTAATCTTGGACCAACCTATTCATACCATCTTTCTTCTTGACAAAGAGAGACGGTGCTCCCCAGGCAGAGGAACTGGGACGGATGAAACCCTTCTTAAGTGATTTATCGATTTCTTCCTTAAGCTCAATAAGGTGGTGCGGTGGCATCTTGTAAGGACGCTTCGCAATAGGAGTGGTGCCAGGCTTCAAGTCGATGATGAACTCGACAGCTCTAGCAGGGGGTATTCCTGGAAGTTCTTCTGGAAAGACATCCTGGAAGTCGCACACGACTGTAATGTTTTCGATCCCCTCAAGCGGAGAAGCGTTCAACGCATTCAAGGCATAAATCTGAGCCTCAGCCTTCTGAGTGAGATGAGCTTGATAATTCACTAGCTCATTTGATGGGTGTAGGAGGTGTACAATTTTAGTAGCGCAATTGATTGAGGCACAGTGAGCCTTCAACCAATCCATACCCAAAATAAGGTCAATTTTGGAAGAACTCAGGATAATTGGGAGTGCCTGAAATTTCAACCCCTCAATTTCAACAGTGACTTCGGGGCTGAACAGGGAGGCTCGACATCTACCCGCGGGAGTGTCAACCCCTAACGGATGATGTAGGTTGTCACACTTAACGCCATGCATGAATGCAAAGTCTTCCGACATGAATGAATGCGATGCTCCTGAATCAAATAAAACAGATGCAGGTACGGAATTACCAAGAAGTGTACCCATCACGGTTTCAGGTTGATCTTGAGCTTCAGCCATGTTGACATGATAGTTCTGTCCACGACCATAAGAAGGTCTGGCATTGTTATTGCGCTGCTGAGGAATACCACGGCCAGCAGAAGGGAGAGCTAGTTGATTCTGATTCTGAGTACAGTCTCTGGCACGGTGACCTGGCTGGCCACACTTGAAGCAGAGTCCACTAT
The DNA here is from genome assembly GCA_011799875.1 of Thinopyrum elongatum. Classification (NCBI taxonomy): domain Eukaryota; kingdom Viridiplantae; phylum Streptophyta; class Magnoliopsida; order Poales; family Poaceae; genus Thinopyrum; species Thinopyrum elongatum. Next base: position 673,580,425 of record CM022298.1, read on the forward strand.
CAGGACGTGGTGTGGGAGCTTGAGGTGGTGGTGCTCGAAGAGGCTACCTCGGTGGTGGAGGAGGCAGACGAGGTGCAGCATAAGCAGGCCTGTACACTGGAGCTGTTGGACGGTATATGCTCTGTGGAATCCATATGCGGCACTTCTGGGAAGACGAGCCCGAAGATGAGCCCGCTTCACGAATGAGTCTGGTCGCTTCTGTGGAATCCATATGCGGCACTTCTGGGAAGACGAGCCCGAAGATGAGCCCGCTTCACGAATGAGTCTGGTCGCTTCCTTGTGCTTCTTCAGACCAGTCTCGACCATGATAGCCTTGTTCACCAAGGTGGCGAAGTCAGGAAAATCTTGGACGAGGAGGGCTAGCTGAATGTCATGGTGCAGCCCTTCACGAAACTTCTCCTGTCTAGGAGCATCAGTAGGTATGTCTTCTTCAACATAGCGAGACAAGTCAAGGAACTCTCGCTGATAGACTTCTACAGACTTGTTGCCCTGAACGAGGCTGCGGAACTCGGCCTTCTTCCGAGCTATAACAGCTTGAGGAATATAGCGGGCGCGAAAAGCAGTCTTGAACTCCACCCAGGTGACGACAGTTCCAGGAGGTAGGGTCTGTCGGTGAGTGGCCCACCATTGTGCTGCGGGTCCCATCAAGAAGTATGTCGCGAAGGTGACATAGTTGGCAGGGGTGACATCAGCGGACTCCATCTCATAGAAGATATCACGCAGCCAGTCATCGGCATCCAGCGGATTCACTGTGTTGCGGAAGAATGACGGGTTGAGTCGCACAAACTCTGGCAGTGTGATTGAAGGTGGCTGCTGGTTATCATTGGGATGAGGGAACTGTTGCATAATTCCCGTCATGAATTGACGATTGAGTTCAAACTGTTGCATCATAGCTGCCATATAGTCAGGCGGTGGCGGCGGAGGTGGATTGTTATCACCCATCCTGCAAAATCAACAGGGGTAGTTTAGCAGAAGACACTGCGAGTGTTTAGGAACAATTATGATGTAACACGACGGGATTTAAGTAGTTCAACAGATGCTTAATAATAGTCCCTAAGTCATACAGATCCATACAGAGTCGGTTACATTCGGGCAGCATAACGGCACGAATTTAAAAGCTAGACATGCTAGGCGGCGCGCAGGCACGCGGTAAGGAAGTACACAACGAGACATAGCAAAGGCTACATCAACGTCAGAGAAAACCACTGAAACGGGGTAGCTGCAAGTGCGAACGACGGACGTTCGTCGCAGAGGGATACTGCGCTCCATGTGCACTCTGATGCAGAACCTGGTCTCGAGCTGAAAGAAGAGGTCCACGTGCAGGTGTGTGACCTCCCACAGCAGGCCAATCGATCCCTGGTGGCATCTCGGTCCTGCGCGGGTAAAGAATGTGCTCCGGATGTATCCCTGCTTGAACAGCTGGTAGCAACTGCGTCATAGCCTCGTAGAGGCGTGCTCGAGTGGCAAAAAAACTCGAAGGCAAGAGCCCGAACAGTGCGATCCAGAGCCTGAGTGCACTGAATCAGAACTTGCAGGTCGTAACGACGATGCTCATACGGGGCGCAGATAGCAGTGTAGTATCCAGTAGCATCTCCAACAGGGGCATACGAAATGTATCGGAACTCAGAGGCATCCAAGCTAACGTTGTGCTCTCCTCGAAGACGTGCGACAGCAGAGTAGGCGGCATCATGGACTGCCATCTCAATCGTCACGCCGATACCGTGGAAAAGGTACAGCTCAGTGTCTGAGTTATCCTGCTGATCATAGATGCGAACATCAGCATAGTACTGCTCCTGGTTGAACTCGCGGTAAACATCGTAGACCATGTACTCGGGTACCAGAGGTAACCCAGCCTAGTCGAGAGAGCGATCAGAACAGCTGGAAACCCAGGGGCATCACGAGCCCACATGCGAAGCACAAGCTGCGTCGTAGGGTGCGGTGGAAACAGACGATCCATCTGAAATAAAGAAGTTCAGGGTTGTCATATGACTATGAGAAATATATCAGATCTCGAAAAGAAAGGTTTAACAAAACAATGAAAAGGAAGATGATTATCAGACTAATCAGATCAATGACAGGGAAATCGCACAGAATCCAGCTCTCCGGATGGATCGGATTTACGAGATCCTAAGTGTGGGCGTTAGTAAATTTATTAAACCCGAATAGAAGAGTGATCAGAGTCCCAGAGTAAAGGTCGAGGAATAAAAGATCCTAATACAAATCAGTTGGCGACGTGGGCCCGTAAGCCACACAGCCAAGTTAGTAAAACAGTTTTCGACCACTAGACTCAACTTCGGCCAAGGAATTGGAAAGGGGGACTCCTACAGGTAGTCGGCTCTGATACCAACCTGTGACAACCCCGGCTTAATCGTGCACTAACCATACACGCAAATGCACACGATCAAGCCTAAGAACGCACTTGAAGATATCACAACACAACTCTAAAACATAAATAAAGTCATACAAGCTTAATATTACAAGCCAGGGCCTCGAGGGCTCGAATACGTAGCTCGATGGCATACAAGTGTCAGAGGAAGCATCAGATATCTGGGTACAGATATATTACAGAAATAGAGCTAAGCCTTTAGGAAGGCGGGGCAAAATAAAATACTATGATCGAAAGGCGTAGGCCTCCTACCTAGGATCATCCGAATCCTACTCCTGGTCGTCAGTCGGCTCCTCGTAGTAGTACTCGCCGGGAGGGTAGTAGTAGTAGCAGCCGTAGTCGTCGACGGGGGTAGCTATCTCAGGGGCTCCGTCATCTGGTGGTGACATATGGATATGGGGAGAAAAAGAAAGTAAAGCAAACGTTAGTACTCATCCGAAGTACTCAGAAAGCAAGGATCTACACTACATATGCAACATTTTCAAAGGAGGGCTGTTCATGTGGACTGGGCTGCAGAAATGCCAGAATAGAGGGGGAAAGCCTAGTCCTATCGAAGACAAGCATCTTCATCGGTCTTGCAGCATTAGAAGAGTGCAGATTAACATATTGTAAAGTAGTAGTAGTGTCATCACCCTCGCCCAGAGATCCTTCCTCGACTCCCTGCGAGAAAGCAATCCCAGAGCCATACTATCCAGTTACCATCTCAAGTCACCAGTTCTAGTTGTACCGACCGGGATACAACTCCGAGTGTCCGTTACCATAGGACAGGCTATCGATAGATGTTTTTTTCCCTGCAGGGGTGCACCAACTTACCCACCATGCTCGCTTAACTCCGGCCGGACACACTTTTTCGGGTCATGCCCGGCCTCGGCTAAGCAACACGCCGCAACCCGACCTAGGCTATAAAGAGAGGTCAGCACGCCGGACTAACCTATGCCCCCAGGGGTCTTGGGCCTTCGCCCTGGGAACCCTGCACGTTGCGAGGACGCTCCAGAAGCAGACCTAGCAACCCCTTATACAAGCGCGGTTGCATTCCCAGTCCAATCCAAAGCGGGCCGCTCCTCGCTGACGTCAATAGAGCTTCAGCTGATGTATACGACGCAGAACGCCCATACTATGCCCATGTGATGGTTAGTGCTATCAGGCCAGAGGCCCCTCGAATCAAATATCCAAATTGTCATTGGATTAGGAGTGCGCGGTAACGAGCAGAGACTCACGATCGATGTGACCCCGTCGCCCTGTCTCGAGGACTTGCGGCGAGGGTGAGGAATGCCCGGCCACGCCTCGTGTTCAACCCTCGGGCACCATCCAGGTCCACCTGACTCCACATCACTCGCTATTAAGCTCGCGCGGGTACCCATCAGGGCCGACCCATCTTTAGTAACACGTTTCATTATAAGTCAAGGTAACAATAGTAACTGTGTGTCTAACACCAAAGGGAGCCCTGAGGAATCACCCTCGATGGAATTCCCTCGGATGTTACCATCAAGGTGAACGAAGGAGGAATCACCCTTGAGGACCACACTTGAAGTGTTGCACAACGACGTCGTTATCGGGGGTGGTGTAGGAGGAATCACCCTCGCTTACCACGACTGACTAACTAACCTACAAGGTTATCATCAGAAGTGCTGACGAGGTATCACCCTCGGCACTCGATAGTAACCCTGTAGTGTCGGCAACTAAGGGGGAAAGTGACGTGCAGTGTCGGGGCCTGGTCTTCAATCCCGTTGCACGGGTCTTCTGATCATCCAGCGGGGCAGTCGGGTTAAGTGGGGTCTCTAATGGTCTCTACCCAACCTATTCTAAACAGTTTAGGATAACAGGTAAGTATCAACAGTAGGTTACAAGTAAACAGGCTATGCAGTAGATATAGGATAAAGTAATAGCAGCAGATTCTAATGCAAGCAAAAGAAAGAAGAGAGTGGGCGATATCGGAATGCTCAAAAAGGGGGTTCTTGCCTGAAAGCTCAGTGGCCAGGGTCTGATCGTCGGGAGCGTAGTCGACCTCCGGAGCTGCATCAGTCTCGGGAGCTACGTCGACGTCAGGGTCTATCGAGAGAGAAGAGGGGGAAGAAACAAATAAATGCACAGCAAACGATACAATACAGTCATGCTATGCTAAGATGCAGTGCAGGATTGCCTGAAGTATGTCTAAGTCAATTTTAGTTAATCTAGGGTTTAAACTGAATTTATTATCCGGTGATTATGCACTATTCATCTACCGGATACGGCCTCGAAGTTGCGGTTTCACCTACGTAGGGGGTTCTGACATGGAAATAGACGACACGATCAGATTCGTCTCGTCGTTCTGATCAACTTTCATGTTTTAAGTTTTTCGTTCTGAGTTACGGTTTAAAAGTTATTGATTTTCAAAGATTTAAATAATTTTCTGGAATTATTTCTATTTATTAATTCAACATTATCCAGAACAGTGATTGTCTGACGTCAGCAGTCAACAGTGGCGCTGACCTGGTCAAATCTGACCTGTGGTTCCAGTGGGACCCACATGTCACTCTCTGTGACTAAATGGATTTTAGTTAAAACTAATCAGAGGGTTAATTAGCATCTGGCCCCACCTGTCAGTGACTTATTAACTAAACTAATTATCTTTTAATTATAAAAACATTTTTAATTAATTAAAATGCATTGGGGCCTGCATGTTAGTGGCTGGGCTGCCCAGTCAGCACAGTTGGCTGGGTCAACCAATCAACTGGGGCCCCCAGGGCCCACGGTCAGTGGCCCAGGGGTGGGGCCCACCCATGCCACATCGGCGACGACGCCGGAGCGACGCCGGCGACCAAATACGCGGCGGCGCCTCACCGGACTTGGCCGGAAATGCGCTGCGCCATTTCACGTCGAATTACGGGGTCGGAGCAGCCAGGGAAGGCCGGCAGAGCCGCCGGCGTCGAGCCGTGGTGGTGGTGCAGCTCGGTCCTGAACAAAACCGTGGCTAAGGTGGCTCCTTTTGCGCGCAAACTAGCTAGGGTGTGACTGCGGCTCTCCAGGAACGCATTGACGTCGTCGGTTCGAGTTGCCGGAGCTCGGGAACGCGTCAATGGCGAATGCGGCGGCGGTCAGAGCACAGCCACGGTGGCAGCTTGTCGGAGGCGCGCAAATAAGCAGATAAGGGAGCAGGGGTAGAGGCGGAGCTCACGTAGCTACTACGAAAAGCCCGTGATCAGCTTAGTAGCGCAGAGGCTCGAGGTCGTCAGAGATCGCCGGAGATGCCGAAGATGGGCGCGGCTCGATCCATGGCCAACGGTGTCGCCCAGCTCGAATGGCACTCCGCAGGTGAGGTAGTCGAGCCCGGCGCGCCTTCCAGACGCGGTCGTTGGACTCGGGAACGCCGGTGGCCACGACGGAGCAGACCTACGGCGACGGCGGCGTGCTAGAGAGGAAGAGGGAGCGTAGCGGGGCGAGAGAAAGAGGGGAAAGTGAGCGCCGAGGTCCAGGGGGGATGGACGGCTTCGGCCTTATTCCCCAAGCGCGTCGGTAGCGTCGGTGGACATCGCCGTGTCGACGTTCGGCCGGTGCGCGCGCACGGCGACCACCGGCGCAGTGACACGGGGAGGAGGGAGAAGGGAATGGGCCCAGTGGGCTGGTCCAGGGGCACTGTGCACTTAGGCCCAGTGCACAGTGCCTCGTTTCATTTTTCTTATTTCTGTTTTCTATTTTCTTTATTTATTTTCTGTTTGGTAATTGTTTAGGCCACTTTGCACTTTTATAAAATATGAGAGTTGACCCAAATATTACTGTGAAATGTTAGCTTTCACCAAAAATTGGTTTGGGCAAAGTTGGGTTTCATTTGAATTTGATTTTAATATAAATGGATTAAATAACTCTGTTTTAGTGTTGTTTCATATTGTTTGAGTCATTTAACTAGTTCCAATTCCATTGTTTATATTTTTATGACTGCTTCTGGAATATTTGCTATTTAGTGAACATTTTTACAAAGGTGTTTGAACAAATTTATTTTGCACTTTTGAATTTGAGTTGATTTTCAGAATTGAATTTGAATTGTTTTGATTAACCACTATGACTAGGCACTGCAAATGAGATGACTTGGCATTATTAGCAGTTGATCACAGTGACTAATACACAGGGGTGTTACAAGTTCTCCTCCTCTAAAAGAAAGTCTCGTCCCGAGAATTTAGGAGGTAGAAGAGAAGAGGTCGGGATATTCTTCCCGAAGATGATCCTCACGTTCCCAAGTGTCTTCATCTTCAGTGTGATTCGACCACTGCACTTTCAGGAACTTGGTCGTCTTCTGACGAGTTCGACGTTCAGCTTCATCAAGGATGCGGATCGGATGCTCCTTATAAGATAAGTCGTGTTGTAATTCAAGCATCTCGTGATCCACTGCTCGGTGCGGAGATTCCTTGAATCATTTATGAAGTTGCGATACGTGGAAGACATCGTGGATATGAGAGAATTGTGGTGGCAACTCCAATTTATATGCCACCTGTCCACGTTTGGCAATTATGCGAAAAGGACCAATATAGCGAGGAGCTAGCTTGCCCTTGATTCCGAAACGACGAGTGCCCTTCATAGGAGTGACACGAAGATATGCTTGATCACCTATTTGATAAGTCAGACCCCATCGTTTGCGATCATAGTTGCTCTTCTGGCGGTCCTGAGCCGCCTTGAGATTTTCTCGGACAATTCTGACTTGTTCTTCAGCGTGTTGGATAAAGTCCGGTCCCACTAGAGGTCGTTCCCCAGTTTCTGACCAATTTAGAGGGGTTCGACACTTATGTCCGTATAGCACTTCGAATGGAGCCATCTTCAAACTGGCTTGGTAGCTGTTATTATAAGAGAATTCGGCAAACGGGAGAGATTCCTCCCACTTCTTACCGAATGATATAACACAAGCCCGAAGCATAACTTCAAGCACTTGATTTACTCGCTCGACTTGGCCTTGGGATTGAGGATGATAAGCTGAACTCCATGTAATGTGAGTCCCCATAGCTTCTTGGAAACCTTCCCAGAACTTGGACGTGAAAAGACCGCCACAATCCGAACAGATCTCCTTCGGAATCCCGTGGAGTGAAACGATTCTGGAGATATACAGCTCTGCTAGCTGGCTAGCGGTGATAGTCTCCTTGACAGGCAGAAAGTGAGCAACCTTGGAAAGCTGGTCGACGATGACAAGAATAGCATCGTGACCTTTCTGAGACTTTGGAAGACCAATAATGAAATCCATCTGCACTTTATCCCACTTCCACAATGGAATAGGGAGTGGTTGAAGAATTCCAGCAGGCTTCTGATGTTCTGCTTTCACGCGACGACATACGTCACATTCAGCAACATATCGAGCAATGTCCTGCTTCATTCTAGACCATCAGTACCTCTGTCGAAGATTGCGATACATCTTAGTGCTACCCGGATGGATAGACAGCGGTGTATCATGAGCCTCCTTCATGACCTTGTCAGTCATAAGCTCGAAGCGAGGTACTACAATGCGGTCTCGGAAGTATAAAGTTCCATCTTCAGCAACTGAGAAATCCCTGTACTTCTCAAGGTGAAGCTCTTTCTTCATCAAGTCAATTTCAGCATCTTTGGCTTGCGCTTCCTTAACAGCCTTCTGAAGGTCTGGCTGTACGACAAGGTTATTAAGAGAACCCTAGGGAACAATTCGCAGATTCAGCTGAGTCAGTTCTGCATAAAGACGAGGTTGAGCTCGCCTAACCATGAGGTTGTTGCAATAGGACTTGCGGCTCAGGGCATCGGCCATTACATTAGCCTTGCCCGGGGTATAAGAAATACCACAGTCATAGTCCGTAATTGTTTCCAACCAACGTTGCTGACAGAGATTAAGATCCGGTTGAGTGAACAAGTATTTCAGACTCTGATGACCGGTATAAATCTCACACCGATTACCAAGAAGGTAATGTCGCCATAACTTTAATGCATAGATCACTGCAGCAAGTTCAAGATCATGCACTAGATAATTTTCTTCATGAGGACGCAATTGTCGCGAAGCATACGCAATTACTCTTCGTTCTTGCATTAGGACACAGCCTAATCCCTGACGAGAGGTGTCATAATATATGACAAAGTCCTTGCGAGAATCAAGAGGAGCAAGCACTGGAGCAGAGGTAAGCTTGTCCTTGAGGGTTTGGAAACTCTCCTGACACTTGTCTGTCCACTCAAACTTAACGCCCTTGTGGAGCAGATTAGTCAGGGGCTTGGCGATCTTGGAAAAGTTCTCGACAAATCGACGGCAATAACTTGCTAAGCCGAGAAAACTTCGGACTTGCTTGGCATTCTTGGGAGGAGTCCAGTCAAGAATAGCCTGAACACGCTCCGGGTTAACGGCAATACCGTCCTTGGAAATGACATGTCCAAGGTAGGTTACTTCAGAAAGCAAGAATTCACATTTGGAGTACATGGCATATAACTTGTGCTCTCGAAGTCTCTCTAAAACAAGGCGAAGATGTTCGGCATGTTCCTCCTTATTCTTCGAATATAACAGGATATCATCCAGATATACCGCGATGAACTTGTCGAGGTAATCCATGAATATATAGTTCATCAGGCGGGAGAACGTAGCTGGAACATTCGTTAGGCCAAATGACATGACGGTGTATTCACAAGAGCCATAACGAGTAACGAAAGCGGTCTTCGGAATATCCTCTTCGCGAACACGGATCTGGTGATAACCCAACCTTAAGTCGAGTTTAGAGAACACCGAAGATCCAGCAAGTTGATCATATAAGTCATTGATCCGTGGAAGCGGATATTTATTCTGAATGGTTGCCTGGTTGATGGGACGGTAATCTTGGACCAACCTATTCGTACCATCTTTCTTCTTGACAAAGAGAGACGGTGCTCCCCAGTGTGACGACCCCGGCTTAATCGTGCACTAATCATACACGCAAATGCGCACGATCAAGCCTAAGGACTCACTTGAAGATATCACAACACAACTCTAAAACATAAAATAAAGTCATACAAGCTTAATATTACAAGCCAGGGCCTCGAGGGCTCGAATACAAGCTCGATGGCATACAAGCGTCAGCGGAAGCATTAGATATCTGAGTACAGATATATTACAGAGAGAGAGATAAGCCTTCACAGAGGCGGGGTAAAAATAAAAACTACGATCGAAAGGCGTAGGCCTCCTGCCCTGGACCCTCCGATCCTACTCCTGGTCGTCGAACGGCTCCTCGTAGTAGTAGTACTCGCCAGGCGGATAGTAGTACTGGTCGTCGGCTGGGGCTTCTGGCTCAGGGGCTCCGTCGTCTGGTGGCATCAAATGGAAAATGGGGGAAAAAGAAAATAAAGCAAACGTGAGTACTCATCCGAAGTACTCAGCAAGCAAGGATCTACACTACATATGCATCATTGTCAAAGGAATGGCTGTATATGTGGACTGGGCTGCAGAAATGCCAGAGTAGAGGGGGAAAGCCTAGTCCTATCGAAGACTAGCATCTTCAACAATCTTCAACAGTCTTGCAGCATCTGGAGAGAGCAGATGAACATAATGTAAAGTAGTAGTAGTAATATCATCAACCTCGACCTGAGATCCTTTCTCGACTCCCTGCGAGAAAGCAATCCCAGAGCCGTACTATCCAATTCTCATCACATGTTCTAGTTGTACCGATCGGGATACAACTCCGAGTGTCCGTTACCGTAGGACAGGCTATCGATAGAAGTTTCTTCCCTGCAGGGGTGCACCAACTTACCCACCACGCTCGCTTAACTCCGGCCGGACACACTTTTCTGGGTCATGCCCGGCCTCGGCTAAGCAACACGCCGCAACCCGACCAAATACTTAACAGAGAGGTCAGCACGCCGGACTAACCTATGCCCCCAGGGGTCTTGGGCCATCGCCCCGGGAACTCCTGCGCGTTGCGTGGGCGGCCGGAAGCAGACCTAGCAACCCCTTAATACAAGCGCGGTTGCGTAACCAGTCCAATCCAGTGCGCGCCGCTCAGTCGCTGACGTCCATTAAGCTTCGGCTGAAGTATACGACGCAGAACGCCCATACTATGCCCACGTGATGGTTAGTGCTATCGGGCCAGAGGCCCCTCGGATCAAATATCCAAACCGTAGTGGATTAGGAGCGCGCGGAAACGAGCAGAGACTCACGATCGATGTGACCCCGTCGCCCCGTCTCGAGGACTTGCGGCAAGGGCTAAGAATGCCCGGCCACGCCTCGTAGTTATCTCGCGGGCACCATCCAGGTCAACCCGACTCCACATCACTTCGCGTTAAGCTCGCGCGGGTACCCCTCAGGGCCGACCCGTCTTTAGTATCGTGGGTCATAGTCAAGTCATAATATCCAAGGTAACTGTGTGTCGGACACCGAAGGGAACCATGAGGAATCACCCTCGATGGAATTCCCGCTCGATGTTATCATCAAGGTGAACGAAGGAGGAATCACCCTCGAGGTCCACACTTGAGAGGTTGCGCGACGATGTCGTTATCGGGGGTGGTGTAGGAGGAATCACCCTCGCTTACCACGACCGAGTAACTAACCTACAAGGTTAACATCAGAAGTGCTAACGAGGTATCACCCTCGGCACTCGATGATAACCCAGCAGTGTCGGCAACTAAGGGGAAGTGATGTGCGGTGCCATGGTCTAGTCTTCAATCCCGATGATCGGGTCTTCTGATGTCCAGCAGGGCAGTCGGGATCAAGTGGGGGTCTCTGTCGTGTCTCTACCCACCTTATACTAAGCAGTCTAGGATAACCGGTAAGGTAACAAAGCAGGGTACAATAATCAGGCTATGCAGCAGATATAGGAAAACAGTAGCAGTAGCAGTTCTAATGCAAGCATAAGAGAGAAGAGAGTAGGCGATATAGGCATGCTCAAAATGGGGGTGCTTGCCTGTTTGCTCGGGGGCAAGGGCAAGGTCTTCAGTAGTATCGTCGGGGACGTAGTCGTACTCCTGTGCGGCGTCTGCCTCGGGAGCTACGTCAACGTCGGGGGCTACCGAGAGAGAAGAGGGGGAAGAAACAGGTAAACATAATGCAAACAAATGCAACACGGTGCGTGTGATGCTATGATGCAGTGTAGGGTTGCCTAAATATGCATCTAAGGCATTTTAGTTATTTTTAGAATTATTCTGGGATTTAATATCCGACGTGTGTGCACTATTCATCTGTCGGATTCGGGTCCGGAGTTACGAGTTCTTCTACGTAGGAGGTTCCGATGGAGAAACAGACGGCACGATCAGACTCGTCTCGTCGTTCTGAGCAACTTTCATGTTTTAACTTTTTCGATCCGAGCTACGGTTTAAAAGTTATTAATTTTTAAAGATTATTTGAATTTCTGGAATTATTTTATTTATCAGAAAATGAATTATGACGTCAGCATGACGCGCTGCTGACGTCAGCAAGTCAACAGTCGGCTGACTAAGTCAAATATGACATGTGGGTCCAGTGGGACCCACATGTCAGTCTCTGTTAAGAGTAACAGTGGATTAATTCAGTTAACAGGGTGATTAGAGGGGTGGGCCCCACATGTCAGTGAGACATTAGGCTAAATTAATTAATTTTAGTTAATTAAGTGCTTAATTAGGTTAATTAGCCACCGGGGCCCACATGTCAGAGAGAGGGGGTGAACAGTGCCGCGTTGACTCTGGTCAACGAGGTCAAAGTGGGGTCCCAGGGCCCACCAGTCAGTGGCCCAGGTGGTGCCACGTGGGTGCCACGCCAGCGCGGTGACCGGAGACGCGCCGGCGACCTTCCCAGCGGCGGAAGTTCGCCGGAGCTGCCCGGAAATCCGCTACGCTGCGTCAAATCGCCCGCAACCACTTGCGTTCGATCGGTCTCTCGCCCGCGCATCTAACTACGGTGGTAGTTCGACCGAACACGGCCTCTAGCGACGGCGGCGAGCGGTGGAGCGGTCGCCGGAGTTCGGGCTTCGATGAATCCTTAGCTAGGGGGTACGGGAGAGCGTGTGCGCGGGCGCGTTCGACTCCTGGAAGCAGCAGGAACAGAATGCCGTGCTCAAACGAGCACGACAGGGGCCATGGCCACGGCGGCGAGTTGAACCGCGGCGTCGGGCTCACGGCGTCGTCGGCTGCTAGCTACAGGCGACGGCGGGCAGCGCAAAGAATAGGAGAGAAAGGCTGGAAGCTCACCGAGCGGCTACGGAAAGCCCTTGGTGGCTTAGGAGCAGCAGACGTGTGGCGCCCCCGGCTCGATCGTACACTAATCATGCACGCAAACGTGTACGATCAAGATCAGGGACTCACGGGAAGATATCACAACACAACTCTAAAACATAAATAAGTCATACAAGCATCATAATACAAGCCAGGGGCCACGAGGGCTCGAATACAAATGCTCGATCATAGACGAGTCAGCGGAAGCAACAATATCTGAGTACAGACATAGGTTAAACAAGGTGCCATAAGATGGCTAGCACAAACAGGGATACAACAGATCGAACAGGCGCAGGGCCTCCTGCCTGGGATCCTCCTAACTACTCCTGGTCGTCGGCGTCCTGGACGTAGTAGTAGGCTCCGCCCTGGTGGTAGTAGTCGTCGAAGGTGGCGTCTGGCTCCTGGGCTCCAACATCTGGTTGCGACAACCAGCAAAAAGGGAAAGGGGGAAAAGGATGGGGGAAAGCAACCATGAGTACTCATCCAAAGTACTCGCAAGCAAGGATCTATACTACATATGCATGGTATATGTGTAAAGAGGCAATATCGGTGGACTGAACTGCAGAATGCCAGAATAAGAGGGGGATAGCTAGTCCTGTCGAAGACTACGCTTCTGGCAGCCTTCGTCTTGAAGCAATAGAAGAGATTAGTTGGAAGTTAACCAAACAACAACGTATAGCATAATCCTACCCGTCGATCCTCTCGTCGCCACCATGCGAGAGAGCGACCACCGGGTTATATCTGTCACTTGTAAGGGTGTGTTTTATTAAGTATCCATTTCTAGTTGTCATGAGGTCGGAATACAACTCCGGGTCGTCCTTTTACCGAGGGACACGGCTATTCGAATAGATAAACTTCCCTGCAGGGGTGCACCACATATTCCCCAACACGCTCGATCCCCTTTGGCCGGACACACTTTCCTGGGTCATGCCCGGCCTCGGAAGATCCACACGTCGCAGCCCTACCTAGGCTCAACAGAGAGGTCAGCACGCCGGACTAATCCTAGGCACTCTGGGGTCTGGGCCCATCGCCCAGTGCGCTCCTACACGTTGCGTACGCGGCCGCGAGCAGACCTAGCAACCCACACGATCACGGCGGTTACGTTAGCGCGGTCCAACACGGCGCGCGCCGCTCAGTCGCTGACGTCAAGAAGGCTTCAGCTGATACCACGACGCCGGGATACCCATAACTACTCCCGCGTAGTTGGTTAGTGCGTATAGGCCAGTGGCCAGACTCAGATCAAATATCCAATCTCGTTAAGCGTGTTATTATGAAGTAAACGCGAACGCCGACCAGGGCCTGGCCCACCTGTCTCCTAGGTGGTCTCAACCTGCCCTGTCGCTCCGCCACAAAGATCCACACAAAGGGCCGTGGGGACAAAGGCCCTTTCAGCCCCCAATCCGTGAATCACTCGCGGGTACTCTTCGAGCCGACCCGACTTTAGTCACCATTTGTATAGTATGTATATATGTATAGTATAACCCGTGATCACCTCCCGAGTGATCACGGCCCGATAGTATAGCAAGGCAGACTGACAAGAATGCAGGGCCAATGATGATAAACTAGCATCCTACACTAGGCATTTAGGATTGCAGGTAAGGTATCAACAGATGTAGCAACAGTGTCAGGCTATGCATCAGACTAGGATTAACGGAAAGCAGTAACATGCTACACTACTCTAATGCAAGCAGTATAGAGGAGAATAGGCGATATCTGGTGATCAAGGGGGGGGCTTGCCTGGTTGCTCTGGCAAGTAGGGGTCGTCAACAACGTAGTCGGTCGGGGCACCAGCAGCTGCGTCGGTCTCGTAATCTACCGAAGAGAAGAGGGGGAAGAAACAGTAAACACACGGCAATAATGCAACAGGGATGCATGACATGTCTAAATGATATGCCGGGGTGATATACAGCCTAACTAAGCGATTTAGTTAATTTAGGAATTTATTCGGATTTATTTAATTAAAGTTGGACACTATTCATTTATCGGAATCGGTCTAATTGTTCAACGTTCTCATAGCTGCGGGCGTCTGACGGAGATACCGAGGGCGTATCCGGGTTCGTATCGTCGTTCTGAGCAAGTTTCATGTATAAAATATTTTCATCGGAGTTACGGTTTAAAAGATATGATTTTCTAAAGTTTTTATTAATTTCTGAAATTTTAATTAATTATTTAATTCAACATTATCCGAAACAGTAATTGATGACGTCAGCATGACATCATGCTGACGTCAGCAGTCACCTGACAGGGTGGGTCCCACCTGTCATAGGCTGTTAGGTTAATTAGGTTTAATTAATTTAATTACTGATTACTGTTTAATTAACACTAATTAGTTAATTAGATTAACCTAATCAGGATTAATTAACTAATTAATTAATTAATTAATTAATTATTTATTTTAATTATTTTAATTATTTATTTTTATTTCTATTTTCTTAAAACTGTTTCTGGGCCGTGGGCCCCATTCGTCAGCGTCACAGGGGTTCGGGCCCCACTGGGCAGTGGCCCAGGGGCGGACACGTCCGGGGCGTGCCCCTTTCGGGACCGGACATGTCCGGTGCCCAAAAGGGGACGCACGGGCGGTCGGCGGGCGCGGGCGCCGGCGAGGCCACGGCAGGGCCGGAGGCGGGACGGCGGCGCGGTGGCTGGAGCGGCCGCGGGCGGCAGCGCGGTGGCTGGAGCGGCAGCGGGCGGCGGTCGCGCGGAGGCGAAGCGGGGGGGGCCGGAGCGGGCGGTTGGCGGCGAGGAGCGACGCGGGCGCGCGAGCGAAGGCAGTGGGCGGCGCGCGCGCGCGTGCGACAGAGGCGAGGCCAAGGCCGGAGCGCGGCGCGGCGAGGCCAAGGCCGGAGCGCGGCGCGGCGAGGCCAGGGAGCGCGGGCGCGTGCGCGAGCAGAGAGGGGGGGAGAGGCCCGAGGCCTCACCGGGATCCGTAGGGACGGGGCAGCGGGGGTCGGGGTGGTCGACGAGGACGACGGCGACGGGGAGGCAGGCCGGCGGGGACAAGGCGGCGACGTAGACGAGGCAGACCGGCGAGGGAGAGCTCCGGCCGGTGGCGTCGTGCGGCGAGGGCGAGGCAGCGCGGTCGGGCGCGTCGGGGCGAGCGGCGTCGAGGGAGCCGGCCGGCGAGGGAGAGCGGGATCCGGGCGGCGGCGTCCAACGGCGACGGCGAGGCGGCGCGGTCGTCGCCGCGACCGAGGGACGGGGTCGTCGCGGCGACCTCCACCTCTCGATCCCGATCCAATCGGGGGAGAGGGGGGGATATATCGGGAGAGGGGGGAAGTGGGGGGGTGGCTGGTTAGGGTTTCCCCCCCCATGGGGATAAGGCAGGGGATGGGGCTGGGCCGGCCAGTTGGGCCAGGTGGGTCGGCCAGCTGGGCCGCCTGGCCCAGTTGGCCAGGGGGGCCTTTTCTTTTCTTTTGTTTTTCTGTTTCTTTTCCCTTTTCTTTACTGTTAAATGTTTAGGCCCCAAATGGTTTTTGTAAAAAGTGTGACCTATTTCATAAATACCATTGCATTATTCCTCAACACCTAAAATTAGTTTGGACAAAACATAATTCCATATTTATTTCAGATTTAATAAATGGTTATTAAATACCATCTTTATCCACTGTTTGAGGTTGTTCGAGTCACTTATCCAATTCCAATGATGTTGGTTTCAATTTTAGAATAGCCTCTGGAATATTTGTTACTTATCTGACATTTTAGTTTCTATGTTGGACAACTTTTATACTCCACTTTCATTTAAATTTGAATTTGACTTAGGAGTTGAAATGCAATATTATGCTAATGATGATTATGCACTATTAATCATGATGACATGGCCTCATCAAAAGGGTGATCTCTGTAGCTTAATACAGGGGGTGTTACAAATCTCCTCCACTACAAGAAATCTCGTCCCGAGATTTAGGAGGTAGAAAGAAACAAAGCGGGGTATTCATCGCGAAGACGATCCTCGCGTTCCCAAGTGGCTTCATCCTCAGAATGGTTTGACCACTGAACCTTGAGGAACTTGATAACCTTCTGGCGTGTGCGACGCTCGGCTTGATCGAGAATGCGGACCGGATGCTCTCTATAAGAGAGGTCTTGTCGCAGTTCAAGCAATTCGTGATCTACTCCGCGGATAGGGTCTTTGAAGCAGCGGCGGAGTTGTGATACGTGGAACACATCGTGAACCTGAGAAAGGTTCGGTGGAAGTTCCAACTGATATGCCACTCTACCACGCCTTTCAAGAACAGTGAAAGGACCAATATAGCGAGGAGCTAGCTTGCCCTTGATCCCGAATCGGTGTGTACCTTTCATCGGTGTGACTCGAAGATAAGCCTTTTCGCCAGGTTGATAGACCATATCTTTGTGTTTGCGGTCATACTGACTCTTTTGACGTGACTGAGCAGTCTTCAAATGCTCGCGGACAACGCGAACTTGATCTTCGGCAAGTTGGATAATATCCGGACCGAAGAGTGGACGTTCCCCAGTTTCTGACCAATTCAGAGGGGTTCGGCACTTTCGTCCGTACAATACTTCGAAGGGGGCCATCTTCAGACTGGCTTGATTGCTGTTATTGTAAGAGAATTCGGCATATGGGAGAGATTCTTCCCATTTCCTTCCGAAGGATATGACACAAGCTCGAAGCACGTCTTCGAGAACTTGGTTGACTCGTTCAACTTGTCCTTGAGACTGAGGGTGAAAAGCGGTGCTGAAGGACAGATGAGTTCCCATAGCTTCTTGGAAACTTGCCCAGAATCTTGAAGTGAATAAGCTGCCACGGTCTGAACTGATAACCAGTGGAATACCATGAAGTGAAACAATTCTGGACATGTAGAGAGTTGCGAGCTGACTAGCAGTGATCATCTCTTTGACGGCTAGAAAATGTGCAACTTTGGAAAGTCGGTCAATGACGACAAGAATAGCATCATTACCTTTCTGTGATTTGGGAAACCCAGTGATAAAGTCCATTTCAACATGGTCCCATTTCCATTCAGGAACAGCAATTGGTTGCAGAGTTCCGGCGGGCCTTTGATGTTCTGCTTTGACGCGACGGCAAACATCACATTCAGCAACATAGCGAGCAATGTCTTGCTTCATGTTTGACCACCAGAATCTTTGACGGATGTCTTGGTACATCTTGGTACTGCCGGGATGAATAGACAACGGAGTGTCGTGAGCTTCTTGCATGACCTCCTGAGTCATACCCAGGTTACCTTTAGAGGGGACCACTAGACGACTTTTAAAGAACAAGGTGCCAGTATCATCAATAGTGAAGAACGAAGGCCTTCCTTCAGCGAGATAGCGCTTAATCTTGTGGGCTTGAGAGTCATAACCCTGCAGCGTCTTGATGCTGTCCACGAGATCTGGTTTAGCAACCAGGGTATTAAGTGAACCCTGGGAAACAACGTGGAGGTTCATTTTGTAGGAACCTTTAGGAGGGGAAGCGAGTGCTCCAGGAGGAACAATGTGGAGATTCAGCTTTCTGAATTCTTCAATAAGCGAAGGTTGAACTTCGTGAAACTGGAGGTGACTGCAATAAGACTTGCGGCTCAAGGCATCGGCCATTACATTAGCCTTGCCAGGGGTATAAGAAATACCCAAGTTAAAATCCGCTACGGTCTCCATCCATCTCTGTTGACGGAGGTTCAGGTCTGGCTGAGTGAACAGATACTTCAGACTTTGATGATCGATGTAGATCTCGCAACGATTACCGAGAAGGTAATGTCGCCACTGTTTTAGTGCATGGATGACGGCAGCAAGCTCGAGGTCATGTACTGGGTAATTCTCTTCGTGCGGACGCAATTGACGCGAAGCATAAGCAATTACTCTGCGGTCTTGCATTAGGACACCGCCTAATCCTTGACGGGATGCATCACAATAGATGACAAAATCCCTCTGGGAATCAGGAGGGGCAAGCACAGGGGCAGAAGTCAGCTTGTCTTTGAGCGTCTGGAAACTTTCCTGACACTTTTCCGTCCAATCGAACTTGACGCCTTTATGAAGCAGGTTAGTCAGGGGCTTGGCGATCTTGGAGAAGTTCTCGACAAATCGACGGCAATAGCTGGCGAGTCCGAGAAAACTTCGAACTTGCTTGACGTTCTTTGGAGGAGCCCAATCAAGAATAGCCTGAACTCGCTCGGGGTTGACGGCAATACCATCCTTGGAGATGACATGCCCAAGGTATGTTACTTCGGGAAGCCAGAATTCACACTTGGAAAACTTAGCATATAGTTGATGCTCTCGAAGTTTCTCCAGAACAAGTCGAAGATGTTCAGCATGTTCCTCTTTGTTCTTGGAGTATACTAGGATATCATCCAGGTAAACCACGACGAACTTGTCAAGGTATTCCATGAATATATAATTCATCAGGCGGGAGAATGTGGCGGGAGCATTGGTTAAGCCGAATGACATGACAGTGTACTCGTATGAGCCATATCGAGTAACGAAGGCGGTCTTTGGGATATCCTCTTCACGAACACGGATCTGGTGGTAACCCAACCTTAAGTCGAGTTTAGAGAACACTGATGAACCCGCCAGTTGATCATACAGATTGTTTATCCGGGGAAGGGGATATTTGTTCTGGATAGTTGCTTGGTTAATAGGACGGTAATCTTGGACCAATCGGTTTGATCCATCCTTCTTCCTGACAAAGAGAGAAGGTGCTCCCCAAGCGGAGGAACTTGGGCGAATGAAACCCTTACGAAGTGAAGCGTCGATTTCCTCCTTAAGTTCAAGGAGTTCATGCGGCGGCATCTTGTAGGGTCGCTTGGCGATAGGAGTGGTGCCTGGTTTCAAGTCGATGACAAATTCGACAGCTCGAGCAGGGGGTATCCCTGGGAGTTCTTCTGGGAAAACACCTTGGAATTCGCGAACAACTGGAATGTCCTCGATGCCTTCAAGTGGTGATGCGTTTAACGCATTCAAGGCATAAAGTCTCGCCTCGGCATTTTGGATGATTTGAGCCTGGTAGCTTATTATTTCTTCAGAAGGGTGTAGAAGATGGACGATCTTCGTGGCGCAAACTATAGAAGCAGTATGCGCTTTCAACCAATCCATTCCAAGAATGAGGTCGATATTACAAGACTTTAGTATGAAAGGGGAGGCGTGAAACTCCAGCCCTTCAATTTCAACGGTGACGTCGTTGCTACCCATGGAGGTTTGACATTGACCCGCGGGGGTGTGTATTACTATTGCAGTGTTCATGACCTCACAATTAATGTCGTGTTTGTATGCAAATTCTTCGGACATGAATGAATGCGATGCTCCCGAATCAAATAAAACAGAAGCTGGTACTGAATTAACAAGGAGAGTACCCATCACGGTGGCAGGCTGGTCCTGAGCTTCATTGAAATCGGTGTGGTTGGCCTGAATACGCCCATAAGTCTTGGCATTGTTGTTGCGAGGCTGATTGTTCCTACGGCCAGTTGCAGGAAGTGCCAGTTGGTTCTGGTTCTGAATGCAGTTCCTGGAAAAATGACCTGGCTGCCCACACTTGTAGCACAGACTATCATTGGGATTAGGAGCAGGAGCTCGGGGTGGTGGAGCTGGAAGTCCTGGCTGCCTAGGTGGTGGAGGCAGGCGTGGTGCAGTATAGGACCGTCTTGGAGCAGGTGCAGCTGGACGGTACACGCTGTTTGGAATCCAGATCCGGCGCTTCTGTGCAGGCTGGCTCGAAGATGAACCAGTGTCACGGTTGCGCCTAAGAGATCCCTGGTGTGCCTGCAGACCAGTCTCGACCTGGATAGCCTTGTTCACCAAGATGGAGAAATTATCAAATTCATGCACAAGGAGCGCTAGCTTGATGTCAGCTTGAAGTCCTTCGCGAAACCTTTCCTGACGGCGAGCATCAGTGGGAATGTCTTCTTCAGCATAGCGGGATAATTCCAGAAACTCCCGCTGATAAGCTTCCACTGTCTTGTTGCCCTGGGTGAGGTTGCGGAACTCTTGCTTCTTCCGGTCCATGATTCCCTGGGGAATGAAACGGGCACGGAAGGCAGCTTGGAAATCCGGCCAAGTGATGACTGTGCCAGCTGGTTGAGTGCGCCTGTGGCTGTCCCACCATTGAGCAGCGGGGCCCTTGAGAAAGAAGGAGGCGAAGGTGACATAGTTTGCAGGGGCAACGCCACCAGATTCCAACTCATAGGTGATGTCGCGAAGCCAGTCATCCGCATCCAGGGGCTGAGTTGAGCCGCGGTAGACGGTTGGGTTGAGGCGCATAAAGTCCTGCAGGGTCCCTAGGCCCGGATACTGGTTCATATTGGGACGAGGAAACTGATCCATGATCCCTTGCATGAACTGACGTTGCAGTTCAAATTGCTGCATCATTCCAGCCATATAGTTCGGCGGTGGTGGACCGTTGGCACCACGGCCACGACCACGACCAGCGGGTCTAACCATCCTGCTAATTTACAACAGGGGGTAGTTTAGTAAAAGCAAGCACGAGTGCTTAGCGACAAGCATGATGTAACACGACAATACTCCAAGCAGTGTTATAGATACATAACAGTAGTCGATTAAGACATACAGATCCATACACAACGTCGGGTACAAGCGGACAGCATAACGGCGCAAATCAAAAGCTAGACATACTAGGCGGCGCGCAGGCACGCGGTAAGGAAGTACACAACGAGAGATAGCAAAGGCTACATCAACGTCGGAGAGAACCACTGTATCGGGGTAGCTGCGAGTGCGGACGACGAATGTTCGTCGCGGAAAGATCCTGTGCTCCATGTGCACTCTGATGCAGAACCCGGTCTCGAGCTGTAAGAAGAGGTCCACGTGTCGGTGTGTGACCTCCAACAGTAGGCCAGTCAATACCAGCATACATCTGAGTCCTGCGCGGATAAAGGATGTGCTCCGGATGTATCCCTGCACGGACAGCGGGCAGCAACTGCGTCATAGCATCGTAGAGGCGTGCTCGAGTGGCAACCAACTCGACGGCAAGAGCCCGAACAGTGCGATCCAGAGCCTGAGTGCAC
The DNA here is from genome assembly GCA_011799875.1 of Thinopyrum elongatum. NCBI lineage: Eukaryota > Viridiplantae > Streptophyta > Magnoliopsida > Poales > Poaceae > Thinopyrum > Thinopyrum elongatum. The sequence continues at coordinate 673,601,890 of CM022298.1, forward strand.
TGAATCAGAACGCGCGGGTCGTAGCGACGAGGCTCGTACGGGGCACAGATAGCCGTGTAGTATCCGGTAGCATCTCCAGCAGGGGCATACGGAATGTAGCGGAACTCGGAGTCATCCAAGATAGCATTGTGCTCCCCTCGTAGACGTGCGACAGCGGAGTAGGCGGCATCATGGACTGCCATCTCAATCGTCACGCCTAATCCGTGAAAAAGGTGTAGCTCGGTGTCTGAGTTGTTCTGCTGATCATAAATCCGAACTTCAGCATAGTACTGTTCCTGGTTGAACTCGCGGTAATCCTCATAAACCAAGTACTCAGGGTACCAACGGTAGCCAAGTCTGGTCATGAGAGCGATCAGGACAGCTGGAAACCCAGGGGTATTACGAGCCCAAGTGCGAAGCACAAGCTGTGTCGTAGGACGCGGTGGAAACAAACGGTCCATCTGAAACAGAGGAAATTCAGGTTTGTCAAACGACAATAAGAGGTTTAACACAACTCGAAGAGAAAGGTTAAACAAAACAATGGAAAGGAAAATGATTATCAGACTAATCAGATCATCGACAGGGAAATCGCACAGATATCCAGCTCTCCGGGTAGACAGAATTTACGAGATCCTAAGTGTCGGCATTAGTAAACTTCATTTAACCCGAGTAGAAGAGAGATCAGAGTCCCAGAGTATAGACGAGGAATAAAAGATCCTAATACCACCCAGTTGGCAATGTGGGCCCGTAAGCCACACAGCCAAGTTAGTAAAACGGTTTTCTTTGTCTAGACTCAACTTCGGTCAAGGAACTGGAAAGGGGGATTCCTACAGGCAGTCGGCTCTGATACCAACTTGTGGCGCCCCCGGCTCGATCGTACACTAATCATGCACGCAAACGTGTACGATCAAGATCAGGGACTCACGGGAAGATATCACAACACAACTCTAAAACATAAATAAGTCATACAAGCATCATAATACAAGCCAGGGGCCACGAGGGCTCGAATACAAATGCTCGATCATAGACGAGTCAGCGGAAGCAACAATATCTGAGTACAGACATAGGTTAAACAAGGTGCCATAAGATGGCTAGCACAAACAGGGATACAACAGATCGAACAGGCGCAGGGCCTCCTGCCTGGGATCCTCCTAACTACTCCTGGTCGTCGGCGTCCTGGACGTAGTAGTAGGCTCCGCCCTGGTGGTAGTAGTCGTCGAAGATGGCGTCTGGCTCCTGGGCTCCAACATCTGGTTGCGACAACCAGCAAGAAGGGAAAGGGGGAAAGGAGGGGGAAAGCAACCGTGAGTACTCATCCAAAGTACTCGCAAGCAAGGATCTATACTACATATGCATGGTATATGTGTAAAGAGGCAATATCGGTGGACTGAACTGCAGAATGCCAGAATAAGAGGGGGATAGCTAGTCCTGTCGAAGACTACGCTTCTGGCAGCCTCCATCTTGAAGCAATAGAAGAGATTAGTTGGAAGTTAACCAAACAACAACGTATAGCATAATCCTACCCGTCGATCCTCTCGTCGCCACCATGCGAGAGAGCGACCACCGGGTTATATCTGTCACTTGTAAGGGTGTGTTTTATTAAGTATCCATTTCTAGTTGTCATGAGGTCGGAATACAACTCCGGGTCGTCCTTTTTACCGAGGGACACGGCTATTCGAATAGATAAACTTCCCTGCAGGGGTGCACCACATATTCCCCAACACGCTCGATCCCCTTTGGCCGGACACACTTTCCTGGGTCATGCCCGGCCTCGGAAGATCCACACGTCGCAGCCCCACCTAGGCTCAACAGAGAGGTCAGCACGCCGGACTAATCCTAGGCACTCTGGGGTCTGGGCCCATCGCCCAGTGCGCTCCTGCACGTTGCGTACGCGGCCGCGAGCAGACCTAGCAACCCACACGATCACGGCGGTTACGTTAGCGCGGTCCAACACGGCGCGCGCCGCTCGGTCGCTGACGTCAAGAAGGCTTCAGCTGATACCACGACGCCGGGATACCCATAACTACTCCCGCGTAGTTGGTTAGTGCGTATAGGCCAGTGGCCAGACTCAGATCAAATATCCAATCTCGTTAAGCGTGTTATTATGAAGTAAACGCGAACGCCGACCAGGGCCTGGCCCACCTGTCTCCTAGGTGGTCACAACCTGCCCTGTCGCTCCGCCACAAAGATCCACTCAAAGGGGCGTTGGGACAAAGGTCCTTTCAGCCCCCAATCCGTGAATCACTCGCGGGTACTCTTCGAGCCGACCCGACTTTAGTCACCATCTGTATAGTATGCATATATGTATAGTATACACCCGTGATCACCTCCCGAGTGATCACGGCCCGATAGTATAGCAAGGCAGACTGACAAGAATGCAGGGCCAATGATGATAAACTAGCATCCTACACTAGGCATTTAGGATTGCAGGTAAGGTATCAACAACAGTAGCAACAATGACAGGCTATGCAGCAGAATAGGATTAACCGAAAGCAGTATCATGCTACACTACTCTAATGCAAGCAGTATAGAGGAGAATAGGCGATATCTGGTGATCAAGGGGGGGGCTTGCCTGGTTGCTCTGGCAAGTAGGGGTCGTCAACAACGTAGTCGGTCGAGGCACCAGCAGCTGCGTCGGTCTCGTAGTCTACCGAAGAGAAGAGGGGGAAGAAACAGTAAACACACGGCAATAATGCAACAGGGATGCATGACATGTCTAAACGCAGGGCCAGGGTGATATACAGCCTAACTAAGCGATTTAGTTAATTTAAGAATTTATTCGGATTTATTTAATTAAAGTTGGACACTATTCATTTATCGAAATCGGTCTAATTGTTCAACGTTCTCATAGCTGCGGGCGTCTGACGGAGATACCGAGGGCGTATCCGGGTTCGTATCGTCGTTCTGAGCAAGTTTCATGTATAAAATATTTTCATCGGAGTTACGGTTTAAAAGATATGATTTTCTAAAGTTTTTATTAATTTCTGAAATTTTAATTAATTATTTAATTCAACATTATCCGAAACAGTGCTGCGATGATGTCAGCATGACATCATGCTGATGTCAGCAGGCGCCCTGACAGGGTGGGTCCCACCTGTCATAGACTGTTAAATTAATTAGGGTTAACTAATTATATTACTGTTTAATTAACACTAATTAGTTAATTAAATTAACCTAATCAGGATTAATTAACTAATTAATTAATTATTTTTATTATTTTTATTTTTATTTTTATTTCCTTTTTATTAAAACGTTCTGGGGCTGGGCCCCACATGTCAATGGGCCAGGGGGACTTAACGGGCGCTGGGTACGGGTATCGGGCGGGCGAACCCGCTCGAACGGGCACGGGCGATGGGGCGCGCCAGGGCGCCATCGCCGGTCGCGGGAGATGGCCGCGAGGGTGCGCGGCCGGCGGCCACGGCGCGGCTGGAGCCGCGGGGGGGGGGAGGACCGGTGGCCGGAGGCGGCGTAGAGGGGCGAGGTGGGACTGGCGGCAGAGGTAGGCGAGGGTGAGGCGCAGGCAGCGCGCGGGGTAGTGAGTAGGGGCCGGCGAGGCAGAGAGGCCTCAGCGGGGCGAGGCGCTGGGCGCGGTGACCGCTGGGCGACGGGCACGGCCGGACGGCGCGGCGCATGGCCAGGGCACGGCCCGACCGCGGTGAGCGCGGGGCCGGAGCGCGCGAGGCGTGGTCACGGCCGGAGCGGAGCAACGGTGGGCGCGGCGGGAGCGCGGCAGGCGAGCGAGAGAGGAGGACCGGGGGCCTCACCGAGGGAGCGTAGGGACGGGGCAGTGGAGCGCGAGGAGGAAGACGGGGACGACGGCGGAGAGGAGAAGCAGGCCGGCGGGGGAGCGCTCCGGCGACGGCGTCCAACGGCAATGGCAACGGGGCGGCGTCGGGCGGCAGGGTCGGGGCGTCGCGGCGACCTCCACCTCTCGATCCCGATCCAATCGGGGGAGAGGGGGGGATATATCGGGAGAGGGGGGAAGTGGGGGGGTGGCTGGTTAGGGTTTCCCCCCCCATGGGGATAAGGCAGGGGATGGGGCTGGGCCGGCCAGTTGGGCCAGGTGGGTCGGCCAGCTGGGCCGCCTGGCCCAGTTGGCCAGGGGGGCCTTTTCTTTTCTTTTGTTTTTCTGTTTCTTTTCCCTTTTCTTTACTGTTAAATGTTTAGGCCCCAAATGGTTTTTGTAAAAAGTGTGACCTATTTCATAAATACCATTGCATTATTCCTTAACACCTAAAATTAGTTTGGACAAAACATAATTCCATATTTATTTCAGATTTAATAAATGGTTATTAAATATTATCTTCATCCACTGTTTGAGGTTGTTCGAGTCACTTATCCAATTCCAATGATGTTGGTTTCAATTTTAGAATAGCCTCTGGAATATTTGTTATTTATCTGACATTTTAGTTTCTATGTTGGACAACTTTTATATTCCACTTTCATTTAAATTTGAATTTGACTTAGGAGTTGAAATGCAATATGATGCTAATGATGATTATGCACTATTAATCATGATGACATGGCCTCATCAAAAGGGTGATCTCTGTAGCTTAATACAGGGGGTGTTACAAGACGGCGCCGGGGACGACGAAGCTCACTGGAAGCGGAGAGATGCGGGGCGGCTCGATTCGCTTGTAGCCGGGCTCCCTGGCTCCTTCCAGTGGCGCCAGAGGTTGAGGAGGACGACGACGGAGCTGGCCGGCACAGTGGGCGAGCGCGGGGTCGCCGGTGGCCACGGCAAATGGCGAAGTGCGGCGTCGTCGGCGCTCGGACGCCTCGGATCTGAGGAGGAAGGAGGCAGAGCGAGCGAGGGAGAGAGATGGGGAATGCCAGGGGAAGCCAGGGGGGTTGAGTGGCTCCGGCCTTATCTCCTCCTCCTCCCTGTAGCGTCGGTGGCGCCGCGGTGTCGCCGGCCGACTGGCGCGCGCGCGCGCGGCCACGGCGGGGACGACACGGGGAGGAGGGAGACGAGGTGGGCCTGCTGGGCCGCGACTCGGGGCACTGTGCACTAAGGCCCAGTGCACAGTGTCCCGCTTTTGATTTTCTGTTTTAGCTTCTCCATTTTCTTTTATCCTTTTCTGTTTCAAAATGTTTAGGGCACTTGTGCACTTTCGAAAAATGTGGGAGTTGGCCCAAATATTGCAATGCAATATTAGCTCTCACCAAAAAGTGGTTTGGACAGTTTTGGAGTTCATTTGAATCTGCAATGATTTTAAATGAATTAATATTGCTGTTTTGGGTGCTGTTTCATCTTGTTTCACTCACTTAGCTAACTCCAAAAATAATGATTATGATTTTGCCATGACCACTGGATTATTTGCTAATTAAATAACATTTCTCCAGCAGAGTTTGATCAACCTCATATTTCACTTATGAATTTAAGTTGATTTTTTTTTAAATGGAGTTGATTTACTTTGGTTAACCACTATGTTTAATCACTGCATATGATATGACTTGGCATTATTAACAGCTGATCATGGTGGCTATTACATAGGGGTGTTACAAGTTCTCCTCCTCTAAAAGAAATTCTCGTCCCGAGAATTTAGGAGGTAGAAGGAAAGAGTCCGGGATATTCTTCCCGAAGATGATCCTCACGTTCCCAAGTGGCTTCATCTTCAGTATGATTCGACCATTGCACTTTTAGGAACTTGGTCGTCTTCTGACGAGTACGACGCTCAGCTTCGTCGAGGATGCGGATCGGATGCTCCTTATAGGAAAGATCATGTTGTAGCTCGAGCATCTCATGATCCACTGCACGACGCGGGGATTCCTTGAAGCACTTACGGAGTTGCGACACGTGGAAGACATCATGAATATGTGAGAATTGCGGTGGCAACTCCAATTTATATGCCACCTGTCCCCGTCTAGCCACGATGCGGAAAGGACCAATATAGCGAGGAGCTAGCTTGCCCTTGATTCCGAAACGACGGGTGCCCTTCATTGGAGTGACACGAAGATAGGCTTGATCACCAGGTTGATAGATCACACCCCATCGCTTGCGATCATAATTACTCTTCTGACGGTCTTGAGCTGCTTTGAGATTCTCCCGGACAATTCGGACTTGTTCTTCGGCATGCTGAATGATGTCCGGTCCAACAAGAGGTCGTTCCCCAGTTTCTGACCAATTCAGAGGGGTTCGACATTTACGTCCATAAAGAACCTCAAATGGGGCCATTTTTAAGCTGGCTTGATAACTGTTGTTATAAGAGAACTCGGCATACGGGAGAGATTCCTCCCATTTCTTACCGAAGGATATAACACAAGCTCGAAGCATGTCTTCAAGCACTTGATTAACACGCTCAACTTGGCCTTGAGATTGGGGATGATAAGCTGAACTCCAAGTAATATGAGTTCCCATTGCTTTCTGGAAACTTTCCCAGAAATGGCCAGTGAAAATGCTGCCACGGTCTGAACTGATTTCCTTGGGAATACCATGGAGTGAAACAATTCTGGAGATATATAGCTCTGCTAACTGACTAGCAGTAATAGTCTCCTTAACTGGCAGAAAGTGTGCAACCTTGGAAAGTTGGTCAACGACGACAAGAATAGCATCGTGACCCTTCTGAGACTTGGGAAGACCAGTAATGAAGTCCATTTGCACTTTATCCCACTTCCATAGAGGAATAGGGAGCGGTTGCAGAATTCCAGCAGGTTTCTGATGTTCTGCCTTGACGCGACGACAAACGTCACACTCGGCAACATAACGAGCAATATCCTGCTTCATCCTAGACCACCAGTACCTTTGACGAAGATCTCGATACATTTTGGTACTACCCGGATGGATAGACAGCGGTGTATCATGGGCCTCCTTCATGACTTTGTCAGTCATCAGCTCGAAGCGAGGTACTACGATGCGGTCTCTGAAATATAATGTACCATCTTCAGCAACTGAGAAATCCCGATACTTAGTAAGGTGAAGCTCCTTCTTCATCAAGTCAATTTCAGCATCTTTGGCTTGCGCTTCTTTAACAGCCTTCAGAAGGTCTGGCTGTACCACAAGGTTATTAAGAGAACCCTGGGGAAGATTTCGCAGATTCAGCTGAGTCAGTTCTGCGTGAAGACGAGGTTGAGCTTGCCTAACCATGAGGTTGTTGCAATATGACTTGCGACTCAGGGCATCGGCCATTACATTAGCTTTGCCCGGGGTATAAGAAATACCGCAGTCATAATCCGCAATAGCTTCTAACCATCGTTGTTGTCGGAGATTAAGATCCGGTTGAGTGAATAAGTATTTCAGACTTTGGTGATCGGTATAAATTTCACACCGATTACCCAGAAGGTAGTGTCGCCATAACTTCAATGCATACATCACTGCTGCAAGTTCAAGATCATGCACTGGATAATTCTCTTCATGTGGACGCAATTGACGTGAAGCATATGCAATTACTCTCCGCTCTTGCATTAGTACGCAGCCTAATCCCTGACGAGAGGCGTCGCAATATATGACAAAGTCCTTGCGAGAATCAGGAGGAGCAAGCACTGGAGCAGAAGTGAGCTTGTCCTTGAGGGTTTGGAAACTTTCCTGACACTTGTCTGTCCACTCAAACTTAACGCCTTTGTGGAGCAGATTAGTCAGGGGCTTGGCGATCTTGGAGAAGTTCTCGACGAATCGGCGACAATAGCTGGCTAGACCGAGAAAGCTTCGGACTTGCTTGGCATTCTTCGGAGGGGTCCAGTCAAGGATAGCCTGAACACGCTCCGGGTTAACGGCAATACCGTCCTTGGAAATCACATGTCCAAGGTAGGTCACTTCAGGAAGCCAGAATTCGCATTTAGAGAACTTGGCATATAATTGGTGCTCTCGAAGTCTCTCCAGAACTAGTCGAAGGTGCTCAGCATGTTCTTCTTTGTTCTTCGAATAAACCAGAATATCATCCAGATATACCACGACGAATTTGTCGAGGTAGTCCATGAATATATAATTCATTAAGCGGGAGAAGGTAGCTGGAGCATTCGTCAGACCAAATGACATGACTGTGTACTCGTAAGAGCCATAACGAGTAACGAATGCAGTCTTCGGAATATCCTCTTCGCGAACACGGATCTGGTGATAACCCAACCTCAAGTCGAGTTTAGAAAACACCGAAGATCGATCAACTTGCAGGATCCTACTCTCCGTGTGCACTCTGATGCAGAATACGGTCTTATCGAATGACAACTCGGAGTATAATACAACTCGGAGAGAAAGGTTAAACAAAACAATGGAAAGAAAAATGATTATCAGACTAATCAGATCAACGACAGGGAAATCGCACTGAATCCAGCTCTCCGGGTGGATAGAATTAACGAGATCCTAAATGTCGGTGTTAGTAAATTTTATTAAACCCGAATATATGAGAGATTAGAATCCCAGAGTAAAGACGAGGAATAAAAGATCCTAATACCACCCAGTTGGCGACGTGGGCCCGTAAGCCACACAGCCAAGTTAGTAAAACAATTTTTGACCACTAGACTCAACTTCGGCCAAGGAATTGGGAAGGGGGATTCCTAGAGGCAGTCGGCTCTGATACCAACCTGTGACGACCCCGGCTTAATCGTGCACTAATCATACACGCAAATGCGCACGATCAAGCCTAAGGACTCACTTGAAGATATCACAACACAACTCTAAAACATAAAATAAAGTCATACAAGCTTAATATTACAAGCCAGGGCCTCGAGGGCTCGAATACAAGCTCGATGGCATACAAGCGTCAGCGGAAGCATTAGATATCTGAGTACAGATATATTACAGAGAGAGAGATAAGCCTTCACAGAGGCAGGGTAAAAATAAAAACTACGATCGAAAGGCGTAGGCCTCCTGCCCTGGACCCTCCGATCCTACTCCTGGTCGTCGAACGGCTCCTCGTAGTAGTAGTACTCGCCAGGCGGATAGTAGTACTGGTCGTCGGCTGGGGCTTCTGGCTCAGGGGCTCCGTCGTCTGGTGGCATCAAATGGAAAATGGGGGAAAAAGAAAATAAAGCAAACGTGAGTACTCATCCGAAGTACTCAGCAAGCAAGGATCTACACTACATATGCATCATTGTCAAAGGAAAGGCTGTATATGTGGACTGGGCTGCAGAAATGCCAGAGTAGAGGGGGAAAGCCTAGTCCTATCGAAGACTAGCATCTTCAACAATCTTCGACAGTCTTGCAGCATCAGGAGAGAGCAGATGAACATAATGTAAAGTAGTAGTAGTAATATCATCAACCTCGACCTGAGATCCTTTCTCGACTCCCTGCGAGAAAGCAATCCCAGAGCCGTACTATCCAATTCTCATCACATATTCTAGTTGTACCGATCGGGATACAACTCCGAGTGTCCGTTACCGTAGGACAGGCTATCGATAGAAGTTTCTTCCCTGCAGGGGTGCACCAACTTACCCACCACGCTCGCTTAACTCCGGCCGGACACACTTTTCTGGGTCATGCCCGGCCTCGGCTAAGCAACACGCCGCAACCCGACCAAATACCTAACAGAGAGGTCAGCACGCCGGACTAACCTATGCCCCCAGGGGTCTTGGGCCATCGCCCCGGGAACTCCTGCACGTTACGTGCACCGCCGGTGAGCAGACCTAGCAACCCCTTATACAAGCGCGGTTGCGTTCCCAGTCCAACCCAGCGTGTGCCGCATCAGTCGCTGACGTCCATTAAGCTTCGGCTGAAGTATACGACGCAGAACGCCCATACTATGCCCACGTGATGGTTAGTGCTATCGGGCCAGAGGCCCCTCGGATCAAATATCCAAATCGTAGTGGATTAGGAGCGCGCGGAAACGAGCAGAGACTCACGATCGATGTGACCCCGTCGCCCCGTCTCGAGGACTTGCGGCAAGGGCTAAGAATGCCCGGCCACGCCTCGTAGTTATCTCGCGGGCACCATCCAGGTCAACCCGACTCCACATCACTTCGCGTTAAGCTCGCGCGGGTACCCCTCAGGGCCGACCCGTCTTTAGTATCGTGGGTCATAGTCAAGTCATAATATCCAAGGTAACTGTGTGTCGGACACCGAAGGGAACCATGAGGAATCACCCTCGATGGAATTCCCGCTCGATGTTATCATCAAGGTGAACGAAGGAGGAATCACCCTCGAGGTCCACACTTGAGAGGTTGCGCGACGATGTCGTTATCGGGGGTGGTGTAGGAGGAATCACCCTCGCTTACCACGACCGAGTAACTAACCTACAAGGTTAACATCAGAAGTGCTAACGAGGTATCACCCTCGGCACTCGACGGTAACCCAGCAGTGTCGGCAACTAAGGGGTAGTGATGTGCGGTGCCAGGGTCTGGTCCTCAATCCCGATGATCGGGTCTTCTGATATCCAGCAGGGCAGTCGGGATCAAGTGGAGGTCTCTGTCGTGTCTCTACCCAGCCTATAATAATCAGTCTAGGATAACCAGTAAGGTAACAAAGCAGGATACAATAATCAGGCTATGCAGCAGATATAGGAAAACAGTAGCAGTAGCAGTTCTAATGCAAGCATAAGAGAGAAAAGAGTAGGCGATATAGGCATGCTCAAAATGGGGGTGCTTGCCTGTTTGCTCGGGGGCAAGGGCAAGGTCTTCAGTAGTATCGTCGGGGACGTAGTCGTACTCCTGTGCGGCGTCTGCCTCGGGAGCTACGTCAACGTCGGGGGCTACCGAGAGAGAAGAGGGGGAAGAAACAGGTAAACATAATGCAAACAAATGCAACACGGTGCGTGTGATGCTATGATGCAGTGTAGGGTTGCCTAAATATGCATCTAAGTCATTTTAGTTATTTTTAGAATTATTCTGGGATTTAATATCCGACGTGTGTGCACTATTCATCTGTCGGATTCGGGTGGAGTTACGAGTTCTTCTACGTAGGAGGTTCCGATGGAGAAACAGACGGCACGATCAGACTCGTCTCGTCGTTCTGAGCAACTTTCATGTTTTAACTTTTTCGATCCGAGCTACGGTTTAAAAGTTATTAATTTTTAAAGATTATTTGAATTTCTGGAATTATTTTATTTATCAGAAAATGAATTATGACGTCAGCATGACGCGCTGCTGACGTCAGCAAGTCAACAGTCGGCTGACTAAGTCAAATATGACATGTGGGTCCAGTGGGACCCACATGTCAGTCTCTGTTAAGAGTAACAGTGGATTAATTCAGTTAACAGGGTGATTAGAGGGGTGGGCCCCACATGTCAGTGAGACATTAGGCTAAATTAATTAATTTTAGTTAATTAAGTGCTTAATTAGGTTAATTAGCCACCGAGGCCCACATGTCAGAGAGAGGGGGTGAACAGTGCCGCGTTGACTCTGGTCAACGAGGTCAAAGTGGGGTCCCAGGGCCCACCAGTCAGTGGCCCAGGTGGTGCCACGTGGGTGCCACGCCAGCGCGGCGACCGGAGACGCGCCGGCGACCTTCCCAGCGGCGGAAGTTCGCCGGAGCTGCCCGGAAATCCGCTACGCTGCGTCAAATCGCCCGCAACCACTTGCGTTCGATCGGTCTCTCGCCCGCGCATCTAACTACGGTGGTAGTTCGACCGAACACGGCCTCTAGCGACGGCGGCGAGCGGTGGAGCGGTCGCCGGAGTTCGGGCTTCGACGAATCCTTAGCTAGGGGGTACGGGAGAGCATGTGCGCGGGCGCGTTCGACTCCTGGAAGCAGCAGGAACAGAATGCCGTGCTCAAACGAGCACGACAGGGGCCATGGCCACGGCGGCGAGTTGAACCGCGGCGTCGGGCTCACGGCGTCGTCGGCTGCTAGCTACAGGCGACGGCGGGCAGCGCAAAGAATAGGAGAGAAAGGCTGGAAGCTCACCGAGCGGCTACGGAAAGCCCTTGGTGGCTTAGGAGCAGCAGACGGCGCCGGGGACGACGAAGCTCACTGGAAGCGGAGAGATGCGGGGCGGCTCGATTCGCTTGTAGCCGGGCTCCCTGGCTCCTTCCAGTGGCGCCAGAGGTTGAGGAAGACGACGACGGAGCTGGCCGGCACAGTGGGCGAGCGCGGGGTCGCCGGTGGCCATGGCAAATGGCGAAGTGCGGCGTCGTCGGCGCTCGGACGCCTCGGATCTGAGGAGGAAGGAGGCAGAGCGAGCGAGGGAGAGAGATGGGGAATGCCAGGGGAAGCCAGGGGGGTTGAGTGGCTCCGGCCTTATCTCCTCCTCCTCCCTGTAGTGTCGGTGTCGCCGCGGTGTCGCCGGCCGACTGGCGCGCGCGCGCGCGGCCACGGCGGGGACGACACGGGGAGGAGGGAGACGAGGTGGGCCTGCTGGGCCGCGACTCGGGGCACTGTGCACTAAGGCCCAGTGCACAGTGTCCCGCTTTTGATTTTCTGTTTTAGCTTCTCCATTTTCTTTTATCCTTTTCTGTTTCAAAATGTTTAGGGCACTTGTGCACTTTCGAAAAATGTGGGAGTTGGCCCAAATATTGCAATGCAATATTAGCTCTCACCAAAAAGTGGTTTGGACAGTTTTGGAGTTCATTTGAATCTGCAATGATTTTAAATGAATTAATATTGCTGTTTTGGGTGCTGTTTCATCTTGTTTCACTCACTTAGCTAACTCCAAAAATAATGATTATGATTTTGCCATGACCACTGGATTATTTGCTAATTAAATAACATTTCTCCAGCAGAGTTTGATCAACCTCATATTTCACTTATGAATTTAAGTTGATTTTTTTTTTAAATGGAGTTGATTTACTTTGGTTAACCACTATGTTTAATCACTGCATATGATATGACTTGGCATTATTAACAGCTGATCATGGTGGCTATTACATAGGGGTGTTACACCCAGGCAGAGGAACTGGGACGGATGAAACCATTCTTAAGTGATTTATCGATTTCTTCCTTAAGCTCAATAAGGTGGTGCGGTGGCATCTTGTAAGGACGCTTCGCAATAGGAGTGGTGCCAGGCTTCAAGTCGATGACGAACTCGACAGCTCTAGCAGGGGGTATTCCTGGAAGTTCTTCTGGAAAGACATCCTGGAAGTCACACACGACTGAAATGTTTTCGATCCCCTCAAGCGGAGAAGCGTTCAACGCATTCAAGGCATAAATCTGAGCCTCAGCGTTCTGAGTGAGATGAGCTTGATAATTCACTAGCTCATTTGATGGGTGTAGGAGGTGTACAATTTTAGTAGCGCAATTGATTGAGGCACAGTGAGCCTTCAACCAATCCATACCCAAAATAAGGTCAGTTTTGGAAGAACTCAGGATAATTGGGAGTGCCTGAAATTTCAACCCCTCAATTTCAACAGTGACTTCGGGGCTGAACAGGGAGGCTCGACATCTACCCGTGGGAGTGTCAACCCCTAACGGATGATGTAGGTTGTCACACTTAACTCCATGCATGAATGCAAAGTCTACCTACATGAATGAATGCGATGCTCCTGAATCAAATAAAACACATGCAGGTACGGAATTAACAAGAAGTGTACCCATCACGGTTTCAGGTTGATCTTGAGCTTCAGCCATGTTGACATGATAGTTCTGTCCATGACCATAAGAAGGTCAGGCATTGTTATTGCGCTGCTGAGGAATACCACGGGCAATACCACGGCCAGCAGAAGGGAGAGCTAGTTGATTCTGATTCTGAGTACAGTCTCTGGCACGGTGACCTGGCTGGCCACACTTGAAGCAGAGTCCACTGTCAGGACATGGTGCGGGAGCTCGAGGTGGTGGTGCTCGAAGAGGCTGCCTCGGTGGTGGAGGAGGCAGACGAGGTGCAGCATAAGCAGGCCTGTACACTGGAGCTGTTGGACGGTACATGCTCTATGGAATCCATATGTGGCGCTTCTGGGAAGACGAGCCCAAAGATGAGCCCGCTTCACGAATGCGTCTGGTCGCTTCCTTGTGCTTCTTCAGACCAGTCTCGACCATGATAGCCTTGTTCACCAAGGTGGCGAAGTCAGGAAAATCTTGGACGAGGAGGGCTAGCTAAATGTCATGGTGCAGCCCTTCACAAAACTTCTCCTATCTACGAGCATCAGTAGGTATGTCTTCTTCAGCGTAGCGAGACAAGTCAAGGAACTCTCGCTGATAGACTTCTACAGACTTGTTGCCCTGAACGAGGCTACGGAACTCGGCCTTCTTCCGAGCTATAACAGCTTGAGGAATATAGCGGGCGCGAAAAGCAGTCTTGAACTCCACCCAGGTGACGACAGTTCCAGGAGGTAGGGTCTGTCGGTGAGTGGCCCACCATTGTGCTGCGGGTCCCTTCAAGAAGTATGTCGCGAAGGTGACATAGTTGGCAGGGGTGACATCAGCGGACTCCATCTCATAGAAGATATCACGCAGCCAGTCATCGGCATCCAGTGGATTCACTGTGTTGCGGAAGAATGACGGGTTGAGTCGCACAAACTCTGGCAGTGTGATTGAAGGTGGCTGTTGGTTATCATTGGGACGAGGGAACTGTTGCATAATTCCCGTCATGAATTGACGATTGAGTTCAAACTGTTTCATCATAGCTGCCATATAGTCAGGCGGTGGCGGCGGAGGTGGATTGTTATCACCCATCCTGCTAAATCAACAGGGGTAGTTTAGCAGAAGACACTGCGAGTGTTTAGGAACAATTATGATGTAACACGACGAGATTTAAGTAGTTCAACAGATGCTTAATAATAGTCATTAAGTCATACAGATCCATACAGAGTCGGTTACATTCGGGCAGCATAACAACATGAATTTAAAAGCTAGACATGCTAGGCGGCGCGCAGGCACGCGGTAAGGAAGTACACAACGATACATAGCAAAGGCAACATCAACATCGGAGAAAACCACTTAAACGGGGTAGCTGCAAGTGCGGACGACGGACGTTCGTCGCAAAGGGATCCTGCGCTCCATGTGCACTCTGATGCAGAACCCGGTCTCGAGCTAAAAGAAGAGGTCCACGTGTAGGTGTGTGACCTCCCACAGCAGGCCAATCGATCCCTGGTGGCATCTCGGTCCTGCGCGGGTAAAGAATGTGCTCCGGATGTATCCCTGCACGAACAGCTGGTAGCAACTGTGTCATAGCCTCGTAGAGGCATGCTCGAGTGGCAACTAACTCGAAGGCAAGAGCCCGAACAGTGCGATCCAGAGCCTGAGTGCACTGAATCAGAACTTGCGGGTCGTAACGACGAGGCTAATACGGGGCGCAGATAGCTGTGTAGTATCCAGTAGCATCTCCAGCAGGGGCATACGGAATGTATCGAAACTCAGAGGCGTCCAAGCTAACGTTGTGCTCTCCTCGGAGACGTGCGACAGCAGAGTAGGCGGCATCATGGACTGCCATCTCAATCATCAGGCCGATACCGTGGAAAAGGTACAGCTCAGTGTCTGAGTTATCCTGCTGATCATAGATGCGAACATCAGCATAGTACTGCTCCTGGTTGAACTCATGGTAAACCTCGTAGACCATGTACTCGGGGTACCATAGGTAACCCAGCCTGGTCGAGAGAGCGATCAGAACAGCTGGAAACCTAGGGGCATCGCGAGCCCACGTGCGAAGCACGAGCTGCGTCGTAGGGCACGGTGGAAATAGACGATCCATCTGAAATAAAGAAGTTCAGGGTTGTCATATGACTATGAGAAATATATCAGATCTCGGAAAGAAAGGTTAAACAAAACAATGGAAAGGAAGATGATTATCAGACTAATCAGATCAATCACAGGGAAATCGCAAAGAATCCAGCTCTCCGGATGGATGGGATTTACGAGATCCTAAGTGTGGGCGTTAGTAAATTTATTAAACCCGAATAGAAGACTGATCAGAGTCCCAGAGTAAATGTCGAGGAATAAAAGATCCTAATACCACCCAGTTGGCGACGTGGGCCCGTAAGCCACACAGCCAAGTTAGTAAAACAGTTTTCGACCACTAGACTCAACTTCGGCCAAGGAATTGGAAAGGGGGACTCCTACAGGCAGTCAGCTCTGATACCAACCTGTGACGACCCCGGTGTAATCGTGCACTAACCATACACGCAAATGCACACGATCAAGCCTAAGGACGCACTTGAAGATATCACAACACAACTCTAAAACATAAATAAAGTCATACAAGCTTAATATTACAAGCCAGGGCCTCGAGGGCTCGAATACGTAGCTCGATGGCATACAAGTGTCAGCGGAAGCATCAGATATCTGGGTACAGATATATTATAGAAATAGAGCTAAGCCTTTAGGAAGGCGGGGCAAAATAAAATACTACGATCGAAAGGCGTAGGCCTCCTGCCTAGGATCTTCCGAATCCTACTCCTGGTCGTCAGTCGGCTCCTCGTAGTAGTACTCGCCGGGAGGGTAGTAGTAGTAGCAGCCGTAGTCGTCGACAGGGGTAGCTATCTCAGGGGCTCCGTCATCTGGTGGCGACATATGGATATGGGGAGAAAAAGAAAGTAAAGCAAACGTGAGTACTCATCCGAAGTACTCAGCAATCAAGGACCTACACTACATATGCAACATTTTCAAAGGAGGGCTGTTCATGTGGACTGGGCTGCAGAAATGCCAGAATAAAGGGGGAAAGCCTAGTCCTATCGAAGACTAGCATCTTCAAGCATCTTCATCGGTCTTGCAGCATTAGAAGAGTGCAGATTAACATAATGTAAAGTAGTAGTAGTGTCATCACCCTCGCCCAGAGATCCTTCCTCGACTCCCTGCGAGAAAGCAATCCCAGAGCCATACTATCCAGTTACCATCTCAAGTCACCAGTTCTAGTTGTATCGATCGGGATACAACTCCGAGTGTCCGTTACCGTAGGACAGGCTATCGATAGATGTTTTCTTCCCTGCAGGGGTGCACCAACTTACCCACCACACTCGCTTAACTCCGGCCGGATACACTTTTTAGGGTCATGCCCGGCCTCAGCTAAGCAACACGCCGCAACCCGACCTAGGCTCTAAAGAGAGGTCAGCACGCCGGACTAACCTATGCCCCCAGGGGTCTTGGGCCTTCGCCCTGGGAACCCTGCACATTGCGAGGACGCTCCGGAAGCAGACCTAGCAACCCCTTATACAAGCGCGGTTGCGTTCCCAGTGCAATCTAAAGCGGGCCGCTCCTCGCTGACCTCAATAGAGCTTCAGCTGATGTATACGACGCAGAACGCCCATACTATGCCCACGTGATGGTTAGTGCTATCAGGCCAGAGGCCCCTCGGATCAAATATCCAAACCGTTAGTGGATTAGGAGCGCGCGGTAATGAGCAGAGACTCACGATCGATGTGACCCCGTCGCCCCGTCTCGAGGACTTGCGGCAAGGGCGAGGAATGCCCGGCCACGCCTCGTGTTCAACCCTCGGGCACCATCCAGGTCCACCCGACTCCACATCACTCGCTATTAAGCTCGCGCGGGTACCCATCAGGGCCGACCCGTCTTTAGTAACACGTTTCAGTATAAGTCAAGGTAACAATAGTAACTGTGTGTCTAACACCAAAGGGAACCCTGAGGAATCACCCTCGATGGAATTCCCTCGGATGTTACCGTCAAGGTGAACAAAGGAGGAATCACCCTCGAGGTCCACACTTGAAGTGTTGCACGACGACGTCGTTATCGGGGGTGGTGTAGGAGGAATCACCCTCGCTTACCACGATCGACTAACTAACCTACATGGTTATCATCAGAAGTGCTGACGAGGTATCACCCTCGGCACTCGATATATAAACTTACATTCATGAGAATATTGTTGATAAGCTCTGGATAGCTTGGATTCTGACTACCATTCCCAAACGGAATAAACTTAAATGGAACTGGATATTGTAACAAGTTTGTTGCAGCAACAAACACATCAGTACAGAGAAACATATTATGGGGAAAGTTGACATAAGTGGAAAAGGTACAGCTCAGTGTCTGAGTTATCCTGCTGATCATAGATGCGAACATCAGCATAGTACTGCTCCTAGTTGAACTCATGGTAAACCTCGTAGACCATGTACTCGGGGTACCAGAGGTAACCCAGCCTGGTCGAGAGAGCGATCAGAACAGCTGGAAACCTAGGGGCATCGCGAGCCCACGTGCGAAGCACAAGCTGCGTCGTAGGGTGCGGTGGAAACAGACGATCCATCTGAAATAAAGAAGTTCAGGGTTGTCATATGACTATGAGAAATATATCAGATCTCGGAAAGAAACGTTAAACAAAACAATGGAAAGGAAGATGATTACCATACTAATCAGATCAATGACAGGGAAATCGCACAGAATCCAGCTCTCCGGATGGATGGGATTTACGAGATCCTAAGTGTGGGCGTTAGTAAATTTATTAAACCCGAATAGAAGAGTGATTAGAGTCCCAGAGTAAATGTCGAGGAATAAAAGATCCTAATACCACCCAGTTGGCGACGTGGGCCCGTAAGCCACACAGCCAAGTTAGTCAAACAGTTTTCGACCACTAGAGTCAACTTCGGCCAAGGAATTGGAAAGGGGGACTCCTACAGGCAGTCGGCTCTGATACCAACCTGTGACGACCCCGGCTTAATCATGCACTAACCATACACGCAAATGCACATGATCAAGCCTAAGGACGCACTTGAAGATATCACAACACAACTCTAAAACATAAATGAAGTCATACAAGCTTAATATTACAAGCCAGGGCCTCGAGGGCTCGAATACGTAGCTCGATGGCATACAAGTGTCAGCGGAAGCATCAGATATCTGGGTACAGATATATTACAGAAATAGAGCTAAGCCTTTAGGAAGGCGGGGCAAAATAAAATACTACGATCGAAAGGCGTAGGCCTCCTGCCTAGGATCCTCTGAATCCTACTCCTGGTCGTCAGTCGGCTCCTCGTAGTAGTACTCGCCGGGAGGGTAGTAGTAGTAGCAGTCGTAGTCATCGACGGGTGTAGCTATCTCAGGGGCTCCGTCATCTGGTGGCGACATATGGATATGGGGAGAAAAAGAAAGTAAAGCAAACGTGAGTACTCATCCGAAGTACTCAGCAAGCAAGGATCTACACTACATATGCAACATTTTCAAAGGAGGGTTGTTCATGTGGACTGGGCTGCAGAAATGCCAGAATAAAGGGGGAAAGCCTAGTCCTATCGAAGACTAGCATCTTCATCGGTCTTACTGCATTAGAAGAGTGCAGATTAACATAATGTAAAGTAGTAGTAGTGTCATCACCCTCGCCCAGAGATCCTTCCTCGACTCCCTGCGAGAAAGCAATCCCAGAGCCATACTATCCAGTTACCATCTCAAGTCACCAGTTCTAGTTGTATCGATTGGGATACAACTCCGAGTGTCCGTTACCGTAGGACAGGCTATCGATAGATGTTTTCTTCCCTGCAGGGGTGCACCAACTTACCCACCACGCTCGCTTAACTCCGGCCGGACACACTTTTCCGGGTCATGCCCGGCCTCGGCTAAGCAACACGCCGCAACCCGACCTAGGCTCTAAAGAGAGGCCAGCACGCCGGACTAACCTATGCCCCCAGGGGACTTGGGCCTTCGCCCTGGGAACCCTGCACGTTGCGAGGACGCTCCGGAAGCAGACCTAGCAACCCCTTATACAAGCGTGGTTGCGTTCCCAATCCAATCCAAAGCGGGCCGCTCCTCGCTGACGTCAATAGAGCTTCGGCTGATGTATACGACGCAGAACGCCCATACTATGCCCACGTGATGGTTAGTGCTATCAGGCCAGAGGCCCCTCAGATCAAATATCCAAACCGTTAGTGGATTAGGAGCACGCAGTAACGAGCAGACACTCACGATCGATGTGACCCCGTCGCCCCGTCTCGAGGACTTGTGGCAAGGGCGAGGAATGCCCGGCCATGCCTCGTGTTCAACCCTCGGGCACCATCCAGGTCCACCCGACTCCACATCACTCGCTATTAAGCTCGCGCGGGTACCCATCAGGGCCGACCCGTCTTTAGTAACACGTTTCAGTATAAGTCAAGGTAACAATGGTAACTGTGTGTCTAACACCAAAGGGAACCCTGAGGAATCACCCTCGACCTCGGATGTTACCGTCAAGGTGAACGAAGGAGGAATCACCCTCGAGGTCCACACTTGAAGTGTTGCACGACGACGTCGTTATCGGGGGTGGTGTAGGAGGAATCACCCTCGCTTACCACGACCGACTAACTAACCTACAAGGTTATCATCAGAAGTGCTGACGAGGTATCACCCTCAGCACTCGATAGTAACCCAGTAGTGTCGGCAACTAAGGGGGAAAGTGATGTGCGGTGTCAGGGCCTAATCTTCAATCCCGTTGCACGGGTCTTCTGATCATCCAGCGGGGCAGTCGGGTTAAGTGGGGTCTCTGATGGTCTCTACCCAACCTATTCTAAACAGTTTAGGATAACATGTAAGTATCAACAGCAGGTTACAAGTAAACAGGCTATGCAGCAGATATAGGATAAAGTAACAGCAGCAGATTCTAATGCAAGCATATGAGAGAAGAGAATGGGCGTTATCGGAATGCTCAAAAAGGGGGTGCTTGCCTGGAAGCTCGATGGCCAGGGTCTGATCGTCAGGAGCGTAGTCGACCTCCGGAGCTGCGTCAGTCTCGGGAGCTACGTCGACGTCAGGGTCTATCGAGAGAGAAGAGGGGGAAGAAACAAATAAATGCAGAGCAAATGATGCAATACAGGCATGCTATGCTAAGATGTAGTGCAGGATTGCCTGAAGTATGTCTAAGTCAATTTTAGTTATTCTAGGGTTTAAACTGAATTTATTATCCGGTGATTATGCACTATTCATCTACCGGATACGGCCTCGCAGTTGCGGTTTCACCTACGTAGGGGGTTCCGACATGGAAACAGACGACACAATCAGATTCGTCTCGTCGTTCTGATCAACTTTCATGTTTTAAGTTTTTCGATCTGAGCTACGGTTTAAAAGTTATTGATTTTCAAAGATTTAAATGATTTTCTGGAATTATTTCTATTTATTAATTCAACATTATCCAGAACAGTGATTGTGTGACGTCAGCATGACGCAGAGGTGACGTCAGCAATCAACAGTGGCGCTGACCTGGTCAAATCTGACATGTGGGTCTAGTGGTACACACATGTGAGTCTCTGTGACTAAATAGATTTTAGTTAAAACTAATCAGAGAGTTAATTAGCAGCTGGCCCCACCTGTCAGTGACTTATTAACTAAACTAATTATCTTTTAATTATAAAAACATTTTTAATTAATTAAAATGCAGTGGTGCCCGCATGTCAGTGGCTGGGCTGCCCAGTCAGCATAGTTGACTGGGTCAACCAGTCAACTGGGGCCCCCAGGGCCCACGGTCAGTGGCTCAGGGGTGGGGCCCACCCATGCCACGTCAGCGACGACGCCGGAGTGATGCCGGCGACCAAATACGCGGCGGCGCCTCGCCGGAGTTGGCCGGAAATGCGCTGCGCTGCGCCGTTTCGCGTGATTTCGACTGCGTTCGAACGCCCACACGCTCGCGCGTCGAACTACGGGGTCGGAGCGGCCAGGGAAGGCCGGCAGAGCCGCCGGCGTCGAGCCGTGGCGGCGGTGCGGCTCGGTCCCGAACGAAACCGTGGCTAAGGTGGCTCCTTTCACGCGCAAACTAGCTAGGGGGTGACTGCGGCTCTCCAGGAACGCATTGACGTCGTCGGTTCGAGTTGCCGGAGCTCGGGAGCGCATCAATGGCGAATGCGGCGGCGGTCAGAGCACAGCCACGGTGGCAGCTCGTCGGAGGCGCGCAAATAAGCGGAGAAGGGAGCAGGGGTAGAGGCGGAGCTCACGTAGCGGCTACGAAAAGCCCGTGATCAGCTTAGTAGCACAGAGGCTCGAGGTCGTCGGAGATCGCCGGAGATGCCGAAGACGGGTGCGGCTTGATCCGCGGCCAACGGCGTCGCCCAGCTCGAATGGCACTCCGCAGGTGAGGTAGTCGAGCCCGGCGCGCCTTCCAGACGCGGTCGCCGGACTCGGGAACGCCGGTGGCCACGACGGAGCAGAGCTACGGTGACGGTGGCGTGCTGGAGAGGAAGAGGGAGCGCAGCGGGGCGAGGGAAAGAGGGGAAAGTGAGCGCGGAGGTCCAGGGGGGACGGACGGCTTCGGCCTTATCCCCCAAGCGCGTCGGTAGCGTCGGTGGACGCCGCCGTGTCAACGTTTGGTCGGTGCGCGCGCGCGGCGACCACCGACGCAGTGACACGGGGAGGAGGGAGAAGGGAATGGGCCCAGTGGGCTGGTCCAGGGGCACTGTGCACTTAGGCCCAGTGCATAGTGCCTCGTTTCATTTTTCTTATTTCTGTTTTCTGTTTTCTTTATTTATTTTCTGTTTGGTAATTGTTTAGGCCACTTTGCACTTTTATAAAATATGAGAGTTGACCCAAATATTACTGTGAAATGTTAGCTTTCACCAAAAATTGGTTTGGGCAAAGTTGGGTTTCATTTGAATTTGATTTTAATATAAATGGATTAACTAACTCTGTTTTAGATCTGTTTCATATTGTTGGAGTCATTTAACTAGTTGCAATTCCATTGTTTATATTTTTATGAGTGCTTCTGGAATATTTGCTATTTAGTGAACATTTTTACAAAGGTGTTTGAACAAATTTATTTTGCACTTTTGAATTTGAGTTGATTTTCAAAATTGAATTTGAATTGTTTTGATTAACCACTGTGACTAGGCACTGCAAATGAGATGACTTGGCATTATTAGCAGTTGATCACAGTGACTAATACACAGGGGTGTTACAAGTGTCACTTTGGATACTATCTCAACATTCAGACCAATATGATGAGAGGGTGCCTATAATGATTGGAGTTGGTTTGGTAATCTAAGCTAAACTAAAAGGCTGGAGGCAAGATCATTGCCTAAAAGAAAAATGTTGGAAGTATGATCACGAGGAGCTCACCATTGGGGAAAAAAAAGACTTCGCTATTACACTAAAGTTTGTGCAAGAAATTGGTGACACCTCATTTCAGGTCAGATACGAACAGTACAAGTTTTGCCCAGATTTGGTTGAGTTTCAACCAAATTCGAACGAACTTTTTTTTTCTGCGAATGATCCAGATCAATTATCAAAGCTGAGCGGAAGTACAAAGCATCTCGAACATAATAAAAATTATATTGAGATTCCAAGACCCCCAAACAATCACTACTGATGCCAGAACGAACATTAACTCCAACTTAGTTGAATTGACAAATAAAATGAACATTTTTTTGTTAATAATTTCTTACTAAACTCCCTTCTCAAGTAGATGTCATTTTAGTTGACACAATGACACTTATAGATTTACATAGAAAATACTTTGTTGTGATTATATTTCTCCATGCATTTTTCTTACCAAAAATAAGGTAATTTTCATATCGACTTTTAAAGCAGCAAATAAAAGAGAAAACGACGTAATATAAGAAGGCGTGAACCCTTTGAACAACTGGCATAACTTCACGACCGTATCATCTTTCTGTGAACAGCTTTCCTTAAAGTACCGTCTAGAGTTCTACATCATGTGATGTTGACTTCTTATATCTTGAATACAAGACGAAGAAGAAGAAGATTAGGACCACAATTAATTTATTTAAGTGATTACCTCATTGGAATCTAGACACGTTCTTTGGTATAGCTTTTGGTCAATGTTAGTTGGTCCTGTTTATTAGGTATTACCATGCCACGCGTCACCTATCTTATCAAACATGAATGAAGCCAAAGAACTCCCGCAAAAAATAGAGAATGAAGCCAACGAACAACACCAGATAATAACCCATACATGTTAAATAAGTAGGTGGCCTATCTATTTGAATCAAGTACTGTATTTTTTTATGAACGATTTGTGAACAATAAGATCAATTTGCACCTTGTTTGATCTTTTAATAGCAATGGAATAGTTGTTAAGTATCATTATTGGTGTTTGGTCCACTAGGAGATTCCGTCGCAGATGCAAAACAGATGCTTGAAGTGACATCACGACAGCTATTATAAGTTGGTTAAATAGCCTCTGTTGGACATGTTAGCTCGTGACTACAAGAATTTTTCAAAAAGGAAAATTCTTCCAAAATGCGCGTGAAATATACTCTTGGTGTGCATGAACTGAGCCGACTTGTGTGGCTCAAATGAAATAACCATCTAACATGTTTATTTTGTGACTATATTATGAAGTGTGTCAGGTGATTAAATCAACAATGTTTTTGTGGAAGTTCAGGTGGTAAATATAATTAAACTTGATCGAACTTAGTACTTCTATTTTAAACTACTTACTTCAACATTATGTGCCTTAGGCTATGTCTTAAACTCAAGTTGATGCTTGCAGTTGAAGGAAAGAAAAGAATTTATATGATTATATAGTTCACTTTATTAAGTCTTTTTAGTGGAACAATGAACAATCACATTTCAAATTTCTTTCCGTATAAGTGATTGCCTTTTCTTAGTTGACGACGGACACTCCTGAGGCGGAAGTTCCCTCCAATTATCTTAAAGGACATTTTGAAACAAGAGAAACCGCATCTGATTTCTGTTAGGAACCAGTGGAGGTGGGCAATCCCGACAAGTGATAAGATATACGGTATATCATAAATCGACCAGTACAATAATAACTTGTCGTTCTTATCATGAGGGGTCCGGCTGTGTGGGGCATTGCTGACTGTCATACAAGCACAACTTGAAAGGACAACATGTACTCCCTCCGTTCCTAAATATAAGTCTTTTTAAACATTTCAAATGGACTACAAGATACGGATGTATATAGACATATTTTAGAGTGTAGATTCACTCAATTTGCTCCGTATGTAGTCACTTGTTGGAATATCTAGAAAGACTTATATTTGGGAACGGAGGGAGTATATGGCTGGAAAGCAAAACAAGCAACATTATTGGATGCGTGAAAAAGACAGCTGTCCATTTCCATCCAATGAATAAGAAGAAGATTAGGACCATAATTAATCTATTTGAGTGATTACCTCATTGGAATCTAGACACGCTCTTCCCTATAGCTTTTGGTCAATGTTAGTGTGGTTTATTGGGTATTACCATGCCACACGTCACCTATCTTTTCAAACATGAATGAAGACAAAGAACTCGCGCAAAAAGGAGAGAGAATAAAGCCAAAGAACAACACCAGATAATACCCCGGACATGTTAAATAAATAGGTGGGCTATCTATTTGAATCAAATACTGTATTTTATATGAATGATTTGTGAACAATGAGATCAGTTTCACCTTGCTTGATCTTCTGATGGCGATGGAATAATTGTTAAGTATCATTATTGGTATTTGGTCCACTAGGAGATTCCGTCGCAGATGCACAACAGATGCTTGAAGTGACATCACGATTTAAATAGCCTCTGTTGGACACGTTAGCTCGTCACTACAAGAGTTTTTCAAACCAAAAACTTCAAAAAAAAAACGCGAAATATACTTGGTGCACATGAACTAAGGTGACTTTTGTGGCTCAAATGAAATCACCATTGAACATATTTATTTTGTAACTATATCATGAAGTGTGTCAGATGATTAAATCAACAATATTTTTTTGAAAGTCCAGGTGGTAACTATAATTAAACTGGATCAAACATAGTACTTTTATTTTGCACTACTTCCACATTATGAGCCTTAGGCTATGTCTTAAACTCAAGCTGGTGCTTGCAGTTGAAGGAAAGAAAACGAATATATGATTATATAGTTCACTTTATTAAGTCTTTTTAGTGGAACAAACACATTTTAAATTTCTTTCCGTATACATGATTGGCGCTCTCTTTTTTTAGTTGATGATAGGCACTCATGAGGCGGAAGTTCCCTCCAATTATCTTAAAAGACATTTTGAAACAAGAGGACACCCTTCCGATTTCTATTATCAAGAACCAGTGGAGGTGAGCAATGCAAACAAGTGATAAGATATACAGTATATCATAAATTGATCAGTACAATAATAACTCGTCGTTCTTATCATGAGGGGTCTGGCCGTGTGGGGGCATTGCTGACTATCATACAAACAGTTTGAAAGGACAGGTATGGCTGGAAAGCAAAACAAGCAACATTATTGGATGCGTGAAAAAGACTGTTGTCCATTTCCATCCAACCAAACATCAACATAATTGGGGCACACTCACTGCCCCCCTCCCCTCCCCCGCGCCGCCTCCTCTGAGGCGACTCGGGGGTGAACCCTAGCCTCCCCGCTCGTCCCGCCCTCGTCTCTTCCCTCTCCGCCGCCGCCAGAGGTGCTCACCGGCGCGGCCGCGTGGCACCGGTGAAGGTGGCGGCGGGGATCTCGGTGGCTTCGTCTCGGGCGGAGTGCCTCGGTCTCCAAGGTGGCGGCCCTGGGTGGTGGCGCGCGGCGCGGCCTGTACGGCGGGCAACGCCGGCGGGTGTAGGTGGGCCTCTTCCTCGGCCGTGTGGGCGGCGGGGAAGCGGTGGGCATCGGCTGCCGCGGCGGCCCCGCTGGCCGCTAGATCGCCATGGAGAAGCTCGTCCTCGACCCCGATCTACTCGATCTGCTGCGGATCCGACCCCTGGTGGCTCCAGCCACCGTCCTCGGGGTGCCGGTGCTGCAGATCTGGTGGCTGGAGGCGGATCCGGGGGAATCCCTTGGCTGGCGCGGCGGTCACGCCGAAGGCGGCACCTTTTGGTGCTACTCCCTTGTTGAAGGTTTCGGCGAGGATCCCCTTCCTCCCACCCCTCCCTGGAGCTCAGGTGAAAGCCTCAGATCCCCCTGTTCCAGGCGACGACGGCACCGTGGTGGCGTGATCCTTCCTGAAGGCGTCGTTTGGGGGCTGCTCGAGCGGTGGTGATGTTGGCGGCGGTTCGTTGACAGCGTGTGGCGGCCAGGCTTCATCTTCGGCAGCCTGCTCGGTTCTTGGTGTGGATGGTCCCGGCCGTCGGTGTGAGGGGATCGGTGTCCCTCTCGGTCCGGCGATTCCTGACCTTGACCGATGTAGTGTGCTGCCATTCTCGGCCTTCTCCGTGGTCAGCGCCTTCGTTCGACTTCTCTCGTCCGGCGTTCTGTCTTGCCGCTCCCGACGATGGTGCTTGGGTGGTTGGGTCCCCGTTGCGTGTGGGTTTGCTCCTGTTGTCTCCCCTTGGGCAGCTTGGTCACCTTGATTTGGGTTCTTGGGGAACCACTCTGCTGGTCGCCGGTGCGGCACCCATCGAGTCTGGGTGAAAGGGTAGTGGCCCTTTGCGGCGGCAGAGACAAATCTTGGCTGCCTTGTTTGGCCCTTCGGTGGCAGTCAGCGATCACAATACTCGCACGATGATGCCCTCCTCCCGTGGCCTTAGTAGGTTAGCTGGTGTAGATGTAGCGGCGGTCATTGGCAACGGCGTGGTGTGTTCTTGCCTGCTGCTTGTTGCCTTAGAGTTGTTTTTTTTTTACCCCGCTGTTGCCTTAGAGTTGTTCCTCTCTGCACCTTGTATCCCTTTTTCCGCTTTCTTCCTTGGTGTATGTTGCTTCCATGTAATCCTGGCCGGTTGATGGCTTTGTTAATTCAAAGCCGGGTTAGGTTCGAGCTCTCCTCGGGCTCGGCCGGCGCCTTTTCTCTAAAAAAAACATCAACATAATTGAGACAATTATTGGTGGGGTTTTGCACTTATATATTGTCAAATGGTGATACACATGTCGCCTTTTCAAAACTTTCTCGTTAGTCAAATCAAATTATACAGCAAATAATTTGAGATATATTTATATAAAATGGCATGAGACTGCTTGTGAGCTCGTCTGCTCATACATTTTGTAATTTAGCAAATTGTTGTCATGAATCTGGCTATATAAGAGTAAGACCAGAAGTACGAATATTAATAAGCCTCTAGCTGAGCACTGATCAGTCTTATCATGGCAGTTTTAGAAGCTAGCATATACTGAAGCTATTTTTCTTGAGACGGATGGCATGTCGATTTCGGAATACTGTTTGGGCCTAGGGATTTAAGTTTTTGTCCAAACGTTTATTTGGAGGAACACAAAACATTGAAGTTTCGAATCAAAGTATTTTCTCAATCATCAGATCACTAACACGTATGCTAGGATTAATTTTTTTCAGGCAATGTCTAGGATTAACTGGGTCGTCCCGTAGGTCATTTGCGTCCCGGCCTGGCCTGCTTGGGGCATTACCTTGTCCGCTGCTCCTTATGCGAGTTACACGCCGTCTGTGTAATCGGGGTGTGCAACCTTCGGCCTAATTCTACGTTATCCATCCGTCACAGCCTGCTCGTTCCCATTATCTTTTGTCCGACCATATCTCTGAGATGAAAGCTAAGAGGAGGCAACACTTTTTTTAGTAACAGAGGAGGCAACACTTGTGTTGAAAGTTTTTCTGTTGAGCGTCCGTGAGTGTGCAACAGAAATGCGAGCCCATAAATGAGGCAACAGCAGTGCAAGTGTGCAACACATTCGTTGCAAGCCCATCCTAGTGCATGATTTGACCTGTCTATCATTTTGTTTCATGTTTATCTATCCCAAAAAATTACCCTCACCTAAAAAAATCTAAAAATAATTTTTCCAAGATATTTTTTTTAGGAAAATGTGTTTAAAAATGTATTCAATGACCAAATTATGCAAGTAAATCATTTGATTTTCCTAAGATAGCATGAAAAAATGCATGCAAAGAGATAATTAAATGCAAAAATTGACATGCCTAATATGCATGTTTTATGTTCAAAACTAACAGAAGTATTCAAAAGCAGCTCCATAATTGCATCAAAATATAGACGGGTGCCGTAAGAGCATCTCTAGCAAACCCCGTATAACGCCGCGACCAGCAAAATAACCGTCAAAATGCGGGTTGGGGCGGAAAATTCTGCCCGACCAGACACCACAAACGCGTCCGACCCGTAAAAAAATTTGCGGGGCGTGGCAAAAGTTCGCCCTCAACCTTTAGATTCACGGGGTGGGAGGCCGACCCGAGCTCGCCCCCTATCCGCAGCGAGATTTGGCGCGAGGGACATTTCCGCGCGGCCGTTTCCGCCTGTGACGCCCCCGGCTCAATCGTGTACTAATCATACACGTAAATGCACACGATCAAGCCTAAGGACTCACGGGAAGATATCACAACACAATTCTAAAACATAAATAAAGTCATACAAGCTTTATATTACAAGCCAGGGCCTCGAGGGCTCGAATACATAAGCTTGCGTACAAGCGTCAGCGGAAGCATCAGATATCTGAGTACAGATATAAAAGAAAACACAGAAAGACCCCTAGAAGGCGGGGCAAAGGAAAACACTACGATCGAAAGGCGCAGGCCTCCTGCCTGGGACCCTCCTAACCTACTCCTGGTAATCGGCAAGCTCGTAGTAATATCCACCCTCGGGGTAGTAGTAGCGATCGTCGGCGGGGCAGCTGTATCCGGGGCTCCGTCATCTGGTTGCATCAAAAAGGATATGGGGAAAAAAGAAAGCAAAGCAACCGTGAGTACTCATCCGAAGTACTCAGCAAGTAAGGATCTACACTACATATGCAATCATTATCAAAGGAAGGCTGTATATGTGGACTGGGCTGCAGAAATGCCAGAAATAGAGAGGAGGCCTAGTCCTATCGAAGACTAGCATCATCGGAGGTCTTGCAGCATTAGAAGAGTGCAGATTAGTACCGTATAAAGTAGTAGTATCATTAAGTCTCATCCTCACCCAGAGATCCTTTCTCGACTCCCTGCGAGAAAGCAATCCCAGAGCCATACAGTCATCAACCTCGTCCGGAGATCCCTTCTCGACTCCCTGCGAGAAGCAATCCCAGAGCCATAGTATCCAATTCTAGTTGTATCGATCGGGATACAACTCCGAGTGTCCGTTACCGAGGATCCGGCTATGCATAGATTAGTTCTTCCCTGCAGGGGTGCAGCAACTTACCCACCACGCTCGCTTAACTCCAGCCGGACACACTTTTCTGGGTCATGCCCGGCCTCGGCCAAACGACACATCGCAGCACTACCTAGAGCTCAGCAGAGAGGTCCCCACCGGTCTACATCCTAAGCGCTCAGGGGTCTTGGGCCGTCGCCCTGTGCACTCCGGGTCGTTGTGAGCAGGGTGGATACCAGCGCCAACGGCACGATCCGACCCGGCCGCAATGCTGAACTGGACGTCTGACAAAGCTTTCGGCTGATACCACGATGCAGAGTACCCATAATTATTCCCGCGTGATGGTTAGTGCTATCGGGTCAGAGGCCCACTCGAATCAAATATCCAAACCGTTAGTACCTTGGGGTTGCGTTAACGAGCAGAGACTCACGATTGATGTGACCCCGTCGCCCCTTCTCGAGGACTTGCGGCAAGGGCTAAGAATGCCCGGCCACGCCTCGTATTCATCACTCGGGCACCATCCAGACAACCCGTCTTCACATCACACGCGAGTACCCCACAGGGTCGACCCGCCTTTCCAAGTAACAATAGTACAGTCCAAGTATCCGTGTGTCCATAACATCAGGGGAATCCGGGGTATCACCCTCGTTGGATTTCTACCCGATATATCCGTCAAGGTGAACTCGGAGGAATCACCCTCGCTGGGTTCACACTTGATGAGTTGCACGACAGCGTCATTATCGGAAGTGGGGAAGGAGGAATCACCCTCGATGACCACGACCGAATAGCTACTCTACAGAGTTAACATCAGAAGTGCTACACGAGGTCTCACCCTCGGCACTCGATAGTAACGCTGCAGTGTCGTTACAACTAAGGGGGGGGGTGATGTGCGGTGCCAGGGTCTGGTCTTCAATCCCGTTGATCGGGTCTTCGGATAATCTAGCGGGGCAGTCGGGATAAGTGGGGTCACTGATAGGTCTCTACCCAGCCTATACTAGACAGTTTAGGATAAGCAGGTAAGGTTTCAATAGTAGGTTACAATAAACAGGCTATGCATCAGAATAGGTCAAGCAGTTGCAGCAGCAATTCTAATGCAAGCATGAGAGAGAGAGAATAGGCGATATCGGTATGCTCAAGGGGGGGTGCTTGCCTGGTTGCTCGGCGGCAAGGGCAAGGTTGTCAACGGTGTCAACGGGCTCCTGAGCTGCGTCGGTACCGGGAACTGCGTCGGGGTCTAACGAGAGAGAAGAGGGGGAGGAAACAGTATAAATACACAGCAAACATGAGCAACACAATGTACGACATGGCAATACGCAGTGCTAGGGGTAGTCTAACGTAGTACTACACGTATCAGACGGAGCGGGAGAATATCTGACGATATTTCCCGGGTCTTTGGATTTATCGGACAAGCGATCCGGAGAGGGAAGTTCCATGTTCATCATGCTAGGAGCATGTGACAGATGAAAGGAGGGCATATTCGGATTCGTGGGATTTTTCTGATCAACTTTCATATATAAATTATTTTCACCGGAGTTACGGTTTAAAAGATATGATTTTCTAAAGTTTAATTGATTTTCTGAATTTTACAGATTTAAATTATTCAACATTATCCAAAACAGTACATGGTGATGTCAGCATGACATGAGCATTGCATCAGCAGTCAACAGTAGGGCTGACCAGGTCAAACCTGACGTGTGGGGCCCACATGTCATAGACACAGGACTAATCCAGGGTTTAAATTTAACTAAAACTAATTAACAGGGGTGTGGCCCCACCTGTCAGTGAGTAATTAGTGATTAATTAACTAATTAATTAATTAACAGTTTATTTATTTTTAAAATTGATTTAAACCGTGCGGGACCCACAAGTCAGTGGCGGGGCCAGCCCAGTCAGCGGCTGACCCGGTCAACTGGGGCCAGCCGGGCCCTGGGGGCCACCAGGCAGTGACCCTGGGGGTGGCCCCAGCGGCGCCACGTCGGCTCACCGGCGTTCATCGCCGGCGCGCGCTCCGGCGACCACGAGAGACGGCGGAGTCGCGCGGAAACGGCCGTCCGGCCACGGTTCAAAGCGCGGGGCGGCTCATTCGAAAGCCCACTCGATCCCGCACTCGATGGTAGCCTCGATTGGGCGCGGGGAGGGCTACAGCGTCGACGGCGACCACCGTGGCGGACGCCGGAATCGGTCACCGTTCGGGTTCGGGCAAAACGGCGACGAGAGGAAGCGCGGCTGCTCACCTTCGACTCCTAGCAGCGCACTGAGCACGTCGGAGTGCTCATTTGCTCACGACAGCAACTACAGCGACGGCGGCACTGACTGCGGCGGAGCTCAGCTCGGGCTCGACGGCGGCGACTACTAGAGCTCAAAACGGAGCTCGAACGGAGAGGGGGAGAGTAGGGGGAGCTCACGTAGGAGCTCACGGAGGCTCGTCGGGAAGTTTAGGTGCGCAGAGGCGGCGGATCGACGCGGCGGAGCCGGTTGGCCATAGGGGAAGAAGCAGAAGAGTGCGGCGCCATGGTGGCCTCCCGATCCCGATCCAGAGGCGTCATCGATGTAGCCGTCCACGGCGGTGCTCCAAGACACAGCAGCGAGGCGGGAGGAACGCGGTGGGCGCGCGATTTACAGGGGCGGCGCCATGGCTGCTTTTGGGTGAGGTGGAGAGGACGATGGGGAGGTGATGGGGAAAGGACTGGGGGCTAGGGTTCGCAGGGGGTGCGGGGTGTTGCTCTTAGCCGCGGCGCGGGCGCGCGCTGTCGAGCGAGGGAGGGGGGGCGGTGCGCGGCGAGCGCGTGCGGTCGACAGCGGCGTGGGCGGTGAACAGGGGGAGGTAGGGGATGAGCTAGTTGGGCTGGGCCGCGCGGGTGACTTAGGTCCAGTGCCCTGGGCCTTTTTCTTTTTCTTTAATTCTTTTCTGTTTTTCTATTTTCTCTTTTTAGTTTCTGTTTTGGCTTTTATTTTTATTTCAATTGACTTTTGTATTTTATGAAACTTGCCCAAATATTTACAGTGCAATATTAGACATTGTTAGAAAATGGTTTGGAGTACAAATGATTTTATTTGGATTTTAAATATGAGAATAAGGGTTAAATAACTCTGTTTTGTGGTTGTTAGAGTCACCTAATTTATTTAGTATATGTTGAATATAATTTTAGAATTGTCTCTGGATTATTTACAATTTAATGAACAATTTAGTTTCTGGGTTTGGACAACTTTTATTTTCACTTTAAGTTTGAATTTCCATTTGAATTTGAATTGGAAAGGGATATGTTGCTAATGATGATTAAGCACTGTTGATCATGATGACTTGGCATAATAAAAAAGGGTGATCACTGTAGCTTAATACATGGGGTGTTACACCCCCCCCCCCCCCCCGCCCCCCTCCTCGGCCGCCAATGCCCCGCCACCGCGAGCTCCGGCCCAGCTTCCCCGCCCTTCTTCACCGCCATGGAAGCCTCCCAGCCAGCCCCCGTCACCCTGGAGGTCGCGCACGCGCAATCCCCTCCGGCGGATCTCGTCGCCGGCCATGTCGCCCCCGCCGTCGCCCAAGGCCCCAACGCGCCTGCCCGCAAGTGGCAAGGCAACGTTGTCATGCAGGGCGGCAATCCGGCTGGCCCCGTCGGAAAGGCACGCGCACCGGGCGCCACCGCCGCCGCGCGATCTGCCCAGCCGCCGGCGGAGAAGGTGAGGAAGATTTCGGGCTTGAAGCGGAAGAATGCTCCCACGAAAAGGCAGGCGCATTCGTCCAGTCCCTCCACCCCGGCGAGATGTTCCCCGACGATGCCGTTCAACGGCGCTGCTCCCACCGCAGGTGAGGTGTTCGATGAAATGGCCGGGAGGTATGCATCTTCGATCTTTTGTTCTTGCTTCGCTTTTCGCCATTGTGGTTGTTCATGACTTGATGTCACTCAATGTAGCGGTGGTCGAACAATGCCACTGCCAAGTTTGTGAACTTGTTGGACACCAACGTCGTCGACATCGATCAAGCCCCGTTCGCTGATTTCGATTACAATGAAATGGAGGGTGGCGTGGATGATCACGGTACGGTGGTGAAGATGAAGTGGAGGAGATAGATGAGGGGGCGTATGAGCAAGCGTAAGCAAAAAAAAGCGTGAGATCGAAGAACTACATGATCTTGGAAGATCAAATCTTGATCAAGGCTTGGAGTGCGGTGTCTCTTGATGCTTGCACGGGTACGTCTCAAACCTCCAAGAGATATTGGCAAAGAATCGAAGATCAATACTTTCGCATGACGGCCAAGCATCCCAATAGGACACCACGACCTTTCGGTCACTCCAAGGTCGTTGGGACACTAGTAGAAAACGGGCCTTTAGTCCCGGTTCTGGAACCGGGACTAAAGGGTCGGGACTAAAGCCCAAACCTTTAGTCCTGGTTCGCTTACGAACCGGGACTAAAGGGGCTCCACATGGCCGCTGTCTGGAGCTCCACCTTTAGTCCCGGTTGGACTAAAGGAATTTTTTGAAAAAAAAAATTGATTTTTTTTTAAAAAAAATTCCCAATTTTCAAATTTCTGAATTATTTGACAATTTAATCTCTAATCACCCCTCATTTTTTTCAAAAAATTCCCAATTTTCAAATTTCTGAATTATTTGACAATTTAATCTCTAATCACCCCTCATAACTGCTCAATTTAATCTCTAATCTCTAATCACCCCTCATCATTTCAAATCGTCTAACTTCCCGACCGGTCACCCATCCTCTCACTACTCCAATCTGAGCACGCTTAACTTCTGAGTTCTATTCCCCCTCGTTTCCAAGTCTGCATTTGTTGTTTACCTGCCAATAGTAAGCTGTCAATCCTATTAACCCTTAGGAGTTGAACTTGAGCATGAACCACCGTTTGAGTTTGAAACTATTATTCAAAAAAACAATAATTAATTAGTAACATTAATATTTCTTGAATAAATAGTTTGACCAAAGTTTGACCAAAAATTCAAAAAAACTGAAATTTGAGGATAACTTATTTTCCTTTCAGAATTTGAGGATTCTAGAAATTTGCAAAATGGCCTACGGTGGTCGAAATCGGAACCGGATTTTCGTGCTGAACATTTTGATATATTATACGTTTTTTTCCAACATCGTATGCAAAAGTTATAGCTGTTTTACTTTTTCATAACACTTTTTTGCAAAACATGTCCAAATTTAAGTTTTTTAATTTTCCTAACTAGTAGATGTAGTAATATAACTACATCTCGAAGGATTTTAATTTTTTAAGTTTTTATCATTTTCTTTTGTTTTTTTCAAAACTGAAATGGCGATTCACCGGGGGGGGGTAGAGTTTGAACCCCTTTAGTCCGGGATGGTGTCCATCCAATTCTATCGTCGACTACATCTGCTAGCACCGTCCCAGCCAGAGTCACAACTAAGGTTAATTAAGCCAGGGTCACGTTCTATTAAAGTGGCAAAAAGAATTACTTTTTAATATAGCAAAACTAATTCTATCAACTATTATTAAAGGCTAAACAACTATTAATACAGAACAGTAGAAAAATTAATATTAATTAATTATAAAAATGTATCTACTGTTGTCTAACAGAAGAATACTACAACATGTTAAAATCTACAGAAAGAACTAACTAAAAATAATTGAAAACATCTCACTTTAAGGACTAAAACAACTATATAAGCAAAGCAGTACTGTTTTAATTAAAATCCTAATTTATATTATTCTAAAAATAACCAAATAAATCTTACTGTGACAACAATCTAACATGTGACTAGGAGCAAAAAGAATTAAATTAAAAACTTTTTTTAAACTCAAATTATTCATAATCTAGGGTTTGAAGCAAATTTGAACAAATTCATATTTAAATCATTCAAATTTGAAAACTAATGGCACAAACAGAAACTAGACAAAATTTTGAATCTAATGCAAAAAGAATCACTCAAAAACATCAAATATCCTAAAAGATATAAGCAATTTAAAACAGAAATTAAAAACAAAAAATAAATGGAAAAACAAAAAACAAATTTCAGAACCCCTTTAGTCCCGGTTTGAGACACGAAATGGGACTAAAGGGCATCGCACACTTTAGTCCCGGTTCGTGTCTCAAACCGGGACTAAAGGTCTAATCTTTAGTCCCGGTTTGAGACACGAACCGGGACTAAAGGGTTAGTCCCGGTTCGTGTCTCAAACCGGGACTAAAGGTCCCATTTGAACCACGACTAATGCCTTCCCGACGCCCTAGTCGCTTGAACCGGGATTAATGCTCACATTAGTCCCGGTTCGTATTGCAACCGGGACTAATGTGTATATTGAGCTGTGACGAAAGCCCTGTTTTCTACTAGTGGGACGTGATCAAGCCGATTTGTAGCCATTGGGTAGCTTGCTTGGAACAAGTTTGCAATGCACCTCCAAGTGGAACCGTGGAATCCGACTATGTGAGTTCGTTTACACGTCCCAAGTTGTGCACATCATTCGCATCATATGAAGTGATTGCATCATTTGACTTTGTTTTAATTGTGTAGGACAAAATTGCCCAACAAAGATACAAAGACATGGAAGCTTCCAAAGGCAACTTTTTTAAACTAGAGCATTGTTGGGATATGCTCAAAGAGTGCGAGAAGTGGAAGTTGATTGACAAATAATCCCCACCGAAGAGAGGTTCACTTACAAACATGGATGAAGATGAAGATGATGATGGCCCAAGAAACTTGAACAAGCCAGATGGTGACAAGAAGACAAAGGAGAAGATCAAGAGGGAACACGAAGCATCAAACTTGCGGGACAAGATAGATGCCATGGTGCAATCAAATGAGTTTATGTTAGTGAAGACATTGGAGGCAAAGAAAGAGTTGGCCGAGAAGAAGGCACGAGAGAAGCAAGAGAAGTGGCAATTGCTCAAGGACGAGGGGTTGCGCAAGGCGGCCATTGAGGAGAGAAGAGCACGTGCCGTTGAGAACAAAGCCATGTCCAAGCTTCTTGCCGAAGAGAATAGGATCATGACAATGAACCGCAATGACATGGACGACATCACCAAAGAATGGCATGATATGGCAAGGAGAGACATCTTGAAGAGGAGGATCCTTGCGTCGGCCGGTGCTTGTTACAGTGCCGGCGATATTTTCTCATCGGGATTTGGAACCAATATCGCCGATGCATTCAGTGCGCCAGCTGGTGATTTCGGTGCCGGAGTTGGAACAAGTGCCGGCGATGGATTCGGGGTCGGCGATGACCTCGATGGAGGTGGTGCAGAGTGAAGAGCGACCAAGATGATGACAGACGTGGTCGTCGCTTTTGCAAGTCCTTTGCGTTTGTCCTACAAGACTATGCTTTTATTTGCGCGTGAACTATGTTTTATTGTTTGAATTTGAACTCATTTGTCGGAATCGCTGTCAAATTCGCTTACTGGTGGTTTTCGGTTTGCGGGTTGACGCGACGGCGCCTGAGCAAACCCCGTGTAGCCGACCCGTAAAAGAGCATCTTCCGCGAATATCCTTTTTTACGGGTCTGTTTGCGGGGTCTGACTCTGCCCTCGCCCGCGCCAGCCCGCAAAGACATTTTTCCGCGAACTGTAAATGCGTTTTGCGGGTCGGCGTTATATGGGGTCTGCTAGAGATGCTCTAACGAACACCTGGTGTAGTCTCTCTATACTTATGGGGCCAACATTGTGTGATCTGTATCACTCGGTAATATTGGGGTGCATCTCCAAAAAAAGATAATTTTGGGGTGACATATTTTAGGGTACATTTTACAAATGTTTTCTTTATAAAGGACAATATATCAACATCAAAGGTGATATCGGTTACACCTAGTCTCAGCAGCAACAAAAATGTTAAGAACAAACCGAGACATCGAGAATGCACACAATCACATTATTAGAAAAACAAAGGGCATGAGCCCGAATATCATGATGCTGCTATCAACGGCCAGGCATAGGCGATGGGACAACCACACCTTGCATGACCATTGACAACACATAGACTGCTATAAAAGGCGCGATGCCTCGGAAGGGAAGAACACGCAGGCGCCCATCGCCGAATTTAACCTCATTGTGGTTGCACCGGGACCCTCTAAGCTACTCCCTTTGTTCCAGTTTATAACAAATTCACACCTTTTAAAAATTAACTTTGACTATCAATTATTTATTTATCTTTGTGGTAAAACTTTGACCATGAGTTAGACCAATATTATATATGTTACTAGATAATTGCTCGTACACTGCAACGAAGGCATAAATATTCTAATAGGTTAGCCAGTGATTTACCAGCTCATATTGTGTAAAAAATAGTATTTTATTTGGTAACCCCGTATTTTGTAAGTATTTATTGGCTTACTAAAAAAACATGATTTTATTTGGTAAAACATTAGGACATGGGGCAGTTGATGTGGTTTTTAGGACAAACCGGTGAGAAAACCAGAGATGGGAGAAAACATCAGAACGGAGTAATGAAGGGGAGAGGGAGGGGGTGTATTTATGCACGAAGGACAACCAAACGAGAAACCTCACATTTGTATTAAGTAGGAGAGACAAGACACATGAATTATACTGACCCAAAATAATCATCTTTCTCTGCATACTTTTACGATTTTTCACGTGTCTTCTTTTGTTCTAATTTTTTCCCTTGTTGGCATACGATATTCCGGCTGATCTAGTTGATGACCACTTGGCCATGGGTGAGAGTCAAGCCATCATGTGTGTCAAGCGCTTCGCAGTCGGAATTGTGCAAGTGTTTGGTTCGGAGTATTTGAGATCTCCCAATGCTGAAGACGCCGCAAGGCTTTTGGAGATGAACAAAGCTCGCGGGTTCTCAGGTATGCTTGGCTCAATAGATTGCATGCATTGGAGTTGGAAGAACTGTCCTAAGGCATGGCATGGACAATTTCACGGCCAGAAAAAGGGTTCCACTATAATCCTTGAAGCGGTGGCCGATCAAGAGACTTGGATTTGGCATGCTTTTTTTGGAATGCCTGAATCTTTGAATGACATCAACATTGTTAATCGGTCACAACTCATGAATAAGATTGCAAATGGTGAACTGCCACCGGTGCAGTTTGTAGCAAATGGCCATACATACAACTATGGCTACTATCTTGCGGATGGCATCTACCCAAAGTGGCAAACATTTGCGAAGCCGTTGAAAAAATTGGAAGGTAAGAAAAATCTAGATTTCCACAATGCTCACGCGACGGCTAGGAAAGATGTGGAGAGAGTTTTTGGGATTTTGCAAGCCCAGTTTGCTATTGTGAGAGGACCGGCTAGATTTGAAAATCAAAAGATCCTTTGGTACATCATGCACGCTTGTGTGATCATGCATAACATGATCATCGAGAATGAGCGTGGCCAAAATTTAGACTACTCTCAGTATAAGCTCTTGGGACATCCCGTGCGAGTGCGGCGGAGGGCTGCGAGGGTGGCCCGATTTGTTGCCTCCTATCATGCCATTCGACGTGCCGAAACACATGATGATCTTCAGAAGGATCTAATCGAGGAGTGGTGGGCATGGAATGACCGACAAAACGCATGATGATTTGTATGTTTGATGTTGTACGTTTGATGTTGTATTGTTGAACTATTTGTTGTATTGGAAGATAAACTATTTGTTTGAGTTGTAATAAAATTGAACTATTTATTGTTGATTTATTTTTTATGTGTTTGATCTTCTTGGTTTTGTTTGGAGTTCAATATGTTGTTTGTGCTGGACGCGCGCGCCGTTTTTTGCAGCGCCTGCTGAAGCGGCTCGCGCATGCTATATTTTGCAGCGGCCGCTGGAGCCAGCGCTCAACTGCGCGCAAAAACTGACTATTTCGGCGTTGTAAAGCCTTTTTTATTTGATAACCCCTTATTTTGTAAGCATTTATTGGCTTATTAAAAACATGATTTTATTTGGTAAAACGTTAGGACATGGGGCAGTTGATGTGGTTTTTAGGACAAACCGGTGAAAAAACTAGAGATGGTAGAAAACATCAAAACGAAGTGATGAAGGAGGAGGGAGGAGGTGTATTTAAATTTGCACGAAGGACAACCAAACGAGAAACCTCACATTTGTATTAAGTAGGAGAGACAAGACATATGAATTATACTGACCCAAAATAATCATCTTTCTCTGCATACTTTTACGATTTTTCATGTGTCTTCTTTTGTTCTAATTTTTTCCCTTGTTAACTTTATTGATTTATTTTGCTCAAAATTTATTAATTTATACTTTCTCTTTAAACAAATATAAGATGTTTTGGTAGGTCACTGCTTTAGTAAGTAGTGACCTACTAAAACGTCTTATATTTGTTTACGAAGGGAGTACTTTTTATCTTGTTATTTTCTTATGTTTTCGAACATTTACTGCACCCATCGCTCGTCTCAGCCCATATAGAATCGTGGAAAAGACACGACTGTTTGGGCTTGGGCCTCATACTAAGGCTGAAGGTGCACATAACGGGTGAAAAGCCCAGTTGGTTCATCGCCGTGGCTCCCTGTCTTGTCTTGACCATTCGGCGCCCATCTCTGGTTAGCAGCAGCAGCAGCAGCAGCAGCCACCCCCAAATCCATTCGGCGCCCATCCATTGCCGCCGCGATATCTCCAACTCATCTAGCAATCCGGGCGCGAAGGGGAGCTGCGGCGTCGCTCCGATCCCAATCGACCATGGTGTGCAGGTCCGGCACCGAGAGGAAGAAGGTGTCGGCGTCGTCCGCGGCAGCGGCGGCGGAGGCGGGCGCTTCTTGCGGTGGCCGCTGGCTTGGGCCGCGCCCGCGTCGGCGGCGGTGGTAGGTGGCTGTGGGCGTCCGCTGACTCGTCGTCAACACCAACTAGCCAACCACGGCTGTCCCACGACCAGCGACGCTTCCGCACGGCTAGGTTTCCCCTGTCGCACTCTCCAATCTGAATCTGAATGCCTAGCAACTACTCTAGCAACGATTTTCCTTTCCCTTAGCGCGTGTAGCGATGACCGATTTGTCAGGTATCCTGCCTCTCGTTTGCTAATCATGCCTTGCCTGGTGTAAATGAGAAAGTCCATGCTGTTTCTATCCGCTAGATGTTACTCTTCCATTGTTGATATGTGATGGACTGATAGTTGCCCAATTTCCAGTTTTCCACTCTTCCACATACCCCTCAATTCGTTCCTTGCTGGAAGATGAAGAAGGCCTTCAGGAGCAAGTCTTGCACTCCAATTTTCATCCTCCTATTCCTGAGCACACTCTGCAAATCCGATGACCAGCTCACACAAGCAAAGCCGCTCTCTGCCGGCGACATGCTCGTCTCCAAAGGCGGCGACTTTGCGCTCGGCTTCTTCTCCCCGAACAGCTCCAACACGAGCTGGTACCTTGGCATATGGTACCACAGCATGCCCGGCCGCACCGTCGTATGGACGGCCAATCGCGATAACCCAATCGCCGCTCCTTCGTCCCCAACGCTCGCCATCACCAACAGTTCTGACATGGTGTTGTCTGATTCCCAAGGTCGCACTCCTTGGGTGGTGAAGAGCAACATCACAGGCACGGGAGTTGCTGCGGTGCTGCTGGACACGGGGAACTTTGTTCTCCAGTCTTCAGATGGCACATCCATATGGCAGAGTTTTGATCACCCGACGGACACATTTCTCCCAGGTACGAGAATCTTGCTGAGCGACAAGGTCCGTGTCATCGGGCGCCTTGTTTCTTGGAAGGGCCCCAATGAACCATCCTCTGGAGACTTCTCAGTGAGCCTTGACCCCAACTCAAACTTTCAGTTAGTCATTTGGCACGGGACTATGCCCTACTGCCGCCTCAATATGCTCAACGGTGCGTCGGTAGTTGGTGGGATATACCAGAACACAATCTTCTATGAAGCACTTGTCGAAACAGGGGATGGGGTCTATTATGAATTTTCCATCTCTTATGGCTCACCTTATGCACACTTTATGCTCGACTACACTGGTGTGTTGAGGACTCTTAGCTGGAACAACAACCGCTCATCTTGGACACTCGTCGCCGAGCACCCTGCTAGCAGTTGCGACATCTATGCTTCATGTGGCCCGTTTGGCTATTGCGACTACACGGGGGCTGTCACGACATGTCGTTGCCTCAATGGGTTTGAGCCTTCTGGTCATAACTTTTCGAGCGGATGTAAAAGAACAAGGGCGCTTAAATGTGGCAAGAAAAGTTATTTTGTGACCTTGCCTAGGATGAAGCTCCCTGACAAATTTGTCCATGTACCAAACAAAAGCTTTGAGGAGTGCACGACCGAGTGCACAATGAATTGCTCGTGTATGGCCTACGCTTACACCAACTTGAGCAGCAACGGTGCTACCACCTACCAGTCAAGGTGCTTGTTTTGGACAAGGGAGCTTCTCGACTCGGGGATGTATAGAAACTACGGTGAGAACCTATACCTCCGGCTTGCCGACTCTCATGGTATGCACTACTCTATTCTAACCTTATGTTACCATTACTCTTAATGTGCCATATGATTGTAGTATTTAAGAGGATTTTTTCACTTAAATAGTATGTGCATCAAATCAACACCAATATTCAGGGGGCATCTACTACATTTACAAACTTAACAGCATCATAATTATCAAAAATACTTGTTTGCAGCCAAATTTGTTGGTGCATAAAGAATCAGTAAATTTGCAGAAGTAATTCTGGATGGATTATTAGTAGCACAGTTATACTGTTATGTGCAAATAATTTCATTACAAGTAATGCTTGTTGTGGCAATTACTTTTTCTTTAAAAAAATGATGTGCTAGATTCTCACAGGAGATGTTTTGCAGTTCAAAAGAATAGAAAGTTTGTGAAGATTGCACTGCCGACCGTAGCATGCTTGCTGATACTCACATGCATAGCCCTTGTCTGGATATGCAAATACAAAGGTAGAATAAACAAGGGTTCTTTTTTTCAAAAATAAAATTATTTTCTAAGTATTAGTAACAAAGTGTTGATCCTTAGCAAGCAAACAGCGAAAGACGGAAATCCAGAAGAGAGTGATGCCAAGGTACCTTGGTTCTTCCAATGAAACTGGAGGCGAAAATATAGAGTTTCCATTTGTTAGCTTCGAAGATATTGCCATTGCAACAGATAACTTTTCTGACTCGAAACAAATCGGAAGGGAAGGCTTCGGAAAAGTTTATAAGGTAACGGAAAGTTTACGTCTAGTTATAGTAGCACATGGTCTCATTTATAAGGATAATCATATTAGTGGAAAAATATCTATTTCGTCCTTTCACAATTGTGGATGATTCAATCATGTAGGGAACATTGGAAGGTGTCAACGAAGTTGCTATCAAAAGGCTTAGTAAGGATTCTGGGCAAGGGATAGAGGAGTTCAAAAATGAAATAGTTCTAATTGCTAAATTGCAGCACAGAAATTTGGTTAGACTTCTTGGTTGTTGTATTCATGGAGATGAGAGGCTACTTATTTATGAATACTTATCGAACAAAAGCTTGGATGCCTTCCTTTTTGGTATGTTAGACTTTTGATACATGTCAAAAGTTGTTCTGTTAACCAAAAGTATATCGTTGAAGACTAATGGCATACTTCGTTTGCTATTCATCTTTGAAGATTCGATAAAACAATATGTGCTAGATTGGCCCACACGTTTCAAAATAATTAAAGGGGTGGCTAGAGGGCTTCTTTACCTCCACCAAGATTCAAGATTAACTATAATTCACAGAGATCTCAAAGCAAGCAACATCTTGTTGGATTCAGAAATGACTCCCAA
The DNA here is from genome assembly GCA_011799875.1 of Thinopyrum elongatum. Taxonomy (NCBI): domain Eukaryota; kingdom Viridiplantae; phylum Streptophyta; class Magnoliopsida; order Poales; family Poaceae; genus Thinopyrum; species Thinopyrum elongatum. Next base: position 673,645,134 of record CM022298.1, read on the forward strand.
AATATCAGATTTCGGCATGGCTAGGATATTTGGTGGAAACCAGCAGCAAGCAAACACTAACCGCGTTGTTGGTACATACTACATAGTAAGTAATTAAATATGCTAGCCACCTGTCAAGATTCTAGCTTCTTGCTTCTAGTTTAGCTGAAATTATGCATTTGTTGTTTCTGAAATATTTACACAGCGGTTATATGCCACCTGAATATGTGATGGGAGGTGCCTTTTCTGTAAAATCAGACACCTATAGCTTTGGTGTTCTTCTTTTGAAGATTATAAGTGGCTTGAAGATCAGCTCACCGCACCTCCTAATGAACTCTGTCAGCCTTACAGCTTATGTAAGTATACAGAAAACACACAAAATTTCCATAGCTCAAATGAAAGGCAGCTACTTGATCGTAAGTTGATTCTGTTGGTGCAGGCGTGGAGATTATGGGAGGATGGAAGGGCAGGAGAACTTGTGCATTCTTCAGTTGTTGGTAGCTGCCCACTTCCTGAAGTTCTGCGGTGTATTCATGTCGGTCTGTTGTGTGTTCAAGGCCGTCCGGATGATAGGCCACGCATGTCATCGGTTATGCTTATGCTAGAGAGTGAAAGTGCATTGCTTCCCGCACCAAAACAGCCTGCATATTCCACTGATCCGAATTATGAACCTGACGAATACGGAGAAAACATGAAAAATTCAGTAAATGGTGTGAGCATCACAACACTAGAGGGTCGTTAGATGTATAGCTGTACAGCTTAGAGTACTATATATGTGAATTGTGAATTGCTTGGATGGTGGTTATACTGAGCGAAAGGCTGTGAGCTGAGATGTGATAAGAAATGATGTACTTCAAACAAGGATATTCTGGTTCGGTGTAGTGTATTGTTGCTGTTATCTACAGATACCTGAAATAAGAATATATTGGACCGTGCGCTGCAGTACGTCATCGTGGACTACATTTTGAAAATCCTTCTGTGATTAATCCTGGTTAGCATCTCTTCATTCGGTATTGTCGAGTGCTGCCGGAGTAGCCTATTATGCCCGCATTGTCACGGATCTCATCTGTTTTTATGTTATCGTATATATATATATTACAATTGCCAGCAGGCTGGGTGTGGTTTTAGTTCATATATTGAGCAATTGATCTGTGGTAGTATAAGATTCACTGGGGGTATACTTCTCCCTTCTCACCTTGAACAATTTGGTTCTGCCAAGACTGGCTCATCGGCCGGTTTTTGTGGCGAGCTGTGATTTCCCCTTTCGCCCTCCCATTTCAACACGGACCCGTCGTAACAAACTTTCTTTGCCTTGTAGCATCATCATAGACTTGGAGTCTCCTCTCATGCTATTGTTGGTCTAGGACGACCTAGCTGTCTTTATCCATTACTAGTCTCATTACTTCAAGACTTTGACATCCTTTTACCATTCTTCAAGTGCAATAAGAGTTCAGATTTTCTTTTTCTTAAAAAAAAGGAGGTTAAACCTCCAGCCACGGCCAATCTTATTAATTATTACCCGTATCTACTACTCCCTCCGGTCCTTTTTACTCCTCATATTAGATTTTTCTAAAGTCAAGCTTTGCTAAGTTTGACCAAATTTATATTAGAAAATATTAACATCTATAATACCTAATAAATAAAATATGAAAATATATTCCAGGATGGATCTAATGATATTGGTGTTGTTATGTGAATGTTAATATTCTTTTGTATAAACTTGGTCAAACTTTAAAGAGTTTGACTTCAGACAAACCTAATATGCAGAGTAAAAAAGACTGGAGGGAGTATCTACTATATAGCTAGCCCCCACTACTAGATTTCTCTCAACATGTGTGCTTCCACATCACCTCCATTATTTATAACCATCCGATCAAAATATTGTGACAGTAGAAGTCATGCATGTACTCATGAGTTACACTTCTTGCATTAATCTATCCATGCAAACCATACCACCTCATTAAATCATGAATGTCTTTTTTTTCTACGGAATCAAGTCATGCATGCAGTCATAATTTTTTTTTTCATTTTTGTGTGTGTGTGGACATGAACAGTATGTGTGTTGGACGCTTGGAGCAAAAGTATATAGTTTGTGCTCCACATTTTATTAAAAGATGTTGTCACGTTATGTTCAATTCAAAATGTTCTCTCTTTTTATACATCATTTTATCACACACTTTGTATGTTTTATTGTTTTTATGTTTTTAAAACGTAAACTAAGAGCACATTTACATTTGTATTTTAATTAGTTTTAATTGTTATTAAGCTCATATTGATGCATTTGTGTTAATATGGTTCCCGCGGCGGGCCATCATCTAGTTACAGAACAAGAGCAACCATGGCCGAACCATTACAATATGAGGCCAGTGGCGGAGCTTGAAGCCCAACTTTGGGCGGGCTGGGCGGGCCAAAATGACAGAAATAGCCTATGTCATGGTGTTCTAAGCCCCAACAGTAAAAAAATTGTGTGCAAATTTTAAAATATTGGGCGGGCCATGACCCATCCGGCCTTGCTGTAGCTCCGCTTGTGGCGCTGTTGCCACGTCCGGCCAAAGACATTCAAGACAAAAAATTTCATTCTGGTTGCCAAAACCAACCATCCTTAGTTAACTTATATCTCTCTATGTACTACTTCTTCGAAAGTCCTCTTTTGATCCCGAGCTCATATGCTCCAGCGTGAACAGTAAAATAAAAAAAATAGTAATTTTTTTTAAAAAAAACTGATTTTTTTTATGATGAATGTTCTAAGTGCGTGCAAAATTTCAGATTGAAATGACATTAGTGGAGGTCTAGGCAAAAATAACAAAATCAATGCTCCAAAATGCTTCCAACAATAGTCTTTTTGGACCATCGATTTTATTTTTTTCGCCCAGACCTCCACGAATGTCATTTCGACCTGAAATTTTGCACGCAGTTAGAAAATTTATCAATGTTCATCACAAAAAAAATTCAGTTTTTTGAATTTTTTTACTTTTTTTCGATCTTACTGTTCATGCTGGAGCATATGAGCTCGGGATCAAATACTCCATGTCCCTACTTCTTCCCTTTTAGCATAGGCCAGACTACGCACACAACTAACTCGGATATGGGCGCCTCTTGCATACCCGTTTTCATTGCCCGTTGGCTAGACATTTGGTCTAGGTCGACCTCGTTGTCTTATATCCCTCTAACTAGAAATAGGTAGAGGTGCTAAACTTTGTAAGAACGAGTGTAGGTTTTTTTAGAGTTGGCATATGGTGGTTGATTGTTTGGCAGATAAAGGATGTGTTAGAGTTGGGTGAGATAAGAGCATTGGGATGTTGCAAGCTAAGAGCATATCTAGCAGACCCCTTAAAACGCACGAAACTGTAAAATAACCGCCGGTTTACAGTTTTAGGCGGAAAAAGCGACCCGAATAGAACCCGTAAACGACTCCGGCCTGTCGATATTTTTAAGGGGCGCGAAAAACATCCCCACCGAACCTGTGAAAATAAGGATTTTGGAGCCAACCCGAGGGTGCCCTGTATATGCGAAAGACCGTTGGCGGGAGTCCAACTGCCATCGGAAACTTCATGTCTCGCTCCCGGCCGCCGCCCCGTCCGTCCCCGGCGGCCGCCCTGCTCATCCCGGCCGCTGCCCTGCCCATCCCGGCCGCTGCCCCGCGCGTTCCCGCATCTGCTCGCCAGATCAGAGCCTTATCGTCGTCTCCCTCGATCTCCTCTACCTGAGCTCGCCATGGCCACGACGGCGTCAGCGCGCGCGCACCAACAGCAGCAGTACCAGCCGCTGCGGCGCATGGAGGGGCTGAGCCTGGGGTCCGCGCTCCGCAGCGACCCACGCGTCCCCGCGCTGGTCGCGGCCGCGCTCCTCGTCCCGCTCAGCGCCGCGTTGCTGGGCCTCTCCAGCCTCTTCCTGCCGGCTGTCGCGGGGCTCGCCGCCGCCGGCGCGCTCGCCGTCTCGGGGCTCTCAACGCTCGTCTGGGTCACCGTGTTGGAAATATGCCCTAGAGGCAGTAATAAATTGGTTATTATCATATTTCCTTATTCATGATAAAGGTTTATTATTCATGCTAGAATTGTATTCACCGGAAACTTAAATACATGTGTAGATAAATAAACTACACCGTGTCCCTAGTGAGCCTCTACTAGACGAGCTCGTTGATCAAAGATGGTTAAAGTTTCCTAACCATAGACATGAGTTGTCATTTGATAACGGGATCACATCATTAGGAGAATGATGTGATGGACAAGACCCAACTGTAAGCTTAGCATTGGTACTTGTAGTATGCGTTGGTATTTCCCCGAAGAGGAGAGGATCATGCAGTATAGTAGATGAAGGAAATATGCCCTAGAGGCAATAATAAAGTTGTTATTTATATTTCCTTATATCATGATAAATGTTTATTATTCATGCTAGAATTGTATTAACCGGAAACTTAATACATGTGTGGATACATAGACAAAACACCGAGTCCCTAGTAAGCCTCTACTAGACTAGCTCGTTAATCAAAGATGGTTAAGTTTCCTAACCATAGACATGTGTTGTCATTTGATGAACGGGATCACATCATTAGGAGAATGATGTGATGGACATGACCCATCCGTTAGCTTAGCATATTGATCGTTCAGTTTTATTGCTATAGCTTTCTTCATGACATATACATATTCCTTTGACTATGAGATTATGCAACTCCCGGATACCGGAGGAATACCTTGTGTGCTATCAAACGTCACAATGTAACTGGGTGATCATAAAGATGCTCTACAGGTATCTCCGAAGGTGTTTGTTGGGTTGGCATAGATCGAGATTAGGATTTGTCACTCCGAGTATCGGAGAGGTATCTCTGGGCCCTATCGGTAATGCACATCATAATAAGCCTTGCAAGCAATGTGACTAATGAGTTAGTTGCGGGATGATATATTACGGAACGAGTAAAGAGACTTGCCAGTAACGAGATTGAACTAGGTATGAAGATACCGACGATCGAATCTCGGGCAAGTAACATACCGATGACAAAGGGAACAACTTATGTTGTCATTGTGGTACGACCGATAAAGATCTTCGTAGAATATGTGGGAACCAATATGAGCATCCAGGTTCCGCTATTGGTTATTGACCAGAGAGGTGTCTCGGTCATGTCTACATAGTTCTCGAACCCGTAGGGTCCGCACACTTAACGTTCGATTACGATTTTGTATTATATGAGTTATGTGATTGGTGATTGTTCGGAGTCCCGGATGAGATCACGGACATGACGAGGAGTCTCGAAATGGTCGAGAGGTAAAGATTCATATATAGGACGATGATATTCGGATACCGGAAGTGTTCCGGGGGTACCGAGTACATATCGGGTCACCGGAAGGGGTTCCAGACACCCCCCGGCAAAGATATGGGCCTATTGGGCCAAGAGGGGAAACGCAGCAGCCAGCATGGGCTGCTGCGCCCCCCTTGTTGGCCGAATAGGAAGGGGAAGGGGAAAGGGGAAGAGAGAAGGAAGGGGAGGCAATTCGGCCTCCCCCTTCCTTCCCCCTCCGGATGAATATGGAAGGGGGGGAGGCCGAATTGGGAGGCGCCCAAGTAGGATTCCTACTTGGGGCGCCCCCTTGGCTGCCTCTCCTCCCCTCCAACCTATATATATGAGGGGAGGGCACCGCTAGAACACACACCAATAACTGTTAGCCGTGTGCAGCGCCCCCCTCCACAGTTTACGCCTCTGGTCATATTCACGTAGTGCTTAGGCGAAGCCCTGCGCGGATCACTTCACCATCACCGTCACCACGCCGTCGTGCTGACGGAACTCTCCCTCGACACTTTGCTGGATCAAGAGTTCGAGGGACGTCATCGAGCTGAACGTGTGCAGAACTCGGAGGTGCCGTACGTTCGGTGCTTGATCGGTCGGAACGAGAAGAAGTTCGACTACATCAACCGCGTTAACAAACGCTTCCGCTTTCGGTCTACGAGGGTACGTGGACACACTCTCCCCCTCTTGTTGCTATTCATCTCCTAGATAGATCTTGCGTGAGCGTAGGAATTTTTTTGAAATTGCATGCTACTTTCCCCAACAGTGGCATCCGAGCCAGGTCTATGCGTAGATGATATGCACGAGTAGAACACAAAGAGTTGTGAACGGTGATAGTCATACTGCTTACCACCAACGTCTTATTTTGATTCGGCGGTATTGTTGGATGAAGCGGCCCAGACCAACCTTACATGACCACGTTCATGAGACCGGTTCCACCGACAGACATGCAACTAGTTTTGCATAAAGGTATCTGGCGGGTGTCTGTTTCTCCAACTTTAGTTGAATCAAATTTGACTACGGCCGGTCCTTGTTGAAGGTTAAAACAGCAAACTTGACGAAACACCATTGTGGTTTTGATGCGTAGGTAAGAATGGTTCTTGCTAGAAGCCCGTAGCAGCCACGTAAAACTTGCAACAACAAAGTAGAGGACGTCTAACTTGTTTTTGCAGGGCATGTTGTGATGTGATATGGTCAAGACATGATGTGATATACGTTGTTGTATGAGATGATCATGTTTTGTAAAAGTTATCGACAACTGGCAGGAGCCTTATGGTTGTGGCTTTATTGTATGAAATGCAAACGCCATGTAATTGCTTTACTTTATCACTATGCGTTAGCGATAGTTGTAGAACCAATAGTTGGCGAGACGACCACGACGCTACGATGGAGATCAAGGTATCAAGCCGGTGACGATGGAGATCATGACGGTGCTTTGGAGATGAAGATCAAAGGCACAAGATGATGATGGCCATATCATGTCACATATTTTGATTGCATGTGATGTTTATCTTTTATGCATCTTATTTTGCTTAGTACGGCGGTAGCATTAAGATGATCCCTTACTAAAATTTCAAGGTATAAGTGTTCTCCCTAAGTATGCACCGTTGCGACAGTTCGTCGTGCTGAGACACCACGTGATGATCGGGTGTGATAAGCTCTACGTTCACATTCAACGGGTGCAAGACAGTTTTGCACATGCGGAATACTCGGGTTAAACTTGACGAGTCTAGCATGTACAGACATGGCCTCGGAACACTGGAGACCGAAAGGTCGAACGTGAATCATATAGTAGATATGATCAACATAGAGATGTTCACCATTGAAAACTACTCCATCTCACGTGATGATCGGACATGGTTTAGTTGATTTGGATCACGTGATCATTTAGATGACTCGAGGGATGTCTATCTAAGTGGAAGTTCTTAAGTAATTTGATTAATTGAACTTAATTTATCATGAACTTAGTCCTGATAGTATTTGCAAATTATGTTATAGATCAATAGCTCGCGTTGTAGCTCCCCTATGTTTTTTATATGTTCCTAGAGAAAAATAAGTTGAAAGATGATAGTAGAAATGATGCGGACTTGGTCCGTGATCTGAGGATTATCCTCATTGCTGCACAGAAGAATTATGTCCTTGATGCATCGCTAGGTGACAGACCTATTGCAGGAGCAGATGCAGATGTTATGAATGTTTGGCAAGCTCGATATGATGACTACTTGATAGTTTAGTGCGCCATGCTTTACGGCTTAGAACCGGGACTTCAAAACGTTTTGAACGCCACGGAGCATATGAGATGTTCCAAAGAGATGAAATTGGTATTTCAGACTCATGCCCGTGTCGAGAGGTATGAGACCTCTGACAAGTACTTTGCCTATAAGATAGAGGAGAATAGCTCAGCTAGTGAGCATGTGCTCAGAATGTCTGGGAACTACAATCACTTAAATCAAGTGGGAGTTAATCTTCCGGATAAAATAGTGATTGACAAAGTTCTCTAGTCACTATCGCCAAGCTACTAGAACTTCGTGATGAACTATAATATGCAAGGGATGACGAAAACGATTCCCGAGCTCTTCGCGATACTGAAATCGACGAAGGTAGAAATCAAGGAAAAGCATCAAGTGTTGATGGTTGACAAGACCACTAGTTTCAAGAAAAAGGGCAAGGGAAAGAAAGTGAACTTCAAGAAGAATGGCAAGCAAGTTGTCACTCCCATGAAGAAGCCCAAAGCTGGACCCAAGCCTGAAACTGAGTGCTTCTACTGCAAAGGAAATGGTTACTGGAAGCGGAACTGCCCCAAATACTTGGCGGATAAGAAGGATGGCAAAGTGAACAAAGGTATATTTGATATACATGTTATTGATGTGTATTTTACTAGTGTTCATAGTAGCCCCTGGGTATTTGATACCGGTTCAGTTGCTAAGATTAGTAACTCGAAACAGGAGTTACAAAATGAACAGAGACTAGTTAATGATGAGGTGACGATGTGTGTTGGAAGTGATTCCAAGGTTGACAAGATCACCATCGCACACTCCCTCTACCTTCGGGATTAGTGTTGGACCTAAATAAATAAATGTTATTTGGTGTTTGAGTTGAGCATGAATATGATTGGACCATGTTTATTGCGATACGGTTATTCATTTAAGTCAGAGAATAATTGTTGTTCTGTTTACATGAATAAAACCTTCTATGGTCATACACCCAATGTAAATGGTTTATTGAATCTCTATCGTATTGATACACATATTCATAATATTGATGCCAAAAGATGCAAAGTTGATAATGATAGTGCAACATATTTGTGGCACTGCCGTTTAGGTCATATTGGTGTAAAGCGCATGAAGAAACTCCATGCAGATGGGCTTTTGGAATCACTTGATTATAAATCATTTGATACTTGCGAACCATGCCTCATGGGCAAGATGACTAAAACTCCGTTCTCCGGAACAATGGAGCGAGCTAATGACTTATTGGAAATAATACATACCGATGTATACGGTCCGAAGAGTGTTGAGGCTCGCGGTGGATATCGTTATTTTCTGACCTTCACAGATGATTTGAGCAGATATGGTTATATCTACTTGATGAAACACAAGTCTGAAACATTTGAAAAGTTCAAAGAATTTCAGAGTGAAGTGGAGAATCATCGTAACAAGAAAATAAAGTTTCTACGATCTGATCGCGGAGGCGAATATTTGAGTTACGAGTTTGGCCTTCATTTAAAACAATGTGGAATAGTTTCACAACTCACGTCACCTGGAACATCACAGCGTAATTGTGTGTCCGAACGTCGTAGCCGTACTTTATTGGATATGGTGCGATCTATGATGTCTCTTACCGATTTACCACTATCGTTTTGGGGTTATGCATTAGAGACAGCTACATTCACGTTAAATAGGGCATCATCTAAATCCGTCGAGACGACACCGTATGAACTGTGGTTTGGCAAGAAACCTAAGCTGTCGTTTCTTAAAGTTTGGGGTTGCGATGCTTATGTGAAAAAGCTTCAGCCTGATAAGCTCGAACCCAAATCGGAGAAGTGCGTCTTCACAGGATACCCAAAAGAAACCGTTGGGTACACCTTCTATCACAGATCCGAAGGCAAGATATTTGTTTCTAAGAATGGATCCTTTCTAGAGAAGGAGTTTCTCTCGAAAGAAGTGAGTGGGAGAAAAGTAGAACTTGATGAGGTAGTTGTACCTTCTCTCGAATTGGAGAATAGCTCATCACAGAAAATAGTTCCCGTGATGCCTACACCAATTAGTGAGGAAGCTAATGATAATGATCATGAAACTTCAGATCAAGTTACTACCGAACCTCGGAGGTCAACCAGAGTACGTTCCGCACCAGAGTGGTATGGTAATCCTGTTCTGGAAGTCATGTTACTAGACCATGACGAATCTACGAACTATGAGGAAGCGATGATGAGCCCAGATTCCGCGAAATGGCTTGAGGCCATGAAATCTGAGATGGGATCCATGTATGAGAACAAAGTATGGACTTTGGTTGACTTGCCCGATGATCGGCAAGCCATAGAGAATAAATGGATCTTCAAGAAGAAGACTGACGCTGACGGTAATGTTACTGTCTACAAAGCTCGACTTGTTGCGAAAGGTTTTCGACAAGTTCAAGGGGTTGACTACGATGAGACCTTCTCACCCGTAGTGATGCTTAAGTCTGTCCGAATCATGTTAGCAATTGCCGCATTTTATGATTATGAAATCTGGCAAATGGACGTTAAAACTGCGTTCCTTAATGGTTTTCTCAAAGAAGAGTTGTATATGATGCAACCAGAAGGTTTTGTCGATCCTAAGGGTGCTAACAAAGTGTGCAAGCTCCAGCGATCCATTTATGGACTGGTGCAAGCCTCTCGGAGTTGGAATATACGCTTTGATAGTCTGATCAAAGCATATGGTTTTATACAGACTTTTGGAGAAGCCTGTATTTACAAGAAAGTGAGTGGAAGCTCTGTAGCATTTCTAATATTATATGTGGATGACATATTGTTGATTGGAAATGATATAGAATTTTTGGATAGCATAAAAAGATACTTGAATAAGAATTTTTCTATGAAAGACCTCGGTGAAGCTGCTTATATATTGGGCATCAAGATCTATAGGGATAGATCAAGACGCTTAATAGGACTTTCACAAAGCACATACCTTGATAAAGTTTTGAAGAAGTTCAAAATGGATCAGTCAAAGAAAGGGTTCTTGCCTGTGTTGCAAGGTGTGAAGTTGAGTAAGACTCAATGCCCGACCACTGCAGAAGATAGAGAGAAAATGAAAGTCATTCTCTATGCCTCAGCCATAGGTTCTATCATGTATGCTATGCTGTGTACCGGACCTGATGTGTGCCTTGCCATAAGTTTGGCAGGGAGGTACCAAAGTAATCCAGGAGTGGATCACTTAACAGCGGTCAAAATTATCCTTAGTTAAAAGAACTAAGAAAATGTTTCTCGGTTATGGAGGTGATAAAGAGTTCGTCGTAAAGTGTTACGTCGATGCAAGCTTTAAACCAATCCGGATGACTCTAAGTCTCAATGTAGATACATATTGATAGTGGGAGCAATTAGCTAGAGTAGCACCATGCAGAGCATTGTAGACATAGAAATTTGCAAATATATATACGGATCTGAATGTGACAGACCCGTTGACTAAACTTCTCTCACAAGCAAAACATGATCACACCTTAGTACTCTTTGGGTGTTAATCACATGGCGATGTGAACTAGATTATTGACTCTAGTAAACCCTTTGGGTGTTGGTCACATGGCGATGTGAACTATTGGTGTTAAATCACATGGCGATGTGAACTAGATTATTGACTCTAGTGCAAGTGGGAGACTGAAGGAAATATGCCCTAGAGGCAATAATAAAGTTGTTATTTATATTTCCTTATATCATGATAAATATTTATTATTCATGCTAGAATTGTATTAATCGGAAACTTAATACATGTGTGGATACATAGACAAAACACCGAGTCCCTAGTAAGCCTCTACTAGACTAGCTCGTTAATCAAAGATGGTTAAGTTTCCTAACCATAGACATGTGTTGTCATTTGATGAATGGGATCACATCATTAGGAGAATGATGTGATGGACATGACCCATCCGTTAGCTTAGCATATTGATCGTTCAGTTTTATTGCTATAGCTTTCTTCATGACATATACATATTCCTTTGACTATGAGATTATGCAACTCCCGGATACCGGAGGAATACCTTGTGTGCTATCAAACGTCACAACGTAACTGGGTGATCATAAAGATGCTCTACAGGTATCTCTGAAGGTATTTGTTGGGTTGGCATAGATCGAGATTAGGATTTGTCACTACGAGTATCGGAGAGGTATCTCTGGGCCCTCTCGATAATGCACATCATAATAAGCCTTGCAAGCAATGTGACTAATGAGTTAGTTGTGGGATGATGTATTACGGAATGAGTAAAGAGACTTGCCAGTAACGAGATTGAACTAGGTATGAAGATACCGACGATCGAATCTCGGGCAAGTAACATACCGATGACAAAGGGAACAACGTATGTTGTCATTGCAGTACGACTGATAAAGATCTTCGTAGAATATGTGGGAACCAATATGAGCATCCAGGTTCTGCTATTGGTTATTGAACGAAGAGGTGTCTCGGTCATGTCTACATAGTTCTCGAACCCGTAGGGTCCGCACGCTTAACGTTCGATGACGATTTTGTATTATATGAGTTATGTGATTGGTGACCGAATGTTGTTCGGAGTCCCGGATGAGATCACGGACATGATGAGGAGTCTCGAAATGGTCAAGAGGTAAAGATTCATATATAGGACGATGATATTCGGACACCGGAAGTGTTCCGAGGGTACCGAGTACATATCGGGTCACCAGAAGGGGTTCCGGGCACCCCCCGGCAAAGATATGGGCCTATTGGGCCAAGAGGGGAAACGCAGCAGCCAGCATGGGCTGATGCGCCCCCCTTGTTGGCCGAATAGGAAGGGGAAGGGGAAACGGGAAGAGAGAAGGAAGGGGAGGCAATTCGGCCTCCCCCTTCCTTCCCCCTCCGGATGAATATGGAAGGGGGGAGGCCGAATTGGGAGGCGCCCAAGTAGGATTCCTCCTACTTGGGGCGCCCCCTTGGCAACCTCTCCTTCCCTCCAACCTATATATATGAGGGGAGGGCACCGCTAGAACACACACCAATAACTGTTAGCCGTGTGCGGCGCCCCCCTCCACAGTTTACGCCTCCGGTCATATTCACGTAGTGCTTAGGCGAAGCCCTGCGCGGATCACTTCACCATCGCCGTCACCACGCCGTCGTGCTGACGGAACTCTCCCTCGACACTTTGCTGGATCAAGAGTTCGAGGGACGTCATCGAGCTGAACGTGTGCAGAACTCGGAGGTGCCGTACGTTCGGTGCTTGATCGGTCGGAACGAGAAGAAGTTCGACTACATCAACCGTGTTAACAAACGCTTCCGCTTTCGGTATACGAGGGTACGTGGACACACTCTCCCCCTCTCGTTGTTATGCATCTCCTAGATAGATCTTGCGTGAGCGTAGGAATTTTTTTGAAATTGCATGCTACGTTCCCCAACAGTAGAGATAAGTATTTCGCTTAATTAAGAACCAAGATTATCAATCCAGTAGGAGAACCAAGCAAAATTCCGTTAATCGCACCTGCACACACAAGAGCAAACACTTGCCCCCAACGCAAATAAGAGGGTTGTCAATCCTCTTAGCGGTTATTTGCAAGGATTAAATCTTATCGAGGTAAATAGATAAACTAAAATACTAATAAATAAAAATTACCGCAAGGTATTTTTTAATTTTTTATATGATAAAGATAGACCCGGGGACCATAGTTTTCACTAGAGCCTTCTCTCTCGAGTACAGAAACATACGGTGGGTAAACAAATTACTGTTGGCCAATTGACAGAATAACAAACAATTATGACGGATTCATGGCAATGATCATGTATATAGGCATCACGTCCAAGACAAGTAGACCGACTCCTGCCTGCATCTACTACTATTACTCCACCCATCGACCGCTATCCAGCATGCATCTAGGGTATTAAGTTAATAAAAACAGAGTAACGCCTTAAGCAAGATGACATAATGTAGAGAAGCAAATTCAAGCAATATGAATATTCTTTTTAGAGTGCGGGCTTATGGCGGCCGAGCACCAGGCAGGCCGTTATCTCACGCTTCTGTATGGGCCTCGTGATGTGGAATCTATCAGTGGTTGGCAGGCCTTTGCCAGGCCTAGGAATGCATATACGGTCCGGAATACGGCTACTCGCAATAGGTGTATTCTGTTCTGCCCATTGACCGCACCTGTTCATCTGCTTAGGCTACCGTGGTGACCTGCACCAAAGGTCCTTGGCCCGCATGTTTGTTCGATTCAGCACATGAAAGATCCTCCCCCTCCTAGTTATTATCCTGAACCCCCTTGAAGAAGCGCCAGCCATGGAACAGTCCGGCCTCTCCGCCCCCTTCTCTCTCCCCTTGGTCGACGGCGGTGGTGGTTCTGTCCGGCGAGATGTCAACCAATGATGTCGCTTTCTCTCTCCCCAAGCTCGACGGCAGCACGGTTCCCCTCCGGCGAGATGTATTCCTTTGATGTTGAGTCTTACGGGTATTTCTCTTTTGATTCGCTCATCGTGACCGCGTTTAGATCCGCGTCCATTTCCTTGGATCTGAGTTTGTTTTGCCTGGTCAAACCCTTTTCTGCAGGATGCTTGTTCATGCATCCGACGCAACTGCGGCCAGATCTGGAGGGGAACGGCAGCATGAAGATGTGCATGGAGAGTCAGCGCGGAGGGGCGAGCTCTAACCTTGTGATTCTTTCTGTTTTTGAAGCATGTGTGCTGTGATTTCGTTTCTTGTTTCTTTATATTTATGATCTGGTAAAGTCTTTGGCTCCGGATACACTAGTACTCCTATGTGGTTAGCTGTTCGTTCCCATGGATCATCTTAGCAACATGATTTTTCACCTCTGGAATTTTTCTGTAAAATTTTCATGTTCCATCCTTTCTGTGATTATAATTTTCCTGAGAAAATAAATGTCAGTTGTGATCATCAATAACTAATTCTGCTGACCTTTGATTTTTGTTGGGGTGTCTCATTTTGTTTTTCACTAAGGTTCCAGACAATTGCTAATAACTCAGTGAGATTTTGTGATGTCTTGAGGTAACCGTTTAACTTTGATAATCGATGCTTAATCTTCTGTAACTTAATAATTATTTTGATGTTTTGTTCTTGATGTGCTAATCAACATGTTGGGAATATTCAAATATCAGTTGATTCCAACTGTAATCGTGACTGTTAATTACATTGCAAATTTCTTTAGAAATCTGTGTGAGTTGTGATCATCAATGACTATTTTTTCTGGTCTTATTTTGATATTTTTTTGGGTGTTCCATTCCGTCGTCAACTCAAGATCCAGAAATTTGCCGGTAAACCAGTGATATTTTCCCGACACAAAAAATCGGTGAGATCTTGCATCAGTGCATGATTATTGATAGCCGACTTCTAATTCAGTATGAACCCTGTTGATCCTAAAAAATCATTTTCATTCTAGCTGAGTTTGATCCAATGGAACACCGGCTTTGTTTCTGCGGATGGGTTGATTTTTCTTTCAGCATTGGATTCGATTGTTGGCATGTACGGAAGACGCAAAAAATCGTATTCAATTCAGTGGAAAATCTGGTCACTGGGGAGTGTGAAAATTCTTGGTGCCTGGAGTTGTGTTGGTTTAGCTGCTAAATCATATTGTGTTTCCCTTTTGGGGATTTAATATGTATTTGTTTTGGTGATTTTTATTTGCTACTAAATCCATTAGCCTGATCGGGTTGTTATCTTGTTCGGCGGCGAGAGGGCGGAGCCATGTGTGGATGCAAGTTTAGAGGGTTGCTCGGAAGCTACAAGCGGCTGGACCAGGAGGTGAGAACTCTGTAATCCACCGTATGTAAATATTTTGGTACGAGGGGCACGTTCGACTGCAGTTTGGTTTTGGGAAGGCAGTCGATGATTAGCCAAACGAAGTGTGATTTGTGATGGTAGACTGAATTTTTTGGGAGACACTCTGGTTTAGGGGACACAGTCGATGGCAATGGTGGACTGAACTTTCTGAACATATTGTTCACCAGGTTGTTATTTAGTGTTAGTGTGATTTTAGTCATGTCCCAAGGTGATGCCAGATTTTAGTCGCAGTGCAGATGCGGAAGTTGCCCTCTGGGAATGCAGATTACGAGGTGAATGCTAGCCTGTATTTTGGTTTTGGGAGACAGTCCAAACGAGTGTATTTTTCCTGAGATTTTAATTTGTCGTCTTGTCTCTGTTAGGACAGGAAATTGTAGTTCCCCTGTAACTTATTAAGTTCCATTGGAGGATATTTTGGGACTGGGGGATGAATTGTGTTTTATATCAGTGGGAGAAAAAGTGTTAGCTTTGATGTGTACTACTGTACTTAATATTAATTTGTTCAAACCGGGACACTTGGTCATGGATTTGCCTTTGCTAGGATCAGAATGTGCAAACGAGAAACTGATGAGTGGCCGGTCGTGTTCTCCAGCAACAATTAGTTATCATCTTGGAGGTGTACAGCTATGTTTATGTTTGTACTTAGACAAAACACCAGTACTGCTGACCAGCGCTCGGCCACGAGTAAATTACAGTAATGTTAAACCCATGTTAATTATAGTACATATTGTCCTTTTTGAACTACTCTGTTTATGTACTTTATTATGGGCATTCACTAACATGAAGATTGGTGCCTGTGAAATCCTGACTATGCATGCTGGTTAATTTGCTAGTAATTAAAAAAACTTTGACTGCGGCCGGTCTCAATTTCGTAAAGTGCACCGGCTTGCAAATCTGTTTTAACCGAGCGGTGCTGCTGTGCACGCACGTAAACCGAAATGCACAACGCGTGCAATTAGCATGGTGCTGCCGCTGAGGCATCTTAAGTGCAAGCTACCGCCCGTAAATACAAGTGTAAACAGGATTAGTTAGGCTCAAAAACACCGATTGGCTGGATTTTCTATAGCGTGTCAAACTGAAAAAACTCATTGACAAATGAATCATAAACATTTCAACACAAAAAAACTAACCATGGCACGTTTTGTTAATGAAGAAGCATAGCTCACAACCATTTGGAGCTAAGTGAGTAGGGCGGAGGTAGATGACAACAGGGGTGGGTGATGTAAAGGCATAGTTAATTCCAAGACGTGACTTGACTGTAGAAAGTGAACCACCCTGCGCGCCGAAAAGCTGATACACAGCAGCGGGCGTCACGTGGAAAACCTGAACTCGCTAATCCTAATTAATGGTTAATATGCGTCAGCGTACCAATATCGCGTGCTTGTGGTGGACTTAACCTTGATGGGCCTAAACCAACCCATGTTCCAGAATTATAAAAATTCTTAAGATAAGAAATCACGTGCCAGTCTGGTGGTAATGTATTGTAAACAAAGAAAAATATGTTAATCTTGCTGTAATCCATAGTGAAAGCTGGTGATAAAAACAACAATCGAAGAAGTTGAGCATGCTTAATGCATGATAACTAATGCGAACCAACGTGCGTGTTCGCTGGACGGGAGTGATCCACGTCCACAATTGTGAGAACTTGTGGTCGTCCCTGTGCAACGTCGCTCCACAGCATGCACGCACGACGTACAGGTCTCCGCCTGCAAGGTCGAACAGGTCTCCGACGCCAGGATGCTGCTCGTACATGTCAGCTTCGAGTCAGAGCCCTAGGGGCTTTTGCATGTGGGTGGGCCCTGACTGCTTCAATACGGGCCAAAGAAAAATCAAATACGTGATATATACACTGGAAGCGCCAATCCACATGGGGGTGTAACGGCCTGGATAGCGGCCGGCAGGCGTTTGCATTTTTCTATAAATAGCAACAATACAAATAGGTGTCATGTCCTCTTCTGTCATTGGGATTGAGCACCGCAAGATTGAACACATCACAAAGCACCTCTCCCATTACAAGATAAATCAATCTAGTAGGCCAAACAAAATCGATAGATCGGAGAGAAATACAAAGCTATAACATCATGCATAAAAGAGTTCGGAGAAGACTCAAATATTTCTCATGAATAATCTGATCATAAACTTATAATTCATCGGATCCCAACAAACACACCGCAAAGAAGATTACATCGGATAGAACTCCAAGAACATCAAGGAGAACATTGTATTGAAGATCAAAGAGAGAGAAGAAGCCATCTAGCTACTAGCTATGGACCCGTAGGTCTATGGTAAACTACTCACACATTATCGAAAGGGCAACAAGGTTGATGTAGAAGCCATCCGTAATCGATTCCCCCTCCGGCAGAGTACCGAAAAAGACCTCCAGATGGGATCGCGGAAGAACAGAGGCTTGCGGCGGCGGAAAGGTTTTCTCTTCTGGCTCTCTGGGGGTTTCAAAATATTTGTGAATTTATAGAAGTGGAATTAGGTCAAACGGAGTCATGTGGGCCCTACAAGGTAGCACGGCGCCCCCCCGAGGCGCGCCCTAGTGCCTTGTGAAGCCTCCGTGAGGCTTCTAGCCTCTTCCCGAAGCTTTCAAGGTTTCTTTTGTCCAGAATTTTTTTTCCAAAAACCAAAAAATGATACTGGGTTTCATTTGGTACTTTTTATCTAAAAAGCCAAAAACAAGCAGAAAACAGCAACTGGCACTCACTAGTAGAAAACGGCCCATTAGCCCCGGTTCCAGAGGCCCTTTAGCCCCGGTTCTGGAACCGGGACTAAGGGGTCGGGACTAAAGCCCAAAACCTTTAGTCCTGGTTCGCTTACGAACCGGGACAGAAGGGGCTCCACGTGGCCGCTACAGGGCGCCCAGGCAGGAGGACCTTTAGTCCCGGTTGGTAACACCAACCGGGACCAAAAGTCATCCACGCGTCAGCATCTGGCAGGAGCTGGGGTTTTTGTTTTTGTTTTGAAGGGGGGGGGTTAGGGGTTTTGGAGGGTTAATTTAGGGATTTCATATTGTGTTAGCTAGCTAATAGAGAGAAGTGACCTCTTTTTATCTCCGTGCTTGGTCGACGCTAGCTACTATACGTATAGAGAGAACTCGACACGGTAGCTAGTAAGCAAATGAAGGAACCATTAAGTACACAAGATCGTCATGAACATATACAGAGACAAGTGACATCTCTTTCTCCGAGAGATTGGTCGAACAACAAGTTTTCATATATCTATCCGACGCTACTAGCTACATATATACAATATAAAATCTCTTACAATCCCAAACATCTAAAGTCTATATCCACATGGTATTCTCCGGCTTTATGTATGACGTGGTCAAGAAAGAATCCCGCCAATTCCTCTTGAATTGCTCGTATGCGATCATGTGGTAGGAGTTCATCCCGCATCTGCCACGTCTAATTTAAAGAAGGGGGTCAATACATATATATGAATGAAACTCAACACAAATGATGGTAATAAAATAAAATTGTGAATATTATTGTTTACATACTTCATATTGTTTTTCAGAGTAGCCCCGCTGAGAGGCCGTCGCGTTATAGATGAACTCGCAAATGTAGTATCCACAAAAATCATTCCCGGCTTCCTGCCACAAGCACTTTATAAGAAATAGAGTTCAATCAAACTGATAATCAAGCATGATAAATGGTATTGATGAAACTAGCTAGAATCAATGGGAGATGCGCGGAACTAGCTAGTAGTACTTACTTTCGGGTGTGTAAATCGCAGTTCCCTCAGCAGTCCCGGAATAATTGCGGTGAACTCTTTCCAAACCCTGCCAGACAAAGAAAATAATTACTTGATATCAGGAAATGAACAAAGTTGCCGATATGGTGCGATAATGATCGATTGAACTTACTTCTGGAGCATTTCAGTCATGTCCGCATAGTCCTGAGGATCTTTTCGTCTCGATTCTAAGACAGTTACTACTCCCCGGTCAAGCTTAATCTCTAGCAGAATAAAGTGGAACCTGCGCACGCATGCATAACTCATCAATTACATTATTATAACCTCGAGTAAGGGAAACCGAATATGCACAAGACAGTAACACTCACTTGAAGTTGTAAGGAAAGAGTATTTTCTCTTTGTTTTGATTTTTAAGCAACGATTGTAGCAAGTTGTCCTCGGTATCTGTGACTCTGTTTTTAACCGTCCATTCATGTATGATATTTGGGTTAATGAACCCAATGTCATAGATTTGTGCTTTTTTGCATTCGACGATCTTTAATCTGCATAATATAGTGAGGATAATTATATATACATGCAATGAAAGAGCTGAGCTATATATAGAGACTTAATTACATAAGTAGTACTTACAGACAGTAGCAAGTCATGAGTTGTTTGTCGAGGGCCATTTGATTGTATAACTGGAATAACTCGATAAATTCAACAGGCAACAACTCAGTTCCAACGAGGTCGTGCTCCTCTTTAATTCTCAGCATCAAAGTATCCTTCCCAGACCCGCTGCAGGTTTTCATGTACCATTCATGCAATCTTCGCATCATCGTTGTTAGAGGAGGATGATCAGGTTTTACGAGAGGCTGCCCGTATTGGTATCTGAATTCGTCCACCTCCATTGTTTCAAACTCTACATCATCGCTCAGGTAATCATCAGGATTGGTACCGGGCACCATCCCCGGATGATTAGCGACGATATCACTAGACACCTTGAGCGGGGGGCACGATTGGTTCGCCTGTTCGCCGAGCTGAGGAATTTTTTCCCACTTCTTCGTTCTGCTAACCTTGCATCACTGCAAGTACTTCCCGACCGCTCCGTTTCCTTATATGTCCTTTCAATAATGCGCTCATAGTTGGATTGCGGCGGAGACGGTGGTGGTCGCTTCAGGGCATCAATAGTGCGCTTCAGTTTCACCGGATCTATCGTCTCCTTCGGAGGTGGAGGTTTCCGTGCAAAATGTTCATGCACTTCGGCAGCACTGATTTTCGCGGTTTCCTCGTCGGTCCTCTCATATGGTAACTTTTCCAGAGGCTTGAGAGATGGACCGTATCTGAATTGCTTCCCGCCTCTGCTTGTACTGCTAGCCGCCGGAGCGGCGGCGGCTCTCTTCCACCGTTGCTGACGAGGCGGAGTGCTCCGACGCGCCGGAGGAGGCGGAGTGCCCTCACGCGTCGGAGGAGGCGGAGAAGGAGGCGGAGTGTAACACCCCCATGTAATAGCCACTGTGATCATCTGCTAATAATGCCAAGTCACTCTTATTTGAAGTGTTTGATCACTTTGGTTAAATAATCAATTCAAACTCTATTCTGAAAATCAACTGAAATTCAAAAGTGAAATATGAAGTTGTTCAAATCCTATTGGAAAAATGTTCATTAAACAACAAATAATCCAGAAGCAATTATAAAAATATAAACAAAGATAATTGAGTTAGCTAAATGACTCAAATTATATGAAACAGCACCAAAACAGAATTATTTAATCCATTTATGATAATTTCAAATCCAAACAAAATCCTACATTGCCCAAACCAGTTTTTGGTGACAAGTAATATTGCAAAGTAATATTTGGGCCAAGTCCCACATTTTATAAAAGAGCAAAAGTGGCCTGACAAATAACAAAACAGAAAAGAATAAAAGAAAAAGCAAAACAGAAATAAGAAAAATAAAACGAGGCACTGTGCACCGGGCCTAAGTACACAGTGCCCCGAATCCGGCCCACTTGGCCCATCTCCCTCTCTCTCCTTCGTCGTGTCGCCACCGCCGTGGCTGCGCGCGCGCGCCGGTCGAACGGCGACACGGCGGCCGCCACCGACGCTACAGGAGGGGTCGAGGGGATAAGCTCGCCCCGAGCCGTCCCCCCTGGTCGCTCCCTCCATTCCCCTCTCTCCCTCGTGCGCTCTCGTTCGCTTCCCCATCTTCTTTGTCCATGCGGCCGAGCGCCGCCGTCGCCGCAGCTCACCGCAGACGCGCCCACTGACGACCCCGCGCCGCCTCTCCGAGTCCGTGAGCTCCGCCTTGCTCGTCTCCGTCGCCTGGCGTCTTCCATTCGAGCCGGGCACCCCACACCGACCGGATCGACGCTGCCTTCCCCGTTCGGTCGCCACCATCTCCCCCGGCTCCGGCGACGCCTCTGCAGCTCCAAAACTATCACGGGCCGACTTGCGTGCCGCACGGTGAGCTCCTCCTCCTCTCCCCTAGCTCTAATGCCCTCCTACGTCACCGTAGCCGCCGCGTAGCTCGAGCCCGAACGCGCCGCCGATGACCTCTTCGCCGCCATGGCCGCAGTCGCTGTTGTGCTCATCTGAGCCCACCATCGAGCTCCTGGTGCTCCCAGGAACACGTCGCATTCACCTACATGCCTCCCCGTGCCCTCTAGTCCCTAGCTCGATGAGCGCCCGATTGCGCCTCCGTCTGCACTCGTCGCCGGTGTGCTGCCGGTGACCAAATGGTCACGGGGTCGAGCCCGATGTGCTCACCGCATCGCGCAGCACCTCCCCAGCTTCTCCATTCACCCCGTAGCGCGTTCCTGCTACGATTCTGACCTCGCCCGAAACCACTTCGCCGCGGACCTCGACGCCGGCAATGATTCCGGCCGGTTCCGGCGAAACCACCACCACTACTAGACGCGACATTGGATGCTCGTTCGAACCAGCCCAACCCCGCGTCGAATGACCCCCCTGTAGAGCGCTTCCGGCCAAGTCCGGCGATCGGCCGCCACGATTTTGGTCGCCGGAGCAACTCCGGCGATGCCGCCGACGTGTCACAGGTGGGACCCACCCCTGGGTCACTGACTGCGGGCCCGAGGGGCCCAGTTGACTGAGTTGACTCAGTCAACTCTGCTGACTGGGCACTCTGTGTCTATGACATGCGGGCCCCACCTCGTAATTAGTTTAGTTAAAAAAATTATAAATAAACTTATTTAGATAGTTAATCAGTCGCTGACAGGTGGGGCCAGCCACTAATTAACTCTCTGGATTAGTTTTAATTCACTCTGTTAAGCCTCTGTCACTGACATGTGGGTCCCACAGGTCGGTTTTGACCTGGTCAGCCGACCAGTTGACCTGCTGACGTCATCCTTTAGTCATGCTGACGTCATAAATCTTTTCTGCTGATAAAAATAATTCCAGAAAATATTTAAATCTTTGAATATTCGTAACTTTTAAACCGTAGCTCAGATCGAAAAACTTAAAACATGAAAGTTGCTCAGAACGACGAGACGAATTTGATCGTGTCGTCTGTTTCTATGTCGGAACCCCCTACGTAGGAGAACCCATAACCTTTAGCCCGATTCCGGTATATGAATAGTGCATATACACCGGTTAATAAATCCAACTTAAATCCTAACATAACTAAAAATGACTTAGACATACTTTACGCAGCCCTGCACTGCATCCTAGTCATAGCATACTCTGTGTGGAATTACTGCTGTGTATTTATTTGTTTCCTCCCCTTCTTCTCTCTCGGTAGACCCCAACGTCGACGTAGCTCCCGAGACCGACGCAGCTCCGGAGGTCGACTACGCCCCTGACGATCAGACCCTTGCTGCCGAGCTTCCAGGCAAGCACCCCCCTTTTGAGCATTCCGATATCGCCCACTCTCTTCTCTCTTATGCTTGCATTAGAAGTTACTGCTGCTGTTGTTGTCCTATTTCTGTTGCATAGCCTGTTTATTGTAACCTGCTATTGTTACTTGCCTGCTTATCCTAAATTGTTTAGTATAGTTTGGGTAGAGACCCAGCAGAGACCCCACTATATCCCGACTGCCCCGCTGGATTAACAGAAGACCCGATCAACGGGATCGAAGACCAGGTCCCGACACCGCACATCACTTTCCCCTTAGTTGCTCACTTTCACCTTAGTTGCTCGACACTACTGGGTTACTATCGAGTGCCGAGGGTGATACCTCGTCAGCACTTCTGATGATAACCTTGTAGGTTAGTCAATCGGACGTGGTCAGCGAGGGTGATTCCTCGTACACCACCCCCTGATAACGACACCGTCGCGCAACTCCTCAAGAGTGGACCTCGAGGGTGATTCCTCCTCCGTTCACCTTGATGTTTACGTCAGGTGGGAGTCCAACGAGGGTGATGCCTCGGATTCCTTCTTGACATGGTAGCCACACGGATGCCTTTACATTTTTGTTGGCACTGTTTATTCTGGATAAAGACGGGTCGGCCCTGAGGGGTACCCGCACGAGTTTATGATGAGAGTGATGTGGAGTCGGGAGGACCTGGATGGTGCCCGAGAGCTGAACACGAGGTGTGGCCGGGCATTCTTAGCCCTTGCCGCAAGTCCTCGAGACGGGGCGACGGGGTCACATCTTTTGTGAGTCTCTGCTCGTTTCCGCACTACCAACACACTAACGGTTTGGATATTTGATCCGAGGGGCATCTGGCCTAATAGCACTAACCATCACGTGGGCATAGTATGGGCGTTCTGCGTCGTATACATCAGCCGAAGCTTAATAGACGTCAGCAAGGAGCGGCGCGCACTGGATTGGACTGGTTAAGCCCGCGCTTGTATTAAGGGGGCTAGGTCTGCTTTCAGCCGCCCTCGCAACGCACAGGAGTTCCCGGGGCGAAGGCCCAAGACCCCTGGGCGCATAGGTTTAGTCCGACGTGCTGACCTCTCTATTAAGTTTTTGGTCGGGTTGCGACGTATAGTTTGGCTGAGGCCGGGCATGACCCAGAAAAGTGTGTCCGGCCGGAGTTAAGCGAGCGTGGTGGGTAAGTTGGTGCACCCCTGCAGGGAAGAAACAATCTATCGATAGCCTGTCCTACGATAACGGACATTCAGAGTTGTATCCCGATCGGTACAACTAGAACTGGTGACTTGAGATGAAATGAATAGTATGGCTCTGGGATTGCTTTCTCGTAGGGAGTCGAGGAAAGAATCTCTTGGCGAGGTTGATGACATTACTACTACTTTACATTATGTTAATCTTCACTCTTCTAATGCTGCAAGACCGATGAACATGCTGAAGATGCTAGTCTTCCATAGGACTAGGCTTTCCCTCTACTCTGGCATTTCTGCAGCCCAGTCCACATATAGAGCCCTCTTTTGAAAACGTTGCATCCGTAGTGTAGATCCTTGCTTGCTGAGTACTTCGGATGAGTACTCACGTTTGCTTTATTTTCTTTTTTTTCCCATATCCAATTGTCGCCGCCAGATGACGGAGCCCTAGAGATAGCTGCCCCTGTTGACGACTACGGCTACTACTACTACCCTTCCAGCGAGTACTACTACGAGGAGCCGACCGACGACCAGGAGTAGGATCGGAGGGTCCTAGGCAGGAGGCCTACGCCTTTCGATCGTAGTATTTTATTTTGCCCCGCCTTTCTAAAGGCCTATCTGTTTCTCTGTAATATCTGTACCTAGATATATGATGCTTCCGCTGACACTTGTATGCCATCGAGCTATGTATTCGAGCCCTGGCTTGTAATATAAAGCTTGTATGACTTTATTTAAGTTTTAGAGTTGTGTTGTGATATCTTCAAGTGAGTCCTTAGGCTTGATCATGTGCATTTGCGTGTATGATTAGTGCATGATTAAGTCGGGGTCGTCACAGGTTGGTATCAGAGCCGAGTGCCTTTAGGAATCCCCCTTTCCAACTCCTTGGCCGAAGTTGAGTCTAGTAATCAAAAAATGTTTTACTAACTTGGCTGTGTGGCTTACGGGCCCACGTCGCCAACTGGGTGGTATTAGGATCTTTTATTCCTCGTCTTTACTCTGGGACCCTGATCACTCTTCTATTCGGGTTTAATAAAGTTACTAACGCCGACACTTAGGATCTCGTAAATTCTGTCCACCCGGAGAGCTAGATATCTGTGCGATTTCCCTGTCATTGATCTGATTAGTCTGATAATCATTTTCCTTTCCATTGTTTTGTTTAACCTTTCTCTTCGAAATCTGTTATACTTCTCATCGTCAAATGACAATCATGAATTTCCTTTATTTCAGATGGATCGTCTGTTTCCACCACGTCCTACGATGCAGCTTGTGCTTCGTACTTGGGCTCGAGATGCCCCTGGTTTTCCAGCTGTCCTGATCGCTCTCCTGACCAGACTGGGTTACCGCTGGTACCCTGAGTACATGGTCTACGAGGTTTACCGCGAGTTCAACCAGGAGCAGTACTATGCTGATGTTCGCATCTATGATTAGCAGGATGACTCAGACACTGAGCTATACCTTTTCCACGGTATCGGCGTGACGATTGAGATGGCAGTCCATGATGCCACCTACTCTGCTGTCGCACGTCTTCGAGGAGAGCACAGCGCTAGCTTGGATGCTTCTGAGTTTCAATACATTCCGTATGCCCCTGCTGGAGATGCTACTAGATACTACACAGCTATCTGTGCCCCATACGAGCCTCGACGCTACGATCCACGAGTTCTGATTCAGCATACTCAGGCTCTGGATCGCACTATTCGGGCTCTTGCCGTCGAGTTGTTTGCCACTCGAGCACGACTCTACGAGGCTATGACGTAGTTGCTACCAGCTATTCGTGCAGGGATACATCCGGAGCATACCCTTTACCCACGCAGGACCGAGATGCCACCAGGGATCGATTGGCCTGTTGTGAGAGGTCACACACCTGCACGTGGACCTCTTCTTTCAGCTCGAGATCGGGTTCTGCATCAGAGTGCACATGGAGCGCAGGATCCTTCTGCGACGAACATCCATTGTCCGCACTTGCAGCTACCCCGTTTCAGTGGTTTTCTCCGACGTTGATGTAGCCTTTGCTATGTCTCATTGTGTACTTCCTTACCGCGTGCCTGAATGCCGCCTATCATGTCTAGCTTTTGAATTTGCGCCGTTATGCTGCCCGAATGTAACCGACTCTGTATGGATCTGTATGTCTTAAATGACTACTATTAAGCATTTGTTGTACTACTTAAATTCCATCATGATACATCATGCTTGTTGCTAAACACTCGCAATGGCTTCTGCTAAACTACCCCTGTTGAATTTAGCAGGATGGGTGATAACAATCCACCACCGCCGCCACCGCCTGACTATATGGCTGCTATGATGCAACAGTTTGAACTCAACCGTCAGCTCATGACAGGAATTATGGATCAGTTCCCTCGTCCCAATGCCAACCATCAGCCAGCTTCAATCACGCTGCCAGAGTTTGTGCGCCTCAACCCCTCGATATTCCGCAACACAGTTAATCCGCTGGATGCCGATGACTGGCTACGTGACATCTTCTATGAGATGGAGTCAGCTGATGTTCCCCCTGTCAGGTATGTCACATTCGCGACATACTTCCTGAAGGGACCCACAGCACAATGGTGGGCCACTCACAGACAGACCTTACCTCCTGGAACTATCGTCACCTGGGTGGAATTCAAGGCTGCTTTTCGTGCCCGGTATATACCTCAAGGACTTATAGATCGGAAGAAGGCCGAGTTCCGCAGCCTCGTTCAAGGAAACAAGACTGTAGAAGTCTATCAGCGAGAGTTCCTTGACTTGTCTCGCTACGCCAAAGAAGACATTCCCACTGATGCTCGTAGATAGGAGAAGTTCCGTGAAGGGCTACACCATGACATTCAGCTAGCCCTGCTTGTCCAAGACTTTCCTGACTTCGCCACTTTGGTGAACAAGGCCATCATGGTCGAGACTGGTCTGAAGAAGCACAAAGAAGCAACCAGACGCACTCGTGAAGCGGGCTCATCTTCCCAGAAGTGCCGTATTTGGATTCCACAAAGCATGTACCGTCCAACAGCTCCAGTGTACAGGCCGGCATATGCTGCACCTCGTCTGCCTCCTCCACCACCGAGGCAGCCTCTTCGAGCTCCACCACCTTGAGCTCCTACACCACGTCCAGACAGTGGACTCTGCTTCAAGTGTGGCCAGCCAGGTCAGCGTGCCAGAGACTGTTCTCAGAGTCAGAATCAGCTAGCTCTTCCTCCTGCCGGCCGTGGTAATGGCCGTGGGATTCATCAGCAGCGTAACAACAATGTCAGGCCTTCTCATGGTCATGGATAGTACTACCACGTCAACATGACTGAAGCTCAGGATCAACCAGAAACTGTGATGGGTACACTCCTTGTTAATTCAGTACCTGCATCTGTTTTATTTGATTCAGGAGCATCGCATTCATTCATGTCGGAAGATTTTGCATTCATGCATGGCATTAAGTGTGAAAACTTACAACATCCACTATCCGTAAACACTCCCGCGGGCCAGTGCCGAGCCTCTCTATTCAGCCCCAAAGTCACTATTGAAATTGAGCGGTTGAAGTTCCAAGCATTCCCAATTATCCTGAGATCTTCCAAAATTGATCTTATTTTGGGAATGGATTGGTTGAAGGCTCACTATGCCTCAATCAATTGCGCTACTAAAGTTGTACACCTCCTGCACCCATCAGATGAGATAGTGAATTATCATGCTCACCTCACTCAGAACGCCGAGGCTCAGATTTATGCCTTGAATGCGTTGAACGCTTCTCCGCTTGAGGGGATCGAAAATGTTCCAGTTGTCTGCGAATTCCAGGATGTTTTTCCAGAAGAACTTCCAGGAATACCCCCTGCTAGAGCTGTCGAGTTTGTTATCGACTTGAAGCCTGGCACCACACCTATTGCAAAGCGTCCTTACAAGATGCCTCCGCACCACCTTCTCGATCTTAAGGAAGAAATCGATAAATCACTTAAGAAGGGCTTCATCCGTCCTAGTTCCTCTGCCTGGGGAGCACCGTCTCTCTTTGTCAAGAAGAAAGATTGTACGAATAGGTTGGTCCAAGATTACCGTCCTATAAACCAGGCAACCATTCAGAATAAATATCCTCTTCCCCGGATCAATGATTTATATGATCAACTTGCTAGATCTTCGGTGTTCTCTAAACTCGACTTGAGGTTGGGTTATCACCAGATACGTGTCTGTGAAGAGGATATTCCGAAGACCGCCTTTGTTACTCGTTATGGTTCCTACGAGTACACCGTTATGTCGTTTGGCCTAACGAATGCTCCAGCTACGTTCTCCCGTCTGATGAATTATATCTTCATGGATTACCTCGACAAGTTCGTCGTGGTATATGTGGATGATATTCTGGTATATTCGAAGAATAAGGAAGAACATGCCGAACATCTTCGCCTTGTTCTGGAGAGGCTTCGAGAGCACAAGTTGTATGCCAAGTACTCCAAATGCGAATTCTGGCTTTCTGAAGTGACCTACCTTGGACATGTGATTTCCAAGGACGGTATTATTGCCATTAACCCGGAGCGTGTTCAGGCTATTCTTGACTGGACTCCTCCGAAGAATGCCAAGCAAGTGAGAAGTTTTCTTGGTCTAGCAAGTTATTGCTGTCGATTTATCGAGAACTTTTCCAAGATCGCCAAGCCCCTGACTAATCTGCTCCACAAAGACGTTAAGTTTGAGTGGACAGACAAATGTCAGGAGAGTTTCCAGACCCTCAAGGACAAGCTTACTTTTGCTCCAGTGCTTGCTCCTCCAGATTCTCGCAAGGACTTTGTGATATATTGCGATGCCTCTCGTCAGGGATTAGGCTGCGTCCTAATGCAAGAGCGGAAGGTAATTGCATATGCCTCACGACAATTGCGTCCGCATGAAGAAAACTATCCAGTGCATGATCTCGAACTCGCTGCTGTAATCTATGCTTTAAAGTAGTAGTGACATTACCTTCTTGGTAACCGGTGTGAGATTTATACTCATCAAAGCTTGAAGTATTTGTTCACTCAACCGGATCTTAATCTCCGTCAGTAGCGATGGTTGGAAACAATCACGGACTATGACTGTGGTATTTCTTATACCCCTGGCAAGGCCAATGTCATGGCTGATGCCTTGAGCCGCAAGTCCTATTGCAACAACCTCATGGTTAAGCAAGCTCAACCCTAGCTATATGAAGAACTACACAAGCTGAACCTTCGTATTGTTCCGCAGGGTTCTCTTAATAACCTTGTGGTACAACCAGACCATGAGAAAGCTATTAAGGAAGCGCAACCAAAGATGCTAAAATTGATCTGATGAAGAAATAACTTCACCTCGAGAAGTACAGGGATTTCTCGGTTGCTGAAGACGGAACCTTGTATTTCAGAGATAGAATTGTCGTTCCTCGTTTCGAGCTTATGACTGACAAGGTCATGAAGGAGGCTCATGATACGCCGTTGTCTATCCATCGGGGTAGCACCAAGATGTATCGCGATCTTCGTCAAAGGTACTGGTGGTCTAGAATGAAGCAGGACATTGCTCGATATGTTGCTGAATGTGATGTTTGCCGTCGCGTGAAAGCAGAACATCAAAAGCCTGTTGGAATTCTTCAACCACTCCCTATTCCTCTGTGGAAATGGGATAAAGTGCAGATGGATTTCATTACTGGCCTTCCCAAGTCTCAGAAAGGTCACGATGCTATTCTTGTCGTCGTCGACCAACTTTCCAAAGTTGCACATTTTCTGCCTGTCAAGGAGACTATCACTGCTAGCCAGTTAGCAGAATTGTATATCTCCAGAATTGTTTCACTCCATGGTATTCCGAAGGAGATCAGTTCGGACCATGGCGGTCTTTTCACGTCCAAGTTCTGGGAAAGTTTCCAAGAAGCTATGGGAACTCACATTACCTGGAGTTCAGCATATCATCCCCAATCCCAAGGCCGAGTTGAGCGAGTAAATCAAGTGCTTGAAGATATGCTTTGGGCTTGTGTTATATCATTCGGTAAGAAGTGGGAAGAATCTCTCCCGTTTGCCGAATTCTCTTATAATAACAGCTATCAAGCCAGCTTGAAGATGGCCCCCTTCGAAGTGCTATACGGACGTAAATGTCAAACCCCTCTAAATTGGTCAGAAACTGGGGAACGACCACTCGTTGGACCGGACATTATCCAACACGCCGAAGAACAAGTCAGAATTGTCTGAGAAAATCTCAAGGCGGCTCAGGACTGCCAGAAGAGCAACTATGATCTCAAACGATGGGGTTTGATCTATCAACCCGGTGATCAAGCTTATCTTCGTGTCACTCCTATGAAGGGCACCCGTCGTTTCGAAATCAAGGGCAAGCTAGCTCCACTCTATATTGGTCCTTTCCGCATTGTTGCTAGATGTGGACAGGTGGCTTATAAATTGGAGTTGCCACCGCAATTCTCTAATATCCACGACGTCTTCCATGTGTCACAACTTCGTAAATGCTTCAAGGAATCCCCTCACCGAGTAGTGGATCATGAAATGCTCGAATTACAAGATGATCTTTCTTATAAGGAGCATCCCATCCGCATCCTCGACGAAGCTGAACGTCGAACTCGTCAGAAGACGACCAAATTCCTTAAAGTGCAGTGGTCGAATCACACTGAAGATGAAGCCACTTGGGAACGCGAGGATCATCTTCGGGAAGAATATCCCGCCCTCTTTCCTTCTACCCCCTAAATTCTCGGGACGAGAATTTCTTTTAGAGGAGGAGAATTTGTAACACCCCCATGTAATAGCCACTGTGATCATCTGCTAATAATGCCAAGTCACTCTTATTTGCAATGCTTGATCACTTTGGTTAAATAATCAATTCAAACTCTATTCTGAAAATCAACTCAAATTCAAAAGTGAAATATGAAGTTGTTCAAATCCTGTTGGAAAAATGTTCATTAAACAACAAATAATCCAGAAGCAATTATAAAAATATAAACAAAGATAATTGAGTTAGCTAAATGACTCAAATTACATGAAACAGCACCAAAATAGAATTATTTAATCCATTTATGATAATATCAAATCCAAACAAAATCCTACATTGCCCAAACCAGTTTTTGGTGACAAGTAATATTGCAAAGTAATATTTGGGCCAAGTCCCACATTTTATAAAAGAGCAAAAGTGGCCTGACAAATAACAAAATAGAAAAGAATAAAAGAAAAAGCAAAACAAAAATAAGAAAAATAAAACGAGGCACTGTGCACCGGGCCTAAGTGCACAGTGCCCCGAATCCGGCCCACTTGGCCCATCTCCCTCTCTCTTCTTCGTCGTGTCGCCACCGCCGTGGCTGCGCGCGCGCGCCGGTCGAACGGCGACACGGCTGCCGCCACCGACGCTACAGGAGGGGTCGAGGGGATAAGCTCGCCCCGAGCCGTCCCCCCTGGTCGCTCCCTCCATTCCCCTCTCTCCCTCGTGCGCTCTCGTTCGCTTCCCCATCTTCTTTGTCCATGCGGCCGAGCGCCGCCGTCGCCGCAGCTCACCGCAGACGCGCCCACTGACGACCCCGCGCCGCCTCTCCGAGTCCGTGAGCTCCGCCTTGCTCGTCTCCGTCGCCTGGCGTCTTCCATTCGAGCCGGGCACCCCACACCGACCGGATCGACGCTGCCTTCCCCGTTCGGTCGCCACCATCTCCCCCGGCTCCGGCGACGCCTCTGCAGCTCCAAAACTATCACGGGCCGACTTGCGTGCCGCACGGTGAGCTCCTCCTCCTCTCCCCTAGCTCTAATGCCCTCCTACATCACCGTAGCCGCCGCGTAGCTCGAGCCCGAACGCGCCGCCGATGACCTCTTCGCCGCCATGGCCGCAGTCGCTGTTGTGCTCATCTGAGCCCACCATCGAGCTCCTGGTGCTCCCAGGAACACGTCGCATTCACCTACATGCCTCCCCGTGCCCTCTAGTCCCTAGCTCGATGAGCGCCCGATTGCGCCTCCGTCTGCACTCGTCGCCGGTGTGCTGCCGGTGACCAAATGGTCACGGGGTCGAGCCCGATGTGCTCACCGCATCGCGCAGCACCTCCCCAGCTTCTCCATTCACCCCGTAGCGCGTTCCTGCTACGATTCTGACCTCGCCCGAAACCACTTCGCCGCGGACCTCGACGCCGGCAATGATTCCGGCCGGTTCCGGCGAAACCACCACCACCACTAGACGCGACATTGGATGCTCGTTCGAACCAGCCCAACCCCGCGTCGAATGACCCCCCTGTAGAGCGCTTCCGGCCAAGTCCGGCGATCGGCCGCCACGATTTTGGTCGCCGGAGCAACTCCGGCGATGCCGCCGACGTGTCACAGGTGGGACCCACCCCTGGGTCACTGACTGCGGGCCCGAGGGGCCCAGTTGACTGAGTTGACTCAGTCAACTCTGCTGACTGGGCACTCTGTGTCTATGACATGCGGGCCCCACCTCGTAATTAGTTTAGTTAAAAAAATTATAAATAAACTTATTTAGATAGTTAATCAGTCGCTGACAGGTGGGGCCAGCCACTAATTAACTCTCTGGATTAGTTTTAATTCACTCTGTTAAGCCTCTGTCACTGACATGTGGGTCCCACTGGACCCACAGGCCAGTTTTGACTTGGTCAGCCGACCAGTTGACCTGCTGACATCATCCTTTAGTCATGCTGACGTCATAATCTTTTCTGCTGATAAAAATAATTCCAGAAAGTATTTAAATCTTTGAATATTCGTAACTTTTAAACCGTAGCTCAGATCGAAAAACTTAAAACATGAAAGTTGCTCAGAACGACGAGACGAATTTGATTGTGTCGTTTGTTTCTATGTCAGAACCCCCTACGTAGGAGAACCCGTAACCTTTAGCCCGATTCTGGTATATGAATAGTGCATATACACTGGTTAATAAATCCAACTTAAATCCTAACATAACTAAAAATGACTTAGACATACTTTACGCAGCTCTGCACTGCATCCTAGTCATAGCATACTCTGTGTGGCATTACTGCTGTGTATTTATTTGTTTCCTCCCCCTCTTCTCTCTCGGTAGACCCCGACGTCGACGTAGCTCCCGAGACCAACGCAGCTCCGGAGGTCGACTGCGCCCCTGACGATCAGACCCTTGCCGCCGAGCATCCAAGCAAGCACCCCCCCCTTTTGAGCATTCCGATATCGCCCACTCTCTTCTCTCTTATGCTTGTATTAGAAGATACTGCTGCTGTTGTTGTCCTATTTCTGCTGCATAGCCTGTTTATTGTAACCTGCTATTGTTACCTGCCTGCTTATCCTAAACTGTTTAGTATAGTTTGGGTAGAGACCCAGCAGAGACCCCACTATATCCCGACTGCCCCGCTGGATTAACAGAAGACCCGATCAACGGGATCGAAGACCAGGCCCCGACACCGCACATCACTTTCCCCTTAGTTGCTCGACACTACTGGGTTACTATCGAGTGCCGAGGGTAATACCTTGTCAGCACTTCTGATGATAACCTTGTAGGTTAGTTAATCGGGCGTGGTCAGCGAGGGTGATTCCTCCTACACCACCCCCCAATAACGACACCGTCGCGCAACTCCTCAAGAGTGGACCTCGAGAGTGATTCCTCCTTCGTTCACCTTGATGTTTACGTCAGGTGGGAGTCCAACGAGGGTGATGCCTCGGATTCCTTATTGACATGGTAGCCACACGGATGCCTTTACATTTTTGTTGGCACTGTTTATTCTGGATAAAGACGGGTCGGCCTTGAGGGGTACCCGCACGAGTTTATGATGAGAGTGATGTGGAGTCGGGTGGACCTGGATGGTGCCCGAGAGCTGAACACGAGGCGTGGCCGGGAATTCTTAGCCCTTGCCGCAAGTCCTCGAGACGGGGTGACGGGGTCACATCTTTCGTGAGTCTCTGCTCGTTTCCGCACTACCAACACACTAATGGTTTGGATATTTGATCCGAGGGGCCTCTGGCCTGATAGCACTAACCATCACGTGTGCATAGTATGGGCGTTCTGCGTCGTATACATCACCCGAAGCTTAATAGACGTCAGCAAGGAGCGGCGCGCACTGGATTGGACTGGTTAAGCCCGCGCTTGTATTAAGGGGGCTAGGTCTGCTTTCAGCCGCTCTCGCAACGCACAGGAGTTCCCGAGGCGAAGGCCCAAGACCCCTGGGCGCATAGGTTTAGTCCGGCGTGCTGACCTCTCTATTAAGTTTTTGGTCGGGTTGCAGCGTATCGTTTGGCCGAGGCCGGGCATGACCCAGAAAAGTGTGTCCGGCCGGAGTTAAGCGAGCGTGGTGGGTAAGTTGGTGCACCCCTGCAGGGAAGAAACAATCTAT
Source organism: Thinopyrum elongatum (assembly GCA_011799875.1). Classification (NCBI taxonomy): domain Eukaryota; kingdom Viridiplantae; phylum Streptophyta; class Magnoliopsida; order Poales; family Poaceae; genus Thinopyrum; species Thinopyrum elongatum. The sequence goes on from CM022298.1 coordinate 673,679,305, forward strand.
CGATAGCCTGTCCTACGGTAATGGACACTCGGAGTTGTATCCCGATCGGTACAACTAGAACTGGTGACTTGAGATGAAATGAATAGTATGGCTCTGGGATTGCTTTCTCGTAGGGAGTCGAGGAAAGAATCTCTGGGCGAGGTTGATGACATTACTACTACTTTACATTATGTTAATCTGCACTCTTCTAATGCTGCAAGACCGATGAAGATGCTGAAGATGCTAGTCTTTGATAGGACTAGGCTTTCCCTCTACTCTGGCATTTCTGCAACCTAGTCCACATATACAGTCCTCTTTTGAAAATGTTGCATATGTAGTGTAGATCCTTGCTTGCTGAGTACTTCAGATGAGTACTCATGTTTGCTTTACTTTCTTTTTTTCCCATATCCAATTGTCGCCGCCAGATGACGGAGCCCCAGAGATAGCTGCCCCTGTCGACGACTACGGCTACTACTACTACCCTTCCGGCGAGTACTACTACGAGGAGCCGACCGACGACCAGGAGTAGGATCGGAGGGTCCTAGGCAGGAGGCCTACGCCTTTCGATCGTTGTATTTTATTTTGCCCCGCCTTTCTAAAGGCCTATCTGTTTCTCTGTAATATCTGTACCTAGATATCTGATGCTTCTGCTGACAGTTGTATGCCATCAAGCTATGTATTCGAACCCTTGAGGCCCTGGCTTGTAATATAAAGCTTGTATGACTTTATTTAAGTTTTAGAGTTGTGTTGTGATATCTTCAAGTGAGTCCTTAGGCTTGATCATGTGCATTTGCATGTATAATTAGTGCACGATTAAGCCGGGGTCGTCACACGGAGTGCCATGATCACTCGCCGGAGGAGGAGGAGGAGGAGGAGGCGGAGTGCCCTGACTCGCCGGAGGAGGAGGCGTCCAGTTTGGAAGCTTGATGTACTCCTTTCTCCATAGACATGTACTCCTCAAAGCATAAACCAGCTGATTCTCCCCTTCACCTGTAGGGTGGTCAAGCTCCAGCTCCTCAAATCCCTCCATTATTTCATCCACCGTCACAACAGCATAGCCATGTGGAATCGGACCGCAATGAAAAGTTCCGTCGGGTTGAGGAGGTGCAACAGAGCCGACAGCCGCCTTCAAAGTCAGGTTCTGCCATTTCGTCATAAGATCACAATGTTGAGCCTCCGTGATAGTATCCACGGGTAGCGAGGAGCCGTGGAATCAGGCTGAACGAGCTCCATGGAAGCCACACTGCTTCTCCGCTGAGATGGCGGGGTAGCTTCTGGGGTAGCTTCGTGCCACTGAGATGTTTGGCTGGCAGCTGCAAGTTCCTCTAGCTTTACTAGTCTTGCATTGAGCTTCTGCATTGAGCTCAGCTCCGCTTTCCTCTTTCTCTCCCGGCTTCTGTAACCGCCTGCGCCGGCAAACCCAACCACCCACGAAACGGAGCCTGTTGTTCCTCGTGTTCGTCCAGGGTGCTCAGGATTCCCGAGGGCCTCAGTCAGCTCGTCCTTCTCTCTGTCGGGAATGAACGCCCCTTCCTGCACTGCGGTGATATAAGCCTGAAGCTTCTTGACGGGTATTGCAAGTTGCTCATTTGTCCAACGGCACTCCCCTGTTTCTGGGTCCAAAGTTGCCCCAACCCCGAAGAACCAAGTCCTTGAACGGTCTGGCCAGTTCAATGTCGCTGGTTGGACCCCTTTAGCAAGCAGGTCTTGCTCAGCTTTGTCCCACAACGGCTAGGCTTTGAGGTAGCCACCTGACCCCGTGTGATGGTGATACTGCTTCTTTGCAGCATTTTTCTTGTTTGTCTCTGACATTTTCTTACCCTTCTCCGATGTCTTGTAGGCCACAAATGCGGGCCAGTGATCTCTTATCTTCTCATTTGGGCCGGTGAATTCTGGAGTCTTCCCTTTGTCGACAAACTTTGTGTTCAACTCTTTCTTCCACCTCCTGAATAGATCTGCCATCTTCTTAAGAGCACACGCCTTGACCTTTGGCTCTATAACTAGGTTATTCGGATCCTCCTCTGGCGGTAGGGTGAAATTTGCCTTCAGCGCGGTCCAAAGACCAGCTTTCTGTCTATCGTTGACAGAAGAAACTTCAGGGTCGTCCTTAGGCTTATTCCATTTCTGGATGCTAATCGGGATGCTGTCCCTAACAATAGCTCCGCACTGAGCAACAAATGCGTCCTTGGTCCGCTTGGGTTCAATCGGTAGGCCATCGTCCGCGAGTACTGTGATCGTGAACCTTTCATCCTGGCGCAACCTTTTCTTCGGGCCTCGTCTCGTTATGGAAGTTTGGCTCGATCTGGAGGGCTATAAAAGAAGAAAGAAGCGTTAATATATGTACATACCAAAACAATTAATGCATCAATTAGTCAGCACAGGCTTAATTAATATATACCTCGCCGGACTTTGCAACAGCTCCCTCCTCCGTTCGGACACCGGAGCCGTCATCATGGTCTCCTTCTTCCTCCGCCATTCGGTCACCGGAGCCGTCATGATCATGTCCTTCCTCCTCCATTGTTCAATCACCGGAGCCATCATCCTCTCCTTCCAGACCATCGGTGTCATTGAGAAACGACAAGACATCACGTCTGTCGCGGATTATGTCCCCCAACAACTCTTCTTGTTCTAAGTCCCTGTCCATGGTTTCTGCAAATATTACAACATGGCAATATACAAACATGAGAGATGGATATATTAGTGGCAAACATAGACCTAGCTAGCTAATCACAACAAGGAATCATATGCACAAACATATACCTAGCTAATGACAACAATGAACATAACAATTCCGGGTAGGGGCGGGAGGGGGTAGATCGACAACGCTCTTTCTTCGTCTAGGGTTTGGGGTGGCCTCGACAACGCTCTTTTAACTTGGTAAATTTGGGTGGCCTCGACAACTCTTCTAGGGTTTGGGGTGGCCTCGACAATGCTTTTTCAGTCCTACAACATGAAAATTTCTAAGTGAATGAACAACTCTGAATTTTTTTACATGTACTCCTACAACATGAAAATTTCTAAGTGATTGCTAAACTTTTATGCTTCATTTATATGAAGATCAATTGTCCAATATAACTATGTTCGCGATATGAGGCATTGGACATTATCTAGATCATATGCCTCAAAATCAAAGGAAAAACTCCTCTCACAACTATCCGCGGTGCCCAACAATATGAAATCATTCACTAATATTGATGTTGGACTCGACTAAATATGCACTCCATAGTCCAATCAAGTATATAAGCCCACGGTTATCAAACACATACAAGTTACAAAAATTTCTATGCTCACAAAAATATAAGCCCGAGGGGAATTGAAGTTATCGGGGTTATGTTTATACAACAAATGGACATCTCATACATCTCATCTCATTTCATCTCATCTGAAAAAACAGAGCACATCTAAAAAAAATACATACATACATACATACATGGAAAAAAAATTGCTATGAACAAAAAAAACATCATATATGAACATTTTCTATATCCATCCATACATACATACATACATTAAAAAAATGCTATGAACAAAAACATCAGTAGTAATTATTTTTATAATGATTTGGCCTCAAAAAATTCTTTTATTAGTATTTTCAAACTCTAGAATGACCCTGTTGCACTAGAACTATTTCAAATAATTCTTTTCAAATGCCACAAATTTTTTGAGAAGTCCTCTGATGCCTATAGATCATTTTTATGCAAAAACCCACTTTGGTCATTTGAAAATTTTGAGCACAACTTCCATTTTTCAATTTTGGTCCAATCTTGGCATTGAACTACAACCCTATTTTTCCTTGCTAAAAAATTCTAAAAAAATTACTCCAACTTCATGACAGTACCCACACTCCAAAAACTCTGAAATTTTGCCATCACCTTTGTCTTGCATCAGTACCTCACCACAAAAAAATTCAGAAATTTCAAAAATGCCCAAAGCCATCTAGCATTTCATCAAACACCTTCTGTGCACTGTTCATCATTGTAAAAAAATTCAGAAAATTCAGAAAGGGGGGGGGGGCTGCTGCTGCTCTTCACTGTCCACTCCTTCTCCTCTCCTTCACGGCGTTGTTGCTGCTCTTCAATGTGTCGGGGCCGGCGGCGACCATGGAGCAGTGGCAGAGCAAGGCCGGGCTCGGGGGCACGTGAAAACGGGGAGCAGGGGACCATGGGAAAGGGGGGGCTCACTGGGGGGGGCGGCGATGGCTGGAGGCCGGCGACGAGGACGGCGGGCTCGGGGCGGCACGCGACGACAGGGACGAGGACGGCGGGCTCGGGGCGGCACGCGGCGACGGGGACGAGGAAGGCGGGCTCGGGGAGGCGACGGGGACGGGGAAATGGACGGCGGGCTCGGGGATTTCGGTGACGAGGACGGCGGGCTCGGGGAGGCGACGATGCGGTCTGGCAGCCTGGCGGCGTTGAGGTGTTCGTCGGCGCCGTCGGGGGAGAGAGCGCAGGATCGAAGAACTGAATGGAAATTTTCACAAGTGCTGCTTATATACACGAAGCATTGGTCCCAGTTCGTGGCACCAACCGGAACCAATGCCCCCCTTTAGTCCCGGTTGGTGCCACGAACCGGGACCAAAGGGTGGCATTGGTCCCGGTTCACCAACAGGGACCAAAGGTGGGCATTGGTCCCGGTTCGAGCCACCAACCGGGACAAATGGCCTTGCACAACGGCGTGGTGGAGTTTAGTCCCACCTCGCTAGTTGAGAGAGTGCCACACCTGTTTATAAGGTGCGGTGCGCCTGAGCCTTCGAGCTCCTCTCCAAAGCAGGCTTACGGGCCTAACCACTATGTATCTGCCTGTGGGCCTACTGGGCCTTTTGCGGGCCTGAATCCAGGCCCAACTCGCTGGTTGGGTTTCTAGTCGTATTCAGGCCGTGGTGGCCCAGTAGGCGGCATTTTTTTTAATTTTTTCCAGTTTTTTTGTTTTGTTTTTTGCATTATTTATTTTCTTTTGTTTTTTACTTTATTTTTTTAATTCTTTTTGCTGTTAGGTCACAAAAATTATAAACTTTCTGTTAGTGCCATTAGTTTTCAAATTTGAATAGTTTAAATTTGAATTCTTTGAAATTTGAGTGAATCACTAGTTTGTGAATAACTTTACTATAAAAATAGATTTTTGAGTGATTCTTTTTCCTGCTATTTAATATTACTGTGTTTTATCATTATATTCAAAAATAGATTTTGTTATTTTAGTTTTGTCGGGGATATCGTGCGACATATGCCAGGGGATGGCTTATCGTGGATGGGGACAAAAGCACGTCGCCGGGCTCTAGAAGCGGGAGTGAGCGAGACCGCGTACGCTTGCGAATCTTACCCAGGTTCGGGGCTCTCCTAGGAGATAACACCCCTAGTACTGCTCTGTGGGGTCTCTGCTTGATCACTATTTTAACAGGTGGCTACAAGCTTGCTCCTTGAGCTTCCTGGCTGGAGGAGGAAGAAGGGCAAGGCTAGCCCTACTCCACTCTCTCTGCGTGTGTGTGTGTGGTGCTGTGAGTGCTCGACGAGGCCTCTGCCAAGGAGCCAACTGCCAACCCCCTTGCATGGGGTGACCTGGGGGGTTTATATAGGCCTACCCCCCAGGGACACAATGGTAATCCGGCCGGGCGTAGGACCCGTCCGTCAGTGTCTCTGGTCGCCGGCTTCTCCGCCGACTGCAGGGGCCCGCCGCCTGGTGGGTCCCCCCAGCGGTCTCGTCCTCGGCCGACAAGCTGGGCCCGCCACCTGTGGGTCCTGTCGGCTGCGTAGCACTGTAGCCGTGCCACTGATGATGCATGCTTGGTAGGGGAGAGCGTGGATACAGTCCCGCCGCCTGGCGGGAACTCACTGTAGCCATACCCCGTCGTATCTGGTTAATGGCGCACGGACTTCGAGGGAGGAGGAGGGCTACCTGCTGGGAGCCGGCCTCCTACTGGGCCGATTGGTCTGGGCTCGCCGCCTTCTGGCTTGTCACGGACAAGTAGGGCCCGCCGCCTGCGGGCCGTACTGACCGCCCGTCGCGGGAGCATGGCTTCCTCTGCCATGGGTGATGTCATGAGCGGCATGGCAACAGTCCTGCGTGGGCGCAGGATGCCTGCTCGGTATGCAGTACTGTGGCCACGCCCTGCCCTGGATTCGGGGGTGGCAGGCCTGTACTGTAGCCATGCCCTGTCTCATCGTGTTTATGTTGGTGTTGACTTTGAGGGTGCGAGGGGCCGCCTGCTAGGACTCGGCATCCCAGGAGGCCGCCTGCCAGGAGTCGGCCTACTTCATGGCCGTCTTGTGGACTCCACCGCCTCCCGGCAACCGGCTGCTTGGACCAGCCGGCCTCAAGAAGGCGGCCCTTGTCCTTGATGTTTGAGGGGCGCAGCCTGCCCCGATGTCTTGAAATACCAAAGGGAGCTTATGGGGCTACCCATGGTCATTTACTCCAACAGTAGTCCCCGAAGCTGATGAGGCGCTGCGGCTGAAGGGGCGAGAAGCCTAAGCAGCTTCATATTCCGGGTCGTCTAGTAATTTGCTTCGTCCGTCTTCCGAGGTGCCGACTGGTAGGTGTCGGCCATGACCAGGCAGGCCGCCTGGTGGTTTTGAAACGTCGTGGCGGGGACCGGGTGGTACGCCAGCCAGATGCCAGACTTGCCGCTTGCGCATGTTGGCCACGTGGCGTCATCAGGCCAAGCCGGCCTGTCAGCCCACACGCGTGACGGGACTGCGTCGCAGGCCAGGGCCCGCCACTACAGTGCCTTGGCGCGCGCGCGGATCCGCTGCGGCCGAGGCGGACGGTTGGTATTCTGTGGCAGTTAATGCACGCCTTTACTGGCGCCATAATCGCGGGAATCGTGGGGGAGTGGGCGCAGTTAATCCCCACGACCCCCCACGTCCCCGCCCCCTCGGCTTCGCCGCCTGGGCTATAAGTAGGGGGAGGTGGGGGTGGCAGACGTACGGGCGCCCTCCTCCCCCCTTGCCCTCCTTCTTCTTCCTTCCGCCGCAGCGCTCCTTCCTCCCGCCGAAGCGCTGCCGCAGCTCACCGTCGCTGTGCGTCCTCTCGCAGCGGCTTCCTTGCTCCGCTGCAGCCTCGTCCGCTCGCCACCGCGCCGCACCTGCGACGAGCTCCGTCGCCCATGGCGCGTTCAAGAGCCGGCTCCAACGTCCACGAAGACCACCTCTCCTTCCTCCGCCAAACACGTCGGCTGCCCCGAGAGGCGAATGTGTAGGTGCGCGTCCCTCCCGAGGCAGAAATCTCGCCGGCGCCGGAGGACGACGAACGCGTCGTCTTCCGGTCTCATTTCCTTCGCGGCTTCGGCCTTCCAGCAAGCAACTTCCTCCGCTCTTTCTTTGATTTCTACCAAGTCCAGCCGCACCACCTCACGCCAAACACGGTGGTGCTGCTGGCCGCCTTCGTCGCCATGTGCGAAGGATATCTCGGCACTCTCCCCACCCTCGAATTCTGGGGGAGTGCTTCTACCTCAAACTTGGCACCGCCGCCAAGGGCCAGGCGGCTCAGTGCGGAGCCTGCGTGGCGGTGCGGCGCCCGGGCACCGGGAACCGCTTCCCTTCCATCTCTCTGCTGTAGTCCGCCAAGCTGTGGCAGAAATCTTATTTCTATGTCAGAAACATCCATCCGACTAGCGATTACGTCAACTTGCCGGCTTACGCAGCCGGCCCGCCGGCCGAGCCGCACGCCAACTGGCGGCTCAAGCCGAGCTCTCTATCGGCCGCCTCCTCCGCCGCCCTTGCCCGACTTCATGTGATGACGGAGTCGGAGGGCTTAAAGGGCTCGGACTTGCTGGCCGCCTTCGTGACGCGCCGAGTGCTCCCCCTCCAAGCCCGGCCTCACATCATCAGCTGGATGAGCGGGCACCGGGACCCGTGCCGAATGTGCACACGGGACCTGCCGGATGTGGAGGTGGTCCGGCTGGTCAACTACATCTCCAACTGCAAGGTGTCAGAGATGGACTGGCGGTTCGGCAAGCGGCCATACGACCGCGCACATCCGCCGCCCGCGGTAAGTCTTTGTAATTCTTTTTCTCTTTTGCTGGTCCGAGTTCTTGTTTTGCCGCCTGACCAGTCGGCCATGGTGTAGGTCCTCCCGGCCCAGTCGGCCGCCGGCGCTCTGGATCCAGGTCAGGAGTATATGCCGGATCGAATGAGGAGCGACGTGGAAGAACCTGACTTGGGGGCGGCCGCCATGGAGGAGGACGACGCCACAGGTGGCGGCGGTGGAGCAGGCGGCTCCGAGGGAGGAGGCGGCCTTGAGGACTGGCCGGATGACGATGAGGAGGAGAACGAGCCGCGCCGACCGCATGGCACCGACAGGGCGGGCGCGAGCTCCTCAGCCGCGCCGACCGCACCAGGCGGCCCAAAAAAGCGTCGGGCCGGCTCGTTGCTGTTCGGCAGTCGGCCGAAGAAGTCCAAGAACGCGGCCGCCGCGACCAGGCGGCAAGAGGCCGCCGCAAGAGCGGCCCAGTTCCAGAGGGCCCCGAAGCAGCCCCCGATGGTGTCTGCGTAAGTGCTTGGCTGTGTTTTCCTTTCTTCTTCCTTGCAAACTTTTTCTGAGTTTTTCTCTTGTCTTGCTTGAATCAGGGCCCCACTCACTCTTGAGCGGTCTGCCGCTGCCTCTGTGATTGGGGAGGCGGAAGGCTCTGCCAACAACCGCCGCGTGGACCCGCTCGCCGACCTCCGGGCGGCGACCGAGAGGAATGTACGGGAGGCGCGCGAGGAGCGGGAGGAGGCGGAGAGGCAGGAGGCGGAGGCGGCCAAGGTAGCGCGGGTGGACTCCGCCGGCAAGGCTCGGGCGGACGCGGCCGCTAGGGCGCAGGTGGAAGAAACCGCGCGCGGCCAGGCCCCGCAACTTGTCATTCCGTTGCGCGCGGCGCCGCCAGCGCCAGAGATCCCGGTGCCGACTAGAGGAGCCGGCGATGACCAGCCGGTCGTGGAGAGGGGAGGAGGCGACGCCATCGTCTCGGAAGCGGAGGTGCCCCTGTTGGGGAACGTAGTAATTTCAAAAATTTCCTACGCACACACAGGATCATGGTGATGCATAGCAACGAGAGGGGAGAGTGTGTCCACGTACCCTCGTAGACCGAAAGCGGAAGCGTTAGCACAACGCGGTTGATGTAGTCGTACGTCTTCACGATCCGACCGATCCAAGTACCGAATGCGCGGCACCTCCGAGTTCAGCACACGTTCAACTCGATGACGTCCCGCGAGCTCCGATCCAGCAAAGCTTCACAGGAGAGTTTCGTCAGCACGACGGCGTGGTGACGGTGATGATGATGCTACCGACGCAGGGCTTCGCCTAAGCACCGCTACGATATGATCGAGGTGGATTATGGTGGAGGGGGGCACCGCACACGGCTAAGAGATCACTGATCAATTGTTGTCTATAGGGTGCCCCCTGGCCACGTATATAAAGGATGGAGGGAGGAGGAGGCCGGCCCTCACAGGGCGCGCCCAAGGTGTGGAGTCCTACTAGGACTCCCTAGTCCTAGTAGGATTCCACCTCCCACATGGAATAGGAAAAGGGGAAGGGAGAAGGAGAAGGAAGGAAGGGGGCGCCCCCTTTCCCTAGTCCAATTCGGACCAGTCCATGGGGAAGGGCCTTTCTCTCCTTTCCCGTATGGCCCATTAAGGCCCAATACGAATTCCCGTAACTCTCCGGTACTCCGAAAAATATCCGAACCACTCGGAACCTTTCCGATGTCCGAATATAGCCTTTCAATATATCGATCTTTACCTCTCGACCATTTCGAGACTCCTCGTCATGTCCCCGATCTCATCCGGGACTCTGAACAAACTTCGGTCATCAAATCACATAAACTCATAATACCGATCGTCACCGAACTTTAAGCGTGCGGACCCTACGGGTTCGAGAACTATGTAGACATGACCGAGACACGTCTCCGGTCAATAACCAATAGCGGAACTTGGATGCTCATATTGGTTCCCACATATTCTACGAAGATCTTTATCGGTCAAACCGCATAACAACATACGTTGTTCCCTTTGTCATCGGTATGTTACTTGCCCGAGATTCGATCGTCGGTATCTCAATACCTAGTTCAATCTCGTTACCAGCAAGTCTCTTTACTCGTTCCGTAATACATCATCCCGCAACTAACTCATTAGTTACAATGCTTGCAAGGCTTATAGTGATGTGCATTACCGAGTGGGCCCAGAGATACCTCTCCGACAATCGGAGTGACAAATCCTAATCTCGAAATACGCCAACTCAACAAGTACCTTCGGAGACACCTGTAGAGCACCTTTATAATCACCCAGTTACGTTGTGACGTTTGGTAGCACACAAAGTGTTCCTCCGGTAAACGGGAGTTGCATAATCTCATAGTCATAGGAACATGTATAAGTCATGAAGAAAGCAATAGCAACATACTAAACGATCAAGTGCTAAGCTAATGGAATGGGTCAAGTCAATCACATCATTCTCCTAATGATGTGATCCCGTTAATCAAATGACAACTCATGTCTATGGTTAGGAAACATAACCATCTTTGATTAACGAGCTAGTCAAGTAGAGGCATACTAGTGACACTCTATTTTGTCTATGTATTCACACATGTATCAAGTTTCAGGTTAATACAATTCTAGCATGAATAATAAACATTTATCATGACATAAGGAAATAAAATAATAACTTTATTATTGCCTCTAGGGCATATTTCCTTCAGCCCCCGCAAGCGCCGGCTGCCGAGGCCCGAGGCAATCGGCCTGACGTGCCACCGGCATCACCGATCGGTGTGGAGTTGGTGGTGGGGGCGACTCCCGTGGTCCGCCCCTCGGTGCGCCGGCGTGCGGCGACGGCGGCCTCGGCGCCGCGGGCGCAGAAGGTCGGGGCCGCGAGCTCGTCGGCCCCAGACGCAGAGGCCACCAGTGCCCCCCACCAGAATGGACGCCTGGGGGAGGGACGGCCGTGCTGAACAAGATCGCGTAGGACGTTCAGGCCCAGCTCCAGGCCCAAGGCGCCGCCCTCCAGCAGTGTACGAAGGCGTTCTTGGCAACGCGGACGGCTGTTTGGGTATGCTTCTTTGCTTTGTTTTTTTTTATTCTTGCAGTCTTCCGTGGGGGCGCGCCAGTGCACCCACTGGGTGTAGCCCCCGAGTTCTGGGCCGACTGCTGAGCAGGCGGCTCGGAACTTTAAGGTAGGTTCCGAGTGCTAACTTGTTTTCTCTTCTTTTGTCTTCGTTGCAGGACTACCACAACATCCGCGCAGCCGCCTTCAACTCCCAGGTCCAGGAGTTGGCTAAGCGGACCGCCGACCTCACCGAAAGCCGGCGTAAGCATTCTATCTACTTCCTTCCGGGGGCGCATCAGCGCACCCGCTGGGTGTAGCCCCCGAGATTCAGGCCGACTTCTGAGCAGTCGGGCCGGATCTTCTGGCAACCACTTTCTTTTTTGGTCATCTTTGTTGATTGTCCTCTATTTCTCATTTTTGCAGGAGCCAATGCCACACTGCAGCAGCATCTGGGCGAAGTCCAGACCGAGCTGCGCGTCAAGGAGGAGGAGCGCCGTAAGGCGGCCCTAGAGCGCGACCGTCTGGCCAAGAAGTTGGCGGACCAGGCGGACCAGCACAAGGCAGAGCTCCAGAAGCTCAAGGAGGCGGAAGGCGCCCTTCAGGCCGAGTTTGAGGTCGAACGCTCAAAGTGGGCCGAGAAGGAGGCGATCCTCGCCGCTGGCTACAGTGAGATTGAGGACATGATCGACGGTAAGCTTCTTTCTTTGGAATAGCTGCCGACTGCATCGGGAGTCGGCCTCTGATCTTTGTTTTTCTTTTGTGTAGACTTCTTTCCTGGCCACGCCGTCGCCGTTAGCCAGGCCATCGAGGCGCGGCGCGACCGGCGTAGGAGGGAAGGCGTGGAGATCCCGCCCGACGCGCCTTGGAACATGAACGAGCAGCTCCTGGCCGTCAGGACGCGTTTATAGCCGATTCACCATCTGCTCCGCCGCCTTCAGCGCGCCGGGTCTCAGCTGGTTTCCGCCCTCTGGCCAGGCGGCCAAGCTCCACGCACCCCCAGTCGGACCGCCAACTGGTTGGAGGCGACGATCGGCCGCTTCGAGGCTTGGAGGGGCTCCTCCGCTCGGGCAGGCGCCCGAAGAGCCTTGGAGTTCGTCAAGGCGTGGTATCCTGGGCTGGACCTAGCCGAGTTGGCCACGTTCCGGCAGGAGGCCATGGAAGAGTTCGCGGCAGCGGGGCCTGCGCTCACCCATCGTGCGGTGGCGATCGCCGAGTACACCGACACCGGCGTCTTCTTCCCCGAGCTGGACGAGGAGGGTGCCGAGGTGCCGATGGACTAGTTTGGGCTGAACCCGGACGACGGCGAGGACTCGGCGGAAGAAATCGCCTCAAGCGATGAAGGCGAGGACGAGGAAGATGAGGATGGTGAAGGCGACGCACCGGAGGGCGGAGTGGACGTCCAGCCTTAGCTTGATCGGGCCTCGAGCAACTAGCCGCGTGCGAGTGCACCGACTGCTGCTGGAGGCGACCAATCCGAGACTCGCCAGACGGCCACTGCACCAGCTGGCGTCGCCGACTCCACCAACCTGCCGGACCCGCCTGTTGCTCATTTGGCCTAGGTTGCCAACTTTTCTTATCTTTTCCTGCTTTGGTAATCTTTAGAACAAACTTTGTTAAATTCACGCAGTTCCACCCGCTGGGTGTATTCAAACTTTGTTGAATGCTGGCCGAGGGCCTCTTGCTATGTGATTTAATTCTCGCACAAGATGTGCTTCGCCAAGCTCTGACTTGTCTTGCTTTATGTTCTTTGGCTTTTTCCTTTGCCGCTTTCCCTTGGCTGCCGCCTTGCCGGCCAGACAGCCATTCTTAGTCTGCTGGCCGGGTCAAGTACTTGGCCATTTTGGGAAGACAAGTACTTTGGCTGCTTAGAACGTAGCAATTTAAGTGAGAAGCCGGCCGGCCGGCTGCTCAGCAACCGGACGGCTAGGCGAGGAGCCGACTTGGCCTATGTGGGTGCTTTCGTCCTTAGCCATTTTTCATGTGAGCACCATTTCTTGCCTTTGACTCTTGCCTGCCAGACAGTCGCTCTGCGAGCTGCGGCTTATGGCAAGGGTGGGCTTAGATGCCGGCACACTACTTGTCCGACTGCAGGTAGAGCCAACATAGTACAAGGCGGCAAGCCCCCGGGCCGACTGGTCGGACCCGGTGCCGGGCGTAGGAATGAAATAACATACTCACAGGCATGAAACTTATCATACAGATAAGAAAGGTAGCCCCCGAGTGCTCCTCGAGGGACCCGGTGCCTTTGCCCTTAGTACAAAAGGTAGCGTGGTACATACTGTATTTAACTGTAAAATCTTCGGAGAAGATTTGCGTTCCATGGGCGCTCTGCTTCCTTGCCGGAATCGTCCCTTTTGCGCGCCCTGGGCTTCTGCGCATCGATGAGGTAATAGGAGTCGTTGCCCAAGGCTCTCCTGATGATGAAGGGGCCTTCCCAAGGGGCCGAGAGCTTGTGCTGGCCGGCTGTTCGCTGGATCAGCCGGAGCACAAGGTCTCCCTCTTGGAAGGATCGTGGCTTGACCTTCCGACTGTAGTAGCGGCGCAGGCTCTGCTGGTAGATGGCGGACCGGCTGAGTGCTAACAGCCGGCCTTCTTGCAGCAGATTGATGCCGTCTTCTCGTGCTTCCTTCGCCTCCGCCTCCGTGTACATGGTGACGCGAGGCGAGTCGAACTCGATGTCAGTTGGGACGATGGCCTCGGCCCCGTATACGAGGAAGAAGGGAGTGAAACCGGTTGATCTATTCGGAGTGGTGCGGAGACTCCAGAGGACGGCTAGCAGCTCGTCGATCCAGCAGCCGGCCGAGTGTTCCAGCGGCTCGACCAGTCGGGGTTTGATGCTGGATAAGATGAGGCCGTTTGCTTGTTCTACCTGGCCGTTTGACTGCGGATGGGCAACGGACGCTAAGTCTAGTCGGATGCCCTGCGTCGAGCAAAAACGGGCCAAGGCGCCTTTGGCAAAGTTAGTGCCATTGTCGGTGATGATGCTGTGTGGTACACCGTACCGGACGGTGAGATCCGCGATGAAGGTCACAGCAGTCGGACCATTTAGTTTCTTGATTGGTTTTGCTTCAATCCACTTGGTGAATTTGTCCACGGTGACCAGCAGATGGGTCATGCCACCGCGTGCTGTCTTGAATGGGCCCACCATGTCCAGCCCCCAGACGGCAAAGGGCCAGGTAAGGGGGATGGTCTTGAGTGCAGAAGCCGGCAGATGTTGCTTGGAGCTGAATTTTTGGCACCCCTTGCATTTCTTGACCAGATCCTTGGCGTCCTCCAAAGCAGTCGGCCAGAAGAAACCATGGTGGAAAGCTTTGGCGACAAGGGATCTGGAGGCCGCGTGGTGGCCGCACTCGCCTTGGTGTATGTCTCTGAGGATTGCCTTGCCTTTCTCTGGTTCGACGCAGCGTTGGAAAACGTCGGTCACGTTGCGCCTGACAAGCTCTCTGTTTACTATCGTGTAAGCTCCTGCCCGGCATTGCACCTGTCGGGCCGAGATCTCATCAAATGGCAGCTCTCCGCCTACCAGAAAGTCGAGGATGGGCTGTGCCCATAATGGTGCTTTGACTTCATCCACTGTCATTACGGTTACTGAAACTAGGGCGGTTGGGTCTGGAGGTGGTGGGGCGGAGTCGGCCGCGTCTTGCTGCGTTGTTGAAGTCCCCAGGATGGCCGCTGTAGCCCCCGGGCCGGGCTGTAGAGTCCCTAGGCCGGGTGCAACTGCCGTAGTCCCCGAGCCACTTGCCGAAGTCCCCGAGCCGGCTGCCGCAGCCCCCGGGCCGGGTTGCGAAGTCCTCAGGCCGGGTGCGACTGCTGCAGTCCTCATGCCGCTTGCCGAAGTCCCCGGGCCGGCTGCCGCAGCCCCCGGGCCGGGTTGCGAAGTCCCCGGGCCGGGTGCAACTGCCACAGTCCTCGTGCCGCTTGCCGAAGTCCCCGGGCCGGCTTTTGCAGCCCCCGGGCCGGGTTGTAGAGTCCCCGGGCCGGGTGCGACTGCTGCAGTCCTCGTGCCGTTTGCCGAAGTCCCCGGGCCGGCTGCTACAGCCCCCGGCCGGGTCCGACTGCTTCAGGAGCAGCCGGCACGAAGATGGATTCTGATTCTGGGGAAGGCTTGATGGACGGCTTGCGGAGGCACTAAAGGGACATGCCGACTGGTATGGCTTGCCTGGTGGAGCCGATCCGTGCCAGGGCGTCTGCTTGCTCGTTGTCGGCCCGTGGCACGTGAAGGAATTCGCGCCCATCAAAATATCCGCTGATCTGCTGGACGAGGAAGCGGTAGCTCGCCATATTTGCATCCTTGGCGTCCCAGTCGCCGGATGACTGTTGGACCACCAAGTCCGAATCGCCGTAGCACAGAATCCGGCGGATGCCAATCTCCTTGGCCAGCCAGAGTCCGTGTACTAGCGCCTCGTACTCGGCCATGTTGTTGGAGGCGGCAAAGTGGATTTGCAGCGTGTATCTGAGCTTGTCGCCTTTGGGAGAGGTGAGGATGACGCCGGCTCCCAAACCGGTGCGCATCTTCGAGCCATCAAAGTGCATCCGCCAATGAGTGGAGTCTGGAGCTGGCGGCAGGTACTGGGTCTCGGCCCAGTCGACGAGGAAGTCGGCCAGTGCTTGGGACTTGATGGCGGCGCGAGGCTGGTAGAAGATGGTGTAGGGGGCCAGCTCGATGGCCCACTTGGCCACTCGGCCCGATGCGTCTCTGCTGCCTATGATCTTCGCAAGCGGGGCGATGCAGACGACCGTGATGGGATGCTCTTGAAAGTATGGCTTGAGCTTCTTGGCGGAAAAATGCACGCCATAGCACAACTTTTGGTAGTGGGGGTAGTTCTGTTTGGAAGCTGACAGCACCTCACTCAAGTAGTAGACGGGCCTCTGGACCGGCAGCGCCTTGCCGTCCTCTTGGCGCTCCACCACCATAACTGTACTGACCACCCGGCTGGTGGCGGCGATGTAGAGAAGCATAGGCTCCTTGGCAGCCGGGGCGGCCAGGACGGGCGGCGTGGTCAACATCTTCTTGAGCTGGAGGAACGCCTCGTCCGCCTTGTCGTTCCACTCGAAATGAGTGGTCTTCTTCATTAGCTGGTACAGGGGAAGAGCCTTCTCGCCCAGCCGACTGATGAAGCGGTTGATGGATGCCACGCAGCCGGTGAACTTCTGAACGTCTCGCAGTCGGGTGGGCCTCTCCATCCTCTCGATGGCCTTGATCTTGACAGGGTTGCACTCTATGCCGCGCTCTGAGACAAGGAAACCGAGGAGCTGGCTGGCTGGCACTCCAAAGACACACTTCTCTGGGTTGAGCTTGATTTGAAAACGGCACAGATTATCAAAAGTTTCCTTGAGATCTTCCAAGAGGGTACCGCGCTTCTCCGTCTTCACCACAATATCGTCTACATAGACGTGGGCATTTCTGCCGAGTTGCTTGAGGAGGCACTTCTGCATGCAACGCTGGAATGTGGCACCGGCATTTCTCAAGCCGAATGTCATGGTCAGGTAGCAGAAGGCTCCGAATGGTGTGATGAAGGCGGTCTTCAGGCGGTCGGCCGGGCTTAACTTAATCTGGTGGTACCCCGAATAGGCATCCAAGAAACTCAACAGCTCGCATCCGGCTGTGGAGTCTATCACTTGGTCAATCCGAGGCAAGGCGAACGGATCCTTCGGGCAAGCTTTGTTGAGGCTGGTGTAGTCAATACACATGCGCCATTTGTTATTCTTCTTTAGTACAAGGACTGGGTTGGCTAGCCACTCTGGGAAGAATACTTCCATAATGAAGCCGACTGCTAGAAGCCGGGCTATCTCTTCACCAACAATTCTTCTCTTCTCCTCCGACAGGCGGCGGAGGGGTTGTCTGACTGGTTTTGCATCTGCTCTGACATGTAGCTTGTGCTCGGCGAAATCCGTCGGAACACCCGGCATGTCCTTTGGAGACCACGCAAAGATGTCCCGATTCTCATGGAGGAAATCAACGAGCTCGCCTTCCTATTTGCTGTCAAGGTGAGCTCCTATGACAGCGAACTTCTCCGGGTGCTCTGGGTCCAAGGGTATCTTCTTGGTTTCTTTGCCCGACTGGAAAGAGCCCTGAGCTTCTGACTCCTTGGGATTTGGCGATAGGTCCGGCTGCTTGCCGGCCATGGCCACAACCCGGTCAAGGAGCCGCTTCTTGGCAGCAATCACAAGGGACTCGGCCAGCCGACTGCTGGCTGCAGCACACTCGGCAGACTTCTGGTTGTCGCCGGCTATGATGATAATGCCCTTGGTGCCCGGCATCTTCATCTTGAGGTAGGCGTAGTGGGGGACCGCCATGAACTTGGCCAGAGCAGGCCGGCCAAGCAACGCATGGTAGGGGCTCTCAAGGTCAACCACCTCGAACCAGATTGGCTCTCGGCGGAAGTGACTCTTGTCTCCAAAGAGGACATCTATCTTGATCTTGCCGATTGGTGAGCAGGATAGGCCAGGTACAATGCCATGGAAGACAGTCCGGCTGGGCTGGAGCTATTTCTCTTTGATGCACAACTTCTCCATGGTGTCGCGGTAGAGGATGTTGATGCTGCTACCGTCGTCTATCAGAATTCGGGAGAAACGAGCAGCTCGCCTCTCTGTTGCGAAGGTGGCATCCAACACCAGGGCATAGGAACCCGGAGAAGGCATCACCTCCGGGTGGTCAGCTCGGCTCCAACTGATCGGCTTCTCCGACCAGTGCATGAACTCTGGGGCTTCAGAGGTGACAGTATTCACTTCTCGGCGCTGTTGACGCCGGTTGTGCCTGTCGTCAGTCACGCTGGTGAAGACGACGTAAGCTCCATGCTCTTCAGGAAACTCGTCTTGGATCGCGCCGACTGGTCGGACCGCCGGCTGCTGGGGAGGCGGAGGCGGCGGGCCAGCAGGCGGCGGAGGCAGCCCTTCGCCTCTGGCGATGCGGGTGAGCCAGTGGCACTTCTGGGTGGTGTGCTTGGATGGCTTCGCGCCGCTATGGAACTTGCAGGGAGCGTCGAGGGTTTGCTCAAACGAGAAGGCGGGCAACCAAGCAGGCTTGCCGCCCTTCTGGCGTTTGGGGCCGGGCTGCTCTTCTAGCTGCTGGTCTTCGACTGTCGCCACCTGCCGGCTGGTGGTAGCCGGCTGCGGGGCCTTGCGCTTATTGTCATTTGACTGTTGGCGCCAACTGGAATCACCAGCCGGTGTCTGAGGAGCCGGAGGGAGCATCTTTCCTGACGCATCCACCCGGAGTTCCGACTTCATGGAGGAGTCGGCAGTGGCATACTTGTCCGCTATGATCAACAGCTCGTCGAGCATGGCCGGCTCGTCGCAGAGGAGCCGGTGCTTGAGTAGGGTGCCCTCCCGGCACCCGGCAGTGAAGTATTCAATGGCTTGCACCTCATGAACCCCTTCGCAGGAGTTGCGCAGCTCGGCCCACCGCGTTAAGTATTCGCGGGTGGACTCGATCGGGCCTTGGATGCACAGGGAGAGCTGGCGAGGCTTGGGCGGCCGCTTGTAGGTGCTGGTGAAGTTGCGGATGAAAACTTCGGTGAAGTCTAGACAGCTGTTGACGCTGTAGGGCTTGAGGCTGTTCAGCCATGTCCGGGCCGTGCCCTAGAGCATGAGCGGAACATACTTCACGGCGACACGCTTGTTGCCATTCGCTATGTTGACGACAGTGGAGTAGTCGACCAGCCAATCTTCCGGCTTCACAGAGCCGTTGTACTTAGGAGTGTCCCGAGGGAGCGAGAACCCTTTGGGGAAGGCTCATCGCGAATGCAGGGGCCGGAACAAGGCGGGCCGATTGCATCTTCTTCTTCCAATGCCAGGGACCGAGCCAAGCGGTCGATCCGATTGCGGGCGTCGTTCTCTCCGACTCCTTCACGAGGGCCCAGCCGGTGCCCGAGAGTCGGATGCTCAACAGGCGGCGGAGAGGTGCGCCTCTCCCTGCGCGGGGGAGGGGGCTGACGATCGTCCCGCCGCTCCACTGCTCGTGGGCGGCCGTCTTGGTCGCGCTCAATCGAGATGCGGGTGCGGCTGCGGCTGGCGACCGGCTCTGGGTCTCCTCGGTCGCGGGCGTCGGCTGTCGGTGTCCGGGAGGTCGCGCCGTGCTCCCGGCGAGGGGGAAGGTTCCCAGCCTGTAGGCCGGGTTCGACCACACGGCGGCCGGCTTCTTGCTGCGCGGCGGCCGTGTCGATGAGCCGCTGGACGCGCTCCGTCATGCAGCGACGTTCGTCGCCCTCAGGGCGGTCCAGCTTGTCTGCCGCTGCCTGGGCGACGCACAAGTTCTCCATGGGCGTGGCGTAGACCGGGCGGTCGGCCCCCAACATGCTGGCGATGGCGGCGCCGCGCTGCCGGACCGTGCCCACGCGGCTGGGCTCGTCAGCAGGCGGTGTGCCGCAAACGGCGCGGTCGATCTCGCGGTGGTAAGCCTCGGTGAGGCGTCTCATGGCCGCCAACTTGTTGGCGCTGTCGAGAAGTGCGATACGGCATGCCTCCAGCGTTTCACCGCTCGCACCGGGCGCTACGGGAGCGGACAGGTCCCGCATTGCCGCCTGCAACGGGTCTCGGCCGGCCTGGTCGGAGGTTCCGTCATGGCTGATGACCAGCACCTCAGTGACGGTGCTGGTGCCGACGCTGCTGTCTGCAGCAGGAAGTGGATCGTCGAAGATCACCACGTCACCGGGGAAGGCATCAGGAAGCGCGACGTCGGCGTCGACGACCAAGTCGACGAGCAGGTCGGTGGAGCCAACGGACTCCGGGTCGGAGACCGGCTCGTCGGCGATGTGAAGCTTGCCAAGGAGATCGACGAGGTAGCTCTCGGAGCTAGCTGCGCCCGCGTTGAGTGCAGGCTCATCGAAGAGACGGATCCCGCCGATGAGATCGGCGAGGTTGCTTGCGGCACAAACAACTTCCACGCCGCGCAGCGTGTCGGCGCAAACGCCGTCGGGCGTGCCGGGCTGGCTGCGATCGCCAGGGAGGAAGAGGGTTCCCGTCCAGAACGTGTTTCCGGACGACGGTGCACCTAGCCCCACGGTGGGCGCCAAATGTCGGGGATATCGTGCGACATATGCCAGGGGATGGCTTATCGTGGATGGGGACAAAAGTACGTCGCCGGGCTCTAGAAGCGGGAGTGAGCGAGACCGCGTACGCTTGCAAATCTTACCCAGGTTCGGGGCTCTCCTAGGAGATAACACCCCTAGTCCTGCTCTGCGGGGTCTCCGCATGATCACTATTTCAACAGGTGGCTACAAGCTTGCTCCTTGAGCTTCCTGGCTGGAGGAGGAAGAAGGGCAAGGCTAGCCCTACTCCACTCTCTCTGCGTGTGTGTGTGGTGCTGTGAGTGGTCGACGAGGCCTCTGCCAAGGAGCCAACTGCCAACCCCCTTGCATGGGGTGACCTAGGGGGTTTATATAGGCCTACCCCCCAGGGACACAATGGTAATCCGGCCGGGCGTAGGACCCGGCCGTCAGTGTCTCTGGTCGCCGGCTTCTCCGTCGACTGCAGGGGCCCGCCGCCTGGTGGGTCCCCCCGGCGGTCTCGTCCTCGGCCGACAAGCTGGGCCCGCCGCTTGCGGGTCCTGTCGGCTGTGTAGCACTGTAGCCGTGCCACTAATGATGCATGCTTGGTCGGGGAGAGCATGGATACAGTCCCGCCACCTGGCGGGAACTCACTGTAGCCATACCCCGTCGTATCTGGTTAATGGCGCACGGACTTCGAGGGAGGAGGAGGGCCGCCTGCTGGGAGCCGGCCTCCTACTGGGCCGACTGGTCTGGGCTCGCCGCCTTCTGGCTTGTCATGGACAAGTAGGGCCCGCCGCCTGCGGGCCGTACTGACCGCCCGTCGCGGGAGCATGGCTTCCTCTGCCATGGGTGACGTCATGAGCGGCATGGCAACAGTCCTGCGTGGGCGCAGGATGCCTGCTCGGTACGCAGTACTGTGGCCACGCCCTGCCCTAGATTCGGGGGTGGCAGGCCTGTACTGTAGACATGCCCTGTCTCATAGTGTTTATGTTGGTGTTGACTTTGAGGGCGCGAGGGGCCGCCTGCTAGGACTCGGCATCCCAGGAGGCCGCCTGCCAGGAGTCGGCCTACTTCATGGCCGTCTTGTGGACTCCGCCGCCTCCCGGCAACCGGCTGCTTGGACCAGCCGGCCTCAAGAAGGCGGCCCTTGTCCTTGATGTTTGAGGGGCGCAGCCTGCCCCGATGTCTTGAAATACCAAAGGGAGCTGATGGGGCTACCCATGGTCATTTACTCCAACAAGTTTGCTATTAAACTTTCTAACAAAAAAATTCTTTATGAAAATTCTTTTTGCTATTAATGTTTTGAACAAAAAATACTTTGATAATTTTAGTTGCATAATTTTTTTATAATTTTAGTTTTCTAGTTGATTCTTTATAAAAAATTTATAAATTCTTTATAAATTCTTTTTGCTATTGAAGAATATTATAGTTTTGTTTTAGTTCATTCTTTTTGCTATTAGAGTTTCATAAAAGTTTTCTAGTTCATTCTTTTTGCTATTAGTTCATTCTTTGAGCTAAATGACCCTAAAATTGAAAAGCACTTCAAATGAACTCTGAAAAGGTTGAAAGTTGGCAATGTATCATCATTTCACCCACATAGCATGTGCTAAAAAGTTGAGAGGTTAGGGCAGAAGCTGGATGCACTTCGTGTACAAAATGGACAATCTATTTTGAAGTATCAGGGTTTCGGACGAAAACTCATCTGTTACAAAGGGATTTTATTTTTTTGAACTTATTTGAACTCCAGACTTTTTGTGTGTTCAAAATGCACCATTCAAAGCCACATCATCAATTTTCAACCCTTTCTGACTTCATTTGGTATTTTCATGCATTTATTGATTTTTTTGAGCTAAATGACCCTGAAATTCAAAAGCACTTCAAAAGAACTCTGAAAAGGTTGAAAGTTGGCATGGTATCATCATTTCACCCACATAACATGTGCTAAAAAGTTGAGAGGGTTAGGGCAAAAGCTGGATGCACTTCGTGTACAAAATGGACAATCTCTTTCAAAGTATTAGGGTTTCGGACGAAAACTCATCTGTTACAAAAGGCATTTCATTTCTTCACATGTAACTGCAGTGATATTCTAGATCAAAGGCATCATCATAATAGTTTTGGAGAGAAAGTCTTCACTTTTTCTTCGCTTGTGTCCTTTGCTTATTGCGCCGTAACCATGGATAACCTTCATCGTTTAACAGGGTGCTTGGGTCAGCCTTGACTTTGAAGGGAGGAATTTCATGAAACTTTTCATAATCTTCAGACATGTCTGTCTTGCCCTCCACTCCCACGATGTCTCTTTTTCCTGAAAGAACTATGTGGCGCTTTGGCTCATCGTATGATGTATTCGCTTCCTTATCTTTTCTTTTTCTCGGTTTGGTAGACATGTCCTTCACATAGAAAACCTGCGCCACATCATTGGCTAGGACGAATGGTTCATCTGTGTACCTGATAACCCACAAGCATAGGGGATCGCAACAGTTTTCGAGGGTAGAGTATTCAACCCAAATTTATTGATTCGACACAAGGGGAGCCAAAGAATATTTGAGAGTATTAGCAACTGAGTTGTCAATTCAATCACACCTGGAGATTAATTATCTGCAGCAAAGTGATCAGTAGCAAAGTAGTATGATAGTTTTGATAATAGTAGCAGCAACAACAATAACGGTAACAGTGATATCAGTAGTAACTTAGCAAGTTCAATAGAAATAGCAGTAGTAGTAACTTAGCAAGATCAATATGTAGGAAAATCATAGGCATTGGATCGGTAATTTGTTGGATGATATTCATCATGAGACAGTTATAACCTAGGGCGATACGGCACTAGCTCCAGTTCATAAATATAATGTAGGCATGTATTCCGTAAATAGTCATACGTGCTTATGGAAAGAACTTGCATGACATCTTTTGTCCTACCCTCCCGTGGCAGCGGGGTCCATATTGGAAACTAAGGGATATTAAGGCCTCCTTTTAATAGAGAACCGGAACAAAGCATTAACACACGGTGAATACATGAACTCCTCAAACTACGGTCATCACCGGGTGTGGTCCCGACTATTGTCACTCCGAGGTTGCCGGATCATAACACGTAGTAGGTGACTATAACTTGCAAGATCGGATCTAGAACATGGATATAATGGTGATAACATAAATGGTTCAGATCTGAAATCATGGCACCCGGGCCCAAAGTGACAAGCATTAAGCATGGCAAAGTCATAGCAACATCAATCTCAGAACATAATGGATACTAGGGATCAAGCCCTAACAAAACTAACTCGATTACATGATGAATCTCATCCAACCCCTCATCGACCAGCGAGCCTACGAAGGAATTACTCACTCCCGGTGGGGAGCATCATGGAATTGGCGATGGAGAAGGGTTGGTGATGATGAATACCGAAGATCCCCCTCTCCGGAGCCCCAAACGGACTCCAGATCTGGCCTCCCGATGAAGAATAAGAGGCGGCGGCGGCCCCGTCTCGTGGAACGTGATAATTCTTTCTCCCTCATTTTTTTCTGGAAAAATGTGATTTTATAGCGTCGGTTTCAGGGTCTGCGGGGCCACCAGGTGGGGACAACCCACCTGGGCGCGCCTGGAGGGGGGCGCGCCCTGGTGGGTTGTGCCCACCCAGGTGCCCCCCTCCGGAGGTTCTTGGCTCCAGTATTTTTCTTTTATTGTATAAAAATTCCTCGCAAAGTTTCGTTTCATTCCGAGAACTTTTATTTCTACACAAAAACAACACCATGGTAGTTCTGCTGAAAACAGCGTCAGTCCGGGTTAGTTTCATTCAAATCATGCAAATTAGAGTCCAAAACAAGAGGAAAAGCATTAGGAAAGTAGATACGATGGAGATGTATCAACTCCCCCAAGCTTAAACCTTTGCTTGTCCTCAAGCAATTCAGTTGATAAACTGAAAGTGAAAAAGAAAAACTTTTACGAACTCTTTTGCTCTTGTTTGCTTAAATAAGCTTAAGTAGCACCCAGGTTTTCAGCAAAGATTATAACTAACCATGTTGACAATAACTCTTAAAAATTATATTAACTCATAACAATGACATAATCAGCTAGCGAGCAATAATAAGATATCTCGAACAACAACACGTTATTAAAATAACCATGATATAATATGACAATAGTGGTATCTCGCTAGCCCTTTCTGAGACCGCAAAACATAAATGCAGAGCACCTCCAAAGTCCGAGCAGCGACTAAACATTGTAATTCATGGTAGAAAAGATCCAGTCATGATGCACCCAACATTAGCTACACACAATGCATAAGCATGACAACAGTGCTCTCAGGTTCTGGTGCTTATTTGAGAAGGTGATGACACAACATAAAAGTAAATAGATAGTCCCTTCGCAGAGGGAAGCAGTGATTTGCAGAGGTGCCAGAGCTCAAAGCTTAAATTGAGAGATAAAAAACATTTTGAGAGGTATACTTTTACCACCAACGAAAACGACTTAGAGTTTCCAATACTTTCCATGCTAGACATATCATAGGCGGTTCCCAAACAGAAAATAAAGTTTATTCCTTTTTCCACCATTTCTTTCACTTTCCATGGCTAGCCGTATCCACGGGTGCCCTCCATACCAACACTTTCCAAGGAATTTATTATTTGACAAATAAAGTAAATTCATTTTTCATTTCGGGACTGGGCATCCCTAATACCTTTGTCGTACTCTTGTGCAATGACGAGTGGATAAACACTCATCGTGAGAATAACACATCTAGCATGGAAAATATCAGCCACACCTCACTGCCTCGCGAGCGGTATGAGCACACAAAAGAGAAATTATTTTGAAAATTAGAGATGGCACATGCAAATTTACTTAGGACGGCAGGGTAATACCGCATATAGGTAGGTATGGTGGACTCAACTGGAATAACTTGGGTTTTAGGTTTTTGATATACAAGCAGAATTCCCACTTAATACCGGCGAAGGCTAGAAAATACGTTGAGAAGCGGCCAGCTAGAGAGCAACAACGGTCATGAACATGCATTATGCATAAGTAACATTGGATACTAGCATAAGTAGGATATGAACACCATGAACATAAATATCATAGAGGCTATGTTGGTTTTGATTCAACTACATGCATGAACATGTGCCAAGTCAAGCCACTCGAACATTCACAGGAGGATACGATATCATCATACTACATCACAATCATATTAACGCAATGTTGACATCCAAGATAAATCATTATCCACTCCTAGCTACTTATGCATGGCATGAGAAACTATAATCTCTAATTGTCATTGCAAACATGTTTGATCATAATAGGCTGAATCATGGATACTAGGTTAAACATATTTACAAAAACAGAACAAGTCGAGTTCATACCCGTTTCTCTCTGCCACGGCCAGTTCATCAAATATCGTCATTATTGCCTTTCACTTGCACGACCAAACGGTTTGAAAATAATAATAGTGCAAGAGTGCCATGGACTAAGCTGGAATCTGCAAACATTTTATTCAAAAGGAGAAGACAAGGTAAATTGGGCTCTTTGTTAGATTAACAATAATGCATATGAGAGCCACTCAACATTTTCATCGTGGTCTTCTCCTTGGTATGACTCAATAAAATAAAAGAAGTTCAGAGAAACACACTGAAATATTTTTGGAGTTTTTGGTTTTCTGAAGGAAAGCAAATAAAAGGGGAAAAACAAAAACGAGAAAACTATTTACACGGGAAAGCTCCCAACAAGCAAAAGGAAATCTTTTTGTGTTTTTCTTTTTAGTGCTACAAGAATCTAAACTAGCAAGAAAAATCAAAAAGAAGCGAGAAATATTTTTGGTTTTTCACAAAGTTTTTCAAACACACAAGAAGAAAGCAAGAAAATAAATCTAACATGGATAATACAGTGAAAAAGTGTGAACACAGACAACTGGAATGAAATGTGTGAACATAAATGTAATGTCGGTGGGAATACGTACTCCCCCAAGCTTAGGCTTTGGCCTAGCTTGGTAATCACTGGTCGTAGAAACCATGAGGTCCTATGTTGAAGTGCTGAGGTGCGGGCACCTGTGGAGCCCACTGCTGAGGCTCCTCCTGTGCTGCAGCCTGGTTGTTCCGGTAAGCGATGATGTCCTCAGGCATAATCTTGTATCTGTGCCTGGCAAAAGGATCAAACAAAGCAGGTGCAGGCAGCGAAATAATATCACGAGTTTTCTCACTAAAAACTAAGTTATAAGGAATAGGAATATCAGGGTAGTAGCAGCAATAAACTGGTGGTGTTCCATGGCCGCGCGGTCTAAGTAGACTTTGGGCAAAGGATAATCATGCTGGTGTATCTGAATATTAAAGCGAGCTGCCAGGCGAGTAGCGTAGATACCACCATGTATTTTACCCTTGGATTTATTAATGTGGAGGCGGCATGCCACAATAGCTCCCAAGCTATAAGTGTTGTCGCCTTCCAGTGCACGACGTAAAACAGCAAGGTCTAGGGCACTGAGTGCACCCACCTTCTCTCTAGCAAGCAAGCACTTTGTAATGAAAAGAGCAAAATAATGAACAGCAGGAAATTGCAAGCTAGTGGTGGTGACACTCGACACTCCTCTCTCATCCCCCACAGATATAGTACGATAAAAACCTTCAAACTCTGTAGGCCTAGGCTCTACTAACCCACCATCAGAAGGAAGCAAGCATATTTCACAGAATTCGGTAAGCGGTATCTGATGGGGTTCAGCGTATAAATTAAACTGCACTTCAGGGGGATTATTCCTAGGAAGGAAATTAAAACTTTGCACAAAGGAATTTGTGAGGAGATGATACTGTTCACACTCAGCTGTGATGAAGTCGGTGAGGCCGGCATTAGCAGCATATTGTGCAAACTCTTGGAGGATTCCGGCTCCTTCCATGAACGGGGTATGCGGCTATTCGCACGGCCGTAGCTCTGCCAACCTCCGGGTGCGGAGATCACTGTCAGATGACTCTCCAATCACCCCCTTGGAGTTCTTCTTGGAAGCAAACTTCCTAAAGATACTCATGTTTTTCCTATGAACAAAATTTCTGAAATTTTTAGTCCATAAAATTTTCTTAACAAAACTTTACAAGATTGGTAACAACTACTCATAGGGAAGCATAGAGGCCATAGCAAGCGTTTAAACTACTTAGAACTCTAAGAATTCAACATGCAAGCACATCTACAGCAGCACCAAGAGTAGCTAATTATTCAAAATATAAACCACTAAAGGAAAAACTAATTGGACAAACGGAGGAGTCACATACCAAGTAACAATTCCCCTGAAACAGTTTCGGAAACGGAGCTTCGAGCAAAGAGATCGAAATCCGCGGGTTTGAGAGCAAGAACACGAGAGCAAGAGCAATGGTGAATTTTTTCTGGAGGTAGGTGATGATGTGGGATGAAGATATAAGTGAGGGGGCCCACGTGGGGACCACAACCCACCAGGGCGCGCCTGGGGGTCCTGGCGCGCCCAGGTGGGTTGTGCCCACCTGGTGCACCTCCCTTTGATATTATTTGCACCAAAAATTCATAAATAATCAGGAAAAAAATCGTATTAAATTTTCAGAGCATTCTGAGAACTTTTATTTTTGGATCATTTTTTATTGCACGGAAAACTCAGAAAACAGACAAAACATGGCATTTCTATTTTATTTAACTAATAAAAACAGAAAACTAGAGGTAGGGACAGAAGGTAGTGCTCACTAAATTCATCAACTTCATACCTCTAAAAAATGATCCATTAATAAGGTTGATCAAGTCTTATTAACAACCACTTTCCACTACAAGAAATATGTCAACTTGCGACCATCACTATTGGTCGCTGAAAGGTCATTGTTTTTCATTTGCGACCTTTTTGTGACCAAAAACAGATGGTCAAAAGCTGACAGTCGTTAATGGAAATTAACGACCTTCTCTGTGAGAAGGTCGTAGAAGGCAACGACCAAAACAAAAGGTCATTGGTTCAATGACCTTTTGCTTTGGCCGCTAGCTGTCTGCCCAGGCCATGTCGGATCCGACGTGGCAAGCCGATGTGGCAAATTTGCGACCAAGTGAAAAGGTCATTGCTTAGAATCAGCACGGTCCAGTTCGGTGTTTTACATGGGCCGAGCCAAACAATTCAGCCTTTTTTATATATTCTGTTCCTATTAATTTTGATCAGCTACATGGGCCAGGCCCAACAATTTGGCCTTTTTATTTTCCTGAGCCATGGCCTTTTTGCAGATCATTTCATTAAGCCTATTTTTCTGGTTTTTCAGAAATGCACAATATTCTGATCCGCTATAGTTTGGGCCGCAGCCTTTTTAGAGCCCAAATGTTATTTTGTCAAGTAGAACATTTGGTCTATTTCATTCACAGATTTAAATTTACACATTTGAATAGCAAAAAAGCAATAAATATCTCAATTAACTGATTAAATCCAGAAATCATCCAGCCAAATACTCACAAGTGCACATACAATCAAAAACTGAGATACACAAGCACTACTGATGTTGTTCATCTTCAAGCAACTTGAACAAGTGCACATACAATTAAACAGGTACATCAGTAGAGATACGTCAACTAAAACTATGGCGCGCATCTCCAAGCTTCTTCATCTTCTGTCACAGCAGCAGCAGCCCCGACGACATTAGATCCTGATCTAGATAAAATATAAGTGAAATACACTGGAAGTAAATAATAATCTTTCAAGAGACCAAATGCCCCAGTTCAGTAAACACTAAGCATGGCATAACAAAACTTCCAACAACTTGAATGCAACAGATTAACCTGATGTTGTTCTACAATAGTAACCTATACGTACATGCATGGTACATTGGTACAAGTGTAGGCAACGAAATGAACATCACTATAACACACTCACCTGAAGAAAATTCCTATTCTACTACCTCGACCATCCATTCAACCAGCAACATCTAACAATACTAGTAAGTGCACAGAGACTAACATAACAAGGCAGGAGAGAATAAAGGGAATGGGGGCTGATGATGATAGTGTTGACGATGATCTGATTTGGTCAGCGCCGCTGAGGAGGTGGATGATCTAAACACATTTGTCGTCCAAAGTAACACCTACATGATTAAAAAAACTACATCAAAACTTCTTCCAGGCAAATATAACAAGTTTATGAATCAATGTCAAATATAACAAGTTTATGAATCAATGTCAAAACTTCTTCAAAGCTATATGCATTGGATCTAGATAGCGACGGAACTATCCATGTCAAATATAACAAGTTTATGAATCAATAGTTTGACTAGAGACAGATGCGATAAAAATGTCATATATATTGCAGAAATATCATTTGGCATGCTCAATCAGCTGACTTTAAGTAACTTGGTCAACTACAACAGCTAGTTCTGAGCAATCAATAGTAACCAGGTGCAAGGGACAAATGAATATGAGCTTGGTTAGGACTGAACAAATAACAAAGGGGCATAATACCAATCCTACACACTTCACTTCTATGCTGGTAGGAATAAGATAGCAGTACAAGGTAACCCTGCAAGCTTTGCTTCAGAGAAGCAGCTACTCACTTTGGACTGACTGAAACTGTGCGTCAAACCCACTGAACAAATGCTGAGACGCAATGTCCCAAGCAGCAGCTCCATTCACCTGCAGCAAAACACAGCAAAAAGAAGTTCAGAATATCATCTAATAGAACCGTACATCATGCAAGGACGGTCGATCTCCGGGCATCTGCAGAACCATCATGGCCAAGAGCCAGTAGAGGCAGCCAATGCTGTTCCTCCCCTTGTTGTTTGCTGGGATGCCGATATCGATGTATCGCATGGGAGAGTCAGTGTCACAGAAGGCAATGGTAGGGATGTTCCCCAGAGCAGACTCCTTGATGGGCTGCACATAACACACCATATTATTCACTCCATCATCAACATAGCCGCATATAACGCACACTACTAGTATATACTACTACTGGAGTAGTTTGGCATGGCAAAGAAATTCACCTGGTGGTCGGTCCTTGGGTCGGTGAGGATGAGCAGGCGGGGCTCGCTGAAGGAGGTCTGCATCTGGTTGGTGAAGGTACTAGGGGTGTGCCTCCCGGCGATGGCGTTGGCGCCGGTGTGCTGCGCGAACTTGAGGACGGCGCGCTGGCCGTAGGGGCGGGCGGACTGGATGATGATGTCCTGGGGGTTCTCGATGGCCACAATGACCCTCGCCGCGAGCTGGAGCTTCTCCCACGTCTTGCCCAGATTGATGATGTAGATGCCTAGGAATCACAAACCAGAAATAACGCATCACATTCCACAGTCCATCTCAAAGAAGTACAGAAGCATGAACACTTGCGACAACTACACCAGCAAGCATCACGATCCGCAGCAGTTCTACCGTCCAACGGCAGATCGGGGGCGCACAGGTAAAGCTAGATCCATGAGGAGGACAAGCGCTTGGTAGGACAAGAGGGGTTGAGCGTCGACGTACCGTCGGAGCGGCGCTTGTAGGCGTAGCGCTCCATCTGGAAGTCGCAGTTCTTGGTGCCGAGGTGGACGTCGGCGGCGTGCATCATCTGTATGTCCTGCTCCTTCTGGGACAGCGCCCGCGGGGCCTCTCCAGCCGCTGCCGCCATGGCTGGTCGGATCTAGCCACGACATGAGCAGCTCGAGTCGGCCTAGGAGGAGAGGGAAGGGGCCGCCGGAGATGAGGTTGGGGTAGAGTCGAAGTCGACCGCGGAGGGCAAGCTGCGGCATGGGGGAGTGGAAGGCGAGGGTGGGGCTGGTGGTGGAGGCCGCGCGGAGGCGGGCGAGGACGGGGTGCGCGCGGAGGCTGGAGGTGGAGGCCACGCGGAGGCGGACGGCGGTGGATCTGAGGGAGGGAGAGGCTTGGAGACGGGGATCGAGGGGAGGGTCGGGCACCGTCGGTGGCGGCGGCGAGGAGATGGGGGGAGGAGGAGTGCGATGGGAGGAGGGGGTCGAGCATCTGAGTTAGTGTTTGGGTAGGTGGTTGTGGGTGGGGTTTTCTTTTTCATTTTCTTTTTTTTTCTTTTCTGTAGATAGATGGATGGATGGATGTGGGATGGAGAGATGGATGGATGGATGGGCGCCATGTCATCGATCCGTGTGACTACGGATTCCACCAATGAGAATAGAGCACATATAATTGTGTTTCTTTTTTTGTTTTTCTTCTATTTCTTCACATGAAAAATTCAAAAAAAAAATGATCTCATACTTTGCACAAGTTTACATCTTGGATTGGTAAACAATATCGACGAAGGGATTTTTTATTTTCTTTGGACGAAAAATCAATTTTCCATTTTTCGAGTGCCCAAAATGAGTTTTTTTGTGAAGGATCTACCATATATTTGTTGCAAAATTGGACCAAATCAATTTTCTAAAATACTAGGCCATATTTAATGCACAATTGACCAAATGGTTGGGTGTCAAAAGTTTTGATCCACCACTGGTGAAAAAGACAAATGTCCGCCGATTTAGTAGGAAGCGGGTCAAATTTGAACTGCAGCTCCCTCATAGTTTGCTCTTTATTTTTTCCAAAAATCATTTATAGGTACATAAGTATCTATTTAATCACATAAAGAACAAAAAAATTTCAATATTCAACCACTAGCTATGAATGGTCATGCCCGCCGTTTTGACCGCATTTTGAAACGGGCATTAAAAATTCAAAAAAAATAAAAAAAAATTAGAAAACCTTCGCATTGTGTCATTATATGTGACCAAGTTATCAGGAAAAATAATAAACTTGTAATAAGGCAATTCTTTAAAAAAAGTGTTATTAGAAATGAGCTATCATGTGTGAAGATTCATGGCTTTCAAGCCAAATGATCAATCTTATGGCCACATTCATGGCATAATTTGTTCAAATGATCTCATATCGTGCACAAGGGTGCATCTTGGAATGGCAAACAATGTTGCCTAAGGGAGTTTTCATTTTCTTTGGACGAAAAATCAATTTTTCCATTTTTCGAGTGCCCAAAATGAGTTTTTTTGTGAAGGACCTACTATACATTTGTTGCAAAATTGGACCAAATCAATTTTCTAAAATACTAGGCCATATTTAATGCACATTTTACCAAATGGTTGGGTGTCAAAATTTTTGATCCACCACTGGTGAAAAAGACAAATTTCCGCCGATCCAGTAGGAAGCGGGTCAAATTTGAACTGCAGCTGCCTCATAGTTTGCTCTTTATTTTTCCAAAAATCATTTTTAGGTACATAAGTATCTATTTAATCACAGAAACAACAAAAGTTTTCCAAGATTCAAGCACTAGCTAGGAACGGTCATCCCGCCGTTTTGACCGCATTTTGAAACGGGCATAAAAAATTCAAAAAAAATCAAAAAATTGGAAAACCTTCGCATTGTGTCATTATATGTGACCAAGTTACCAGAAAAAATAATAAACTTGTACTAAGGCAATGCTTTAAAAAAAGTGTTATTAGAAATGAGCTATCATGTGTGAAGATTCATGGCTTTCAAGCCAAATAATCAATCTTATGGCCACATTCATGACATAGTTTGTTCAAATGATCTCATATCGTGCACAAGGGTGCATCTTGGAATGGCAAACAATGTTGCCTAAGGAAGTTTTCATTTTCTTTGGACTAAAAATACATTTTTCATTTTTCGAGTGCCCAAAATGAGTTTTTTTGTGAAGAACCTACCAAATAATTGTTAAAAAATTGTACCAAATCAATTTTCTAAAATACCAGGCCATATTTTATGCACAATTGAACAAATGGTTGGATGTCAAAAGCTTTTATCCACCTCTCGTGAAAAAGACAAATTTCTGCCGATTTAGTTGGAAGCGGGTCAAATTTGAACTGCAGCTGCCTCATAGTTTGCTCTTTATTTTTCCCAAAAATCATTTTTAGGTACAAAAGTATCTATTTAATCAGAGAAACACCAAAAGTTTTTCAAGACTCAACCACTAGCTAGGAACGGCCATGCCCGCCGTTTTGACCGCATTTTGAAACGGGCATGAAAAATTAAAAAAAAAATCAAAAAATTAGAAAACCTTCGCATTGTGTCATTATATGTGTCTAAGTTACTATAAAAAATAATAAACTTGTAATACGATATTTTTTTAAAAAAAGTGTTCTCAGAAACGAGCTATCATGTGTGGAGATCCATGGCTTTCAAGCCAAATGATCAATCTTATGGCCACATTCATGGCATAGTTTGTTCAAATGATCTCATATTGTGCACATGGGTGCATATTGTAATGGCAAACAATGTTGCCTAAGGAAGTTTTCATTTTCTTTGGAAGAAAAAATCATTTTCCATTTTTCGAGTGCCCAAAATGAGGTTTTTTTGTGAAGGACCTACCATATATTTGTTGCAAAATTGTACCAAATCAGTTTTATAAAATAATAGGCCATATTTAATGCACAATTGATCAAATAGTTGGGTGTCAAAGGATTTGATCCACCTCTCGTGAAAAAGACAAATTTCCGCCGATTCAGTAGGAAGCGGGTCAAATTTGAACTGCACCTGCCTCATAGTTTGCTCTTTATTTTTTCCAAAAATTATTTATAGGTACATAAGTATCTATTTAATTATAGAAACACCAAAAAAATTCCAAGATTAACCTACTAGGTAGGAACGGTCGTTCTCGCCGTTTTGACCGCATTTTGAAACGAGCATAAAAAATAAAAAAAAATAAAAAAATTGGAAAACCTTCGCATTATGTCATTATATGTGACCAAGTTACCAGAAAAAATAATAAACTTGTAATATGGTAATTATTTTTTAAAATTGTTCTCAGAAACGAGCTATCATGTGTGAAGATGCATGGCTTTCAAGCCAAATGATCAATCTTATGGCCACATTCATGGCATAGTTTGTTCAAATGATCTCATATTGTGCACAAGGGTGAATCTTGGGATGGCAAACAATGTTGCCTAAGGAAGTTTTCATTTTCTTTGGACGAAAAATTCATTTTCTATTTTTTGAGTGCCCAAAATGAGTTTTTTTTTTGTGAAGGACCTACCATATATTTGTTGCAAAATGGGACCAGGTCATTTTTATAATATATTAGGCCATATTTAATGTACAATTGACAAAATGGTTGGTCGTCAAAAGTATTTATACACCTCTGGTGAAAAAGACAAATTTCCGCTGATTCAGTTGAAAGCGGGTCAAATTTGAACTGCAGCTGCCTCATTGTTTGCTCTTTATTTTTTCCAAAAATCATTTATAGGTACATAAATATCTACTTAATCAAAAATACATGGTTTGGTGGCGATACTTTGAGGTTTGGATGGTGGCCGAGGGCCGCAAGTCCAGAGCGCATAAACTCGCATTCCCGCCACATGGTCACCGCATGACCGTGGTGTTGCCTTGCATTCCGGGCAGCCTAGGCATGTCTAGTAGGTTGGGCACTCCCCCAATAGGTGTCAGGAAGAAGAAGGCAATAGAAGAATCTCACGAGGAGACTGAACTGAGCTCAAACATGAATTAGCACCCAAGTGTTTGATTAGTGGTGGGGAAAATGCACATGGCCAATGGGCCTGAGTTTTGGCCGAGGATGATCATCTACTAAGGACACTATCTTGGAAAATTTGCAGCTCAAATGGAGGAGCCTAGGTGTCACTTGCTTTGCAACGTACCACACTGGACAGAAATATGAATGTTGAAGCTAGACTCAAATGAATGAATGGATTGATCTGAAATTTGGAGGAGGATGATAATTTGGGCATATGAAGGCACTTTAATTTTTTTATACCATTTGGATAAATAAAAATGGTACTTCCTTCACAGTGCTCTCCACTGAACAGAAAATTGGGAAAAATGCTGAGGGAAATTGGCTAGAATAAATGAGCTAAAATTTGGGGGAGGGAGGTTTTATGGGCAGGGTCATGTCGTGGTAAATTTTCAGCAATTATAAATTAACATAAAATATAGTTGCTTCACAAACTGAAAATATCACCAGAAACAAAGAATGGATGCTAAGCTCACATGTATTGTTAGATGGGCTCAAATTTTGTAGAAAGCTATGATTTGGGAATATAGAAGATGTGGCAAAAATTCAGCTCATTAGAATATGCCTAGCTAGTACTTCCTTCACAACAGTTCGAGCTGAACAAAAACTTTGGAAATTTGCCGAGGAAGATTTACCAGGCAAATGGAGTTTAATATTGTCATGAGGCAATGATTTGGATAGTAAAGAATGCCCAATTTTTTTGGGAATTTTGGGAATGATAGAAATATAGGTTGCTTCACAACCTAGGGCAAAAATTGACCCATGGACATGACACATAGGCAAAACTGATGAGGTGGTGCCTAGTCATAGCAATCCACCACAATTTACAGGGTTATGACCATCTATATTGGTCGTGATCAGCTAGAAATAAGGCAGCGGACCAGTGCTGTCTGCTTTATGACCATTTCGTGTAAGGAAATTACGACCTTTCTGACCAAAATGGTCGTTATAGTTTAGGGTTTGGAGCCCCCCGAACAGCTTTTGACCAATTGGTCTCAAATGGTCGTAGATTTATGACCAATTCTTCCAGGGTCACTGACAGAAGGTCACAAGTTGACATATTTCTTGTAGTGTTCGATTAGCATGAAACTGAAGAACTTTCGTAAATCACTAAGTTACCTCAACGGGGATATGAATTTCCCCAACAATAAGAATTTCATATTTCTTTTTAACAGTAGATAGAGGTAGTTGAAAACTTCCAATAGTGATTGTCGGAGATTTTTTAATAACATTAATACCATTCACTGGGAATTGTTTCTTCGGAAAGTGCACCGTATGCTCATTACCATTGATATGAAAAGTGACCTTACTTTTATTGCAATCAATAACAGCCCCTGCAGTATTCAAAAAGGGTCTACCAAGGATAATCGACATGTTGTCGTCCTCGGGCATCTCAAGTATAACAAAGTCAGTCAAAATAGTAACATTAGCAACAACAACGGGCACATCCTCACAAATACCAATAGGTATGGCAGTTGATTTGTCAGCCATTTGCAAAGATATTTCAGTAGGTGTGAATTTATTCAAATCAAGTCTTTTATATAAAGAGAAAGGCATAACACTAACACCAGCTCCTAAATCACACAAAGCAGTTTTCACATAATTTCTTTTGATGGAGCAAGGTATAGTTGGTATTCCCGGATCTCCAAGTTTTTTAGGTACTCCATCTTTAAAGGTATAATTAGCAAGCATAGTGGATATTTCAGCTTCCGATATTTTTCTCTTATTGGTGATGATGTCTTTCATGTACTTTACATAAGGAGGCATTTTAAGGATATTAGTCAAGCGAGTACGCAGAAAGACTAGCCTCAGCATTTCAGCAAAGCGTTCAAATTTTTCGTCATCTTTCTTTTTAGTTGAC
The DNA here is from genome assembly GCA_011799875.1 of Thinopyrum elongatum. Lineage (NCBI taxonomy): Eukaryota > Viridiplantae > Streptophyta > Magnoliopsida > Poales > Poaceae > Thinopyrum > Thinopyrum elongatum. The sequence continues at coordinate 673,715,565 of CM022298.1, forward strand.
TTAGGTGGAAAGGGCATAGGTTTTTGAACCCATGGTTCTCTTTCCTTTCCATGTTTTCTAGCAACAAAGTCTCTTTTATCATATCTTTTATTCTTAGGTTGTGGGTTATCAAGATCAACTGCTGGTTCTATCTCAACATCATTGTCTGGTTCTTTATTATTTGTTTGAGTTTCTTCATGAACCTCATCATTATCTTTTTCATTATCAGAAGGTGAGTGTTCACTACAAGATTGAGTTTCAGCATCAGAGATAGAAACTTCATTATCATTATCAGGAGGTTTTTCTACTTCAAGTTCACTAGAGGCATGCAAAGTCCTATCATTTTTCTTCTTCTTTTTCTTTTTAGAAGGACTACGTGCATCGGTGTCAACTCTTTGAGAGTCTTGTTCAATTATTTTTGGGTGTCCCTCAGGATAAAGTGGTTCCTGAGTCATTCTACCTCCTCTAGTCATTACTCTAACAGCATGATCATTGATATTATTGTTCATTTCATCTAACAATTCTCTTTGAGATTTAGCAACTTGTTCTAACTGAGTTTGAACCATAGAGGCATGCTTCCCTACACCTCTAACATCATTTGAGATTCTAAATAACAAGTCACTCAAGCGAGCAATCATATCAGAATTATATTTCAACTGTTTCATAACATTTGCATTGAAGTGATCTTGCTTTCTAATGTAGTTTTCAAACTCATAAAGGCATTGGCTAGGGTGCATATTGTGAGTATTATCATTATCATTGAATTTCATTGGAGAATTTACCTCTACCATCTTAGGTGGTGGTGGTGGTGTATCAAGCCCATGTATTTCTTCAATAGGAGGTAAATTTTTGACATCCTCGGCTTTAATACCTTTTTCCTTCATAGATTTCTTTGCCTCTTGCATATCTTCAGGACTGAGATATAAAATACCCCTCTTCTTCGGAGTGGGTTTAGATGGTGTTTCAGGAAGAGTCCAATCATCATAATTTTTCAATATGTTATTCAATAGTTCTTCAGCTTGCCCAATAGTTCGTTCCCTAAAAACACAACCAGCACAACTATCTAGGAAATCCCTAGAAGCATCGGTTAGTCCATTATAGAAGATATCAAGTATTTCATTTTTCTTAAGAGGATGATCAGGCAAAGCATTAAGCAAACGGAGAAGCCTCCCCCAAGCTTGTGGGAGACTCTTTTCTTCAATTTGCACAAAGTTAAATATTTCCTGCAAGGCAGCTTGTTTCTTATGAGCAGGGAAATATTTTTCAGAGAAGTAATAAATCATGTCCCGGGGACTACGCACACAACCAGGAACAAGAGTATTGTACCAAGCTTTAGCATCACCCTTTAATGAGAACAGAAATAATTTTAGAATTTAATAATAGCGAATTTTCTCATCATGAGCAAAAAGGGTAGCTATGTCATTCAACTTAGTAAGATGTGCCACAACAGTTTCAGTTTCATAACCATGGAAAGGATCAGATTCAACCAGAGTAATTAACTCTGGGTCGACAGAGAATTCATAATCCTTATCATCAACAAAGATAGGTGAAGTGGCAAACTTAGGATCACATTTCATTCTAGCATTTAAAGATCTTTCTTTATACTTGCTTAATAATTTTTCTAGATCATCTCTATCTTTGCAAGCAAGAATATCTCTAGTTGCCTCCTCACCCATAACATAACCTTCCGGTACCTTAGGTAATTCATATCTAGGAGGGCTAGTTCTAGTAGGTGTTTCAAGATTTTTAGTTTCAAGCTCATCATCAGTTTCAACAATATCATGCTGTCTTACTCTAGCAATTTGTTCATCAAGAAATTCACCTAGTGGCACATCATCATCAAGCAAGGTACTAGCATCATCATGAGTAGCATTTATAGCAGAAGTAGCATCATCAATAACTTGCGACATATCAGGATTAATAGCATGTGGTGGTGTTGCAAGTTTACTTATAACAGAAGGTGAATCTAAAGCAGAGCTGGATGGCAGTTCCTTACCTCCCCTCGTCTTAGAGGGAAAAATCTTAGTCTTAGTATCCTTCAGATTCTTCATAGTGATAATTTGATAATAATCCCAAGTGACTCAACAAATATAGCTATGCTCCCCGGCAATGGCGCCAGAAAAAGGTCTTGATAACCCACAAGTATAGGGGATCGCAACAGTTTTCGAGGGTAGAGTTTTCAACCAAAATTTATTGATTCGACACAAGGGGAGCCAAAGAATATTTGAGAGTATTAGCAACTGAGTTGTCAATTCAATCACACCTGGAGATTAATTATCTGCAGCAAAGTGATCAGTAGCAAAGTAGTATGATAGTTTTGATAATAGTAGCAGCAGCAACAGTAACGGTAACAGTGATAGCAGTAGTAACTTAGCAAGTGCAATAGTGATAGCAGTAGTAGTAAATTAGCAAGATCAATATGTAGGAAAATCGTAGGCATTGGATCGGTAATTTGTTGGATGATATTCATCATGAGACAGTTATAACCTAGGGCGATACAGCACTAGCTCCAGTTCATAAATATAATGTAGGCATGTATTCCGTAAATAGTCATACGTGCTTATGGAAAGAACTTGCATGACATCTTTTGTCCTACCCTCCCGTGGCAGCGGGGTCCATATTGGAAACTAAGGGATATTAAGGCCTCCTTTTAATAGAGAACCGGAACAAAGCATTAACACACGGTGAATACATGAACTCCTCAAACTACGGTCATCACCGGGAGTGGCCCCGACTATTGTCACTCTGAGGTTGCCGGATCATAACACGTAGTAGGTGACTATAACTTGCAAGATCGGATCTAGAACATGGATATAATGGTGATAACATAAACGGTTCAGATCTGAAATCATGGCACCCGGGCCCAAAGTGACAAGCATTAAGCATGGCAAAGTCATAGCAACATCAATCTCAGAACATAATGGATACTAGGGATCAAGCCCTAACAAAACTAACTCGATTGCATGATGAATCTCATCCAACTCCTCACCGACCAGCGAGCCTATGAAGGAATTACTCACTCCCGGTGGGGAGCATCATGGAATTGGCGATGGAGAAGGGTTGGTGATGACGAATACCGAAGATCCCCCTCTCCAGAGCCCCAAACGGACTCCAGATCTGGCCTCTCGATGAAGAACAGGAGGTGGCGGCGGCTCCGTCTCGTGGAACGTGATAATTCTTTCTCCCTCATTTTTTTCTAGAAAAATGTGATTTTATAGCGTCGGTTTCAGGGTCTGCGGGGCCACCAGGTGGGGACAACCCACCTGGGCGCGCTTGGAGGGGGGGGGGGCGCCCTGGTGGGTTGTGCCCACCCAGGTGCCCCCCTCAAGTGGTTCTTGGCTCCAGTATTTTTCTTTTATTGTATAAAAATTCCTCGCAAAGTTTCGTTCCATTCCGAGAACTTTTATTTATGCACAAAAACAACACCATGGTAGTTCTGCTGAAAACAGCGTCAGTCCGGGTTAGTTTCATTCAAATCATGCAAATTAGAGTCCAAAACAAGAGGAAAAGTGTTAGGAAAAGTAGATACGACGGAGACGTATTAGTACCCAAGATTGTTCAGATCCACTGTTGTCATTCCGTACTGTGGGTCTACCTGTACCCCGCCTCCTGACAGATTGACCCATTTGCACTGAAACAAAGGGACCTTAAAATCATGTCCATAGTCAAGTTCCCATATGTCTTGGTTGCTGCATCAAAGCGGACACCACTGTTTTGGTTGGTGCTCTTTTGATCTTGGGCGATCGTGTAAAATGTATTCCCATTTATCTCGTACCCTTTGTAAGTCAATACAGTCAAAGATGGTCCCCTGGCCAACGAGTACAGCTCATCAGAAACAGTGTTGTCACCCATGAGACGTGTTTGCAACCAACTGCCGAAAGTCCTGATGTGTTCACATGTAATCCAGTTGTCACACTGCTCCGGGTGTTTGGAGCGCAGAATATTCTTGTGTTCATTGACATACGGGGTCACCAAGGTAGAATTCTGTAGAACTGTGTAGTGTGCTTGAGACCAAGAATGCCCGTCCCTACATACTATTGAGTCCGCTCCTAGCGTGCCTTTTCCAGTCAGTCTCCCATCATACCGCGATTGAGGGAGACCAATCTTCTTAAGGTCAGGAATGAAGTCAACACAAAACCCAATGACCTCCTCTGTTTGATGGCCCGTGGAGATGCTTCCTTCTGGCCTAGCACGGTTACGAACATATTTCTTTAAGACTCCCATGAACCTCTCAAAGGGGAACATATTGTGTAGAAATACAGGGCCCAGAATGGCAATCTCGTCGACTAGATGAACTAGGACGTGTGTCATGATATTGAAGAAGGATGGTGGAAACACCAGCTCAAAACTGACAAGACATTGCGCCACATCACTCCTTAACCTTGGTAGGATTTCTGGATCGATCACCTTCTGAGAGATTGCATTGAGGAATGCACATAGCTTCACAATGGCTAGTCGAACGTTTTCCGGTAGAAGCCCCCTCAATGCAACCGGAAGCAGCTGCGTCATAATCACGTGGCAGTCATGAGACTTTAGGTTCTGGAACTTTTTCTCTGCCATATTTATTATTCCCTTTATATTGGACGAGAAGCCAGACGGGACCTTCATACTGAGCAGGCATTCAAAGAAGATTTCCTTCTCTTCTTTGGTAAGAGCGTAGCTGGAAGGACCTTCATACTGCTTTGGAGGCATGCCGTCTTTTTCGTGCACACGTTGCTGGTCCTCCCGTGCCTCCGGTGTATCTTTTATCTTCCCATACACGCCCAAGAAGCCTAGCAGGTTCACGCAAAGATTCTTCGTCACGTGCATCACGTCAATTGCAGAGCATACCTCTAGGTCTTTCCAATAGGGTAGGTCCCAAAATATAGATTTCTTCTTCCACATGGGTGCGCGTCCCTCAGCGTCATTCCGAATAGATAGTCCGCCGGGACCCTTTCCAAAGATTACTTGTAAATCATTGACCATAGCAAGTATGTGATCACCAGTACGGACGGCGGGCTTCTTCCGGTGATCTGCCTCGCCTTTGAAATGCTTGCCTTTCTTTCGACATTGATGGTTGGTCGGAAGAAATCGACGATGCCCCAGGTACACATTCTTCCTGCATTTGTCCAAATATATACTTTCGGTGTCATCTAAACAGTGCGTGCATGCGTGGTATCCCTTGTTTGTCTGTCCTGAAAGGTTACTGAGAGCAGGCCAATCATTGATGGTTACAAACAGCAACGCATATAGGTCAAATTCCTGCTGGTCTTGCTCATCCCACACACGTACACCTTTTCCATTCCACAGCTATAAAAGTTCTTCAACTAATGGCCTTGGGTACACATCAATGTCGTTGCCGGGTTGCTTAGGGCCTTGGATGAGAACTGGCATCATAATGAACTTCCGCTTCATGCACAACCAAGGAGGAAGGTTATAGATACATAGAGTCACGGGCCAGGTGCTATGATTGCCGCTCTGCTCCCCAAAAGGATTAATGCCATCCGCGCTTAAACCAAACCATACGTTCCTTGTGTCACCTGCAAAGTCCCCCCACTTTCTCTTGATTTTTCTCCACTGCGACCCGTCAGCGGGTGCTCTCAACTTCCCGTCTTTCTTACGGTCCTCTTTGTGCCATCGCATCAACTTGGCATGCTCTTTATTTCTGAACAGACGTTTCAACCATGGTATTATAGGAGCATACCACATCACCTTGGCAGGAACCCTCTTCCTGGGCCGCTCGCCCTCAACATCACCAGGGTCATCTCGTCTGATCTTATATCGCAATGCACCGCATACCGGGCATGCGTTCAAATCCTCGTACGCACCACGATAGAGGATGCAGTCATTAGGGCATGCATGTATCTTCTCCACCTCCAATCCTAGAGGGCATAGAACCTTCTTTGCTCCGTACGTACTGTCGGGTAATTCGTTATCCTTTGGAAGCTTCTTCTTCAATATTTTCAGTAGCTTCTCAAATCCGTTGTCAGATACACCATCGTCTGCCTTCCACTGCAGCAATTCCAGTGTGGTACCGAGCTTTGTGTTGCCATCTTCGCAATTTGGGTACAACCCTTTTTTGTGATCCTCTAACATGCGATCGAACTTCAACTTCTCCTTTTCACTTTCACATTGTCTCTTTGCATCAACAATGACCCCGCGAAGATCATCATCGGGCACATCGTCTGGTTCCTCTTGATCTTCAGCTTCCCCCGTTGCAGCATCACCGTATTCAGGGGCACATAGTTGTCATCATCCTCTTCTTCTTCATTGTCTTCCATCATAACCCCTCTTTCTCCGTGCTTGGTCCAAACAATATAGTGTGCCATGAAACCCTTCATAAGCAGGTGGGTGTGAAGGATTTTCCGGTCAGAGTAAGACTTCATATTTCCACATATAGGGCATGGACAACACATAAAACCATTCTGCTTGTTTGCCTCAGCCACTTCGAGAAAATTATGCACGCCCTTAATGTACTCGGAGGTGCGTCTGTCACCGTACATCCATTGCCGGTTCATCTGCATGCATTATATATAATTAAGTGTGTCAAAAACCATTACAGAACATCATGAATACAGAAATGACCAAATTAATAGAAGTTCATCATCACATTAAAACCAAAGTACAGTAGTGATCAAATGTTATTACTGAAAAAATAAATACATAAAGTTCATACATAGTTCTCATTGAACAACATATAGCTCTCTAGAGCATCTAATTAAACCATACATTGAATCTTTGTAAAACATTTCAATGCAACAACAAATGCGATCATAATCGCAACTAAGGTAACAATTGATCCAACGGCATAATGATACCAAGCCTCGGTATGAATGTCATATTTTTTCATCTTTCTAATCTTCAAGCGCATTTTATCCATCTTGATCTTGTGATCATCGACGATATCCGCAACATGCAACTCCAATTCCATCTTATCCTCCTCAATTCTTTTCAATTTTTTCTTCAAGTAATCATTTTCTTTTTCAACTAAATTTAACCTCTCGACAAGAGGGTCGGTTGGAATTTCCGGTTCACATACCTCCTAGATAAAAACATCTGTCACGTTGGTCGGCATAATTGTCATAAACACTAAATGAACCAAATAGTTATAAAAGATAATATATACCACATCCGAATCATAGACAGGACGAGGGCCGACGGGGGCGGATACCAAAACCATCGCATTATATAATAACAAACAATAATAAAAGTAAGAAAATTATACAAGTATCTATCTAAATCATACAAGTATGAATTTTTTTTCTTTTAGAAAGAAGATAAGAAGAAGAGGCTCACCACGGTGGTGCCGGCGACGAGATCGGCGCGGGCCATCGACGGCGGTGAGGACGGGGACGGGACGTGAAGGACCGCCAAACCTAGACAAATCTTGAGGAAAATGGAGCTTGGAGGTCGAGCTTGGAGAGGAGAAAGCTTAAGTAGTGTGGCTCGGGCATTTCATCGAACACCTCATGTGCATAGGAGGTGAGCTAGAGCACCACAAAGCTCTCCCACGGCCGGCCAAAAAACAGAGCAGTGGCTCTGCTCGCGGGCAGGGGCGGGGGTATATATAGGCCTCTCTTTAGTCCCGGTTGGTGGCTAAAACCGGGACTAAAGGACTACATTTGGTCCCGGTTCCAGCCACCAACCGGGACTAAAGGTTGTGGGTCAGGAGCGAGGCCCATTGGTCCCGGTTGGTGTCTTGAACCGGAACCAAAGGGGTCAGACGAACCGGGACCAATGGCCCCCGAGGCCCGGCCGGCGCCCTCGCCTCACGAACCGGGACTGATGCCCCCTTTGGTCCCGGTTCGTGAGTGAACCGGGATTAAAGCCCTTTTCAGGCCTGGACCAAAGCCCTGTTTTCTACTAGTGACTGGGCACTAGGTTAATAAGTTAGTCCCAAAAAATGATATATAATTGCATACAATTGCGTATAAAAACATCCAAGATTGATACTATAATAGCATGGAACAATTAAAAATTATAGATACATTGGAGACGTATCAAGCATCAGATTGTTTAGTTATTTGCTACAATTTTCTTCATGTCAAGTATCTGTTCCTTAGACCATGAGATCGTGCAACTCCCTGACACCAGAGGAATACTTAGTGTGTATCCAAATGTCACTTCGTAACTGGGTGATCATAAAGGTGCTCTACAGCTATCTCCGAAGTTGTTTGTTGGGTTGGCACGGATCGAGACTGGGATTTGTCACTCCGTATGACGGAGAGATATCTCTGGGCCCTCTCGGTAATACAACATTGTAAAGAGCTTGCAAGCAATGTGGCTAATGAGTTAGCCACGGGATCTTGTATTACGGAACGAGTAAAGAGACTTGCCGGTAACGAGATTGAACTAGGTATGGAGATACCGATGATCGAATCTCGGGCAAGTAACATATCACTGGACAAAGGGAATTGCATACGGGATTAACCGAATCCTCGACATCGTGGTTCAACCGATAAAAGATCTTCGTGGAATATGTAGGAACCAATATGGGCATCCAGGTTCTGCTATTGGTTATTGACCGGAGAGGTGTCTCGGTCATGTCTACATGATTCTCGAACCCGTAGGGTCCGCACGCTTAACGTTCGGTGACGCTGGAGTAGTATTGGGATATGTATGTTGGTGACCGAATGTTGTTCGGAGTCCCGGATGAGATCCCGGACGTCACGAGGAGCTCCGGAATGGTCTGGAGGTAAAGATTTATATATGAAAAGTTGCTTTCAGGGTCCCGGAAAAAGTTTCAGTTTTTTTGGTATTGTACCGGAAAACTTCCAGAAGGTTCCGAAAACTTCTGAAGAAGTCCGGAAGTCCACCAAGGGTTCCACCATGTCCCAAGGGTCAGCATGGGCTGAGGGGAGGCGTCCTGGCCTTATTGGGCAAGCGCACAAGTCCCTCAAGGGCCATGTGGCTGGGAAAGGTGGAAAATCCACCTGTGTATGGAAAGGAAGGGAATTGGACTAGGAGTCCAACTCCTCCCCCTTGGTGCGCCCCTAGGGCTTGGAGGGCTGGCCACCACGCCCCTCCACCTAAGGGGCGCCCCCAGAGGACACCCAAGCCCCTGGCCGCCCCTCTCCCGTTACTCCACCACCTTGTCCCGACGACGCTTAGCGAAGCGCTGTCGGCGCTCCACCACCACCATTGCCACCACGCCCTCGTGCTGGTTGTGATCCCATCTACTTCTCCTCCCTCGCTTGCTGGATCAAGGAGGAGGAGACGTCATCGAGCCGTACGTGTGCTGAACGCGGAGGTGCCGTCCGTTCGGTACTTCATCGGATTGGATCGCGATTGGATCATGACGAGTATGACTACATCAACCGCGTAATATACGCTTCTGCTTAACGGTCTACGAGGATACGTAGATACACTCTTTCCTCTCGTTGCTATGCTTCTCCTAGATAGATCTTGGGTGTTCGTAGGAATTTTTTTGATTTTCATGCTTCGTTCCCCAACACGTAGGCCTTCGTCGGACACAGAGTTGGGGACGACGCCGGGGACGCTCTGGGCACCACCAAAGTGCGGGACGTCGCAAGCACCTAGTGATGCATGGGTGAACGTACGTACGCGCCGTGCGCATGCGTTCAATTTGTCGAAATCAGATGTACATATGCGTGTTCAGAGCATCTCTAGCTGACCGTGGACACGGGCAAGAGAAAGAAGAAGGCGTGGGGAAAAAATATAGCGAATATTCAGTTTTACAGTTTAAGTTTGAGGGGTATGTTCCATCGCAGCTCAAATCGACCCTTAAAATGCGTTTTCCGCGAACTGAAAAACGCATTTTCAGTTCCGCGGTTTAAGGGATCTGATAGAGATACTCTTAAGCCAATCTAGCCATGGAGTGGGCGAGGATAATAAGGTTTTGACTGCAAATTTTATAAGTAAACAATTATTTTGAACATGCAAATTTTTTATTCCTAACCCATCAATTTTTTTGGTTTGCAAACATTATTCCAAGTGATAAGACATTAAGCTCCAGAACATGTGTCTTCTACCGCCCAAAAGAAGGGTCTACGGATAACATTGATAGTTTTCAAAACCTTTCAAGGGATTTTGATGACCGATATGTAGTACGTTAAAAGGGAGTCTATGCTAGTTGTAATTAGGATGAGACAATCACCTTAAGATAGAAGTTTAGCCCGCCAACTAGAGAGGAATGTTTTGCAACATTCAAGTATAGGAAGGAAAGCATCGGACGTTGGCTGTAATTGTGAGAGTGGAAGGTCCAGCCGTGTAGGTAGGTTTGTGAGAAGGAAAAGATAACGGGACCGTCTATTTAACAGGCATCTGAAAAAAAGCGTTTCAATCAATCACTTTCTTTCCTGACCATCAGATCAACATCCAACGAACGTGGTCATGACGTGATCCATTCATCTTCTTCCCCCGTACGTGCGCATACCCAGCCCTAGTCGCCCCCTTGGCCTTTCCGACCCAACCTCCCACCGCCGTGTTGGCTGCCGCCCCGGTCATTCCTCTAAGCCCCGCACGGGTGAACAACTCCGGCGACCCCCCTGCACCCCCTCACCCCTAAGATAAATAGTGAGGCCGCTTCTTCTCCGGCAAGGTCCGGCCTCCCCATCGTGCGCGCTCGGGAAGAAGAAAAAAGCGAATGACGGCAAGAAAAATTTCAGGCACAGGAGGTTTAGCAAAACCGAAAGATAATGCATCCCATTGTGTTTGGTATGAAAGGGCAAAGGGAGAAGTCCTCGCCTTCTGGAGCAGAGGAGGGACCCGCGTCCGTGTGGGCGGTGCCACCTGCGCAGCCGCCAAACCATCTTTTTCCCCTTGCCGCCCCATTTCTCTGACCGCGTCACCGCCGCCTGCGGAACCCCGCGCAGCCCCCGAGCTCTGGGCGCCACGCTGCCCGGTAGGGAGGGGAAGCGCTGGTAGGAAGCTTCCGGATCTGGAGCCCGCGCCCCCGTCGCCCGGGAGCACACCGCCGCCGCGTGAGGTTCGCCGGAAACCTAGCCCAAATCTCAGATTCTTTTTCCCCTCGACATATGTAATAGTATATTACTGTACTGTTGATCCGAGTTGGAATGTTGGATTTTCCAAGGTAAAGTTCGAAAACATTCAACTTAGAAGTCTGTGTCGCGAATCAGATCTTGATAAAATCAAACTGCAAGAGTGGGAAATTTCGAATTTGAAATTTGAGATGTGAGGTGGGGAAGAAGATGGTTTTATCTTCAAGTCTGTCCTTCCAAGATTATATGCTTGCAGAGCCAATTTCAAGCAGGAATTTAAATGGCTTATCCACAGAGCGAAGAGGAACAAACGCTCTTCATTTGAGGCTTGGGTCCTGGCTTTTCGTTGATAATAGTCTAGCTTTTAGCCCTTGCTGTAGCCTCCTTCAGTCAACCTTAGCCCTGTGTAGGCTTATCTCTTTCTTTGTTTTAGTCTTTTGTACATACTTTTCAAAATTATTAGTAAAAATACACAGTAGGGATGACTATATATATAATGTGGCGCATCTGATCTGCAGTGAGGTGTCGCCTTCGCCGTCTCACTCCAAAATCCACCAAGAATCCCCAATGTAGATTCATAGTACCAGATTTTCCTTCTGGCTTCCATCATCCTTGAAGACTTGGAGCACCATTTGAGAACGCCTTGTCAGCACTGACTTAGTCTAGGTCCTTGCTGTCCATCCATTACACGCCGAAACATGAATCTGGACTTTCACATCCTACATTTCATATGTGTTGAACTGATGATAGCAGAGTTTAGCATTTTGATAAAAAAAAGCATCGGTTTGACTGACGGCTCCCAACTATACACGTAGCTACTTCCTGTTATGGAGAGCCGTGTGCCTCAGAGTCAGCTAATCAAATCATCCTTGTATATGTATGCTATTTTCTTCACTGGGGGCTGGCACAAAAAGGAAGCATAATGGATATGTCCTGCTTCCCCATTTTCATCCTCCTGTTCTTGTTTCCTTTCAGCAAATCTGATGACCAACTGACACAGGGGAAGCCACTCTCCCCCGGTGACATCCTCATCTCCAAGGGCGGCGTCTTCGCTCTCGGCTTCTTCTCCCCCGCCAACTCCAACAAGAGCCTATATGTTGGAATTTGGTTCTACAACATCCCGGAGAGCAGCCGCGCCATCGTATGGGTCGCCAACCGCGACAACCCGGCCACAACCACTTCACCCGCGACACTCGCCATCAGCGTCAAATCCGACCTCGTGCTGTCGGATTCCGAAGGCCGCACGCTTTGGATGACAAAGAACAACATCACGGCCGATGAAGACGCGAGAGCCTCTGCGGTGCTGCTCGACACGGGGAACTTGGTCCTCCGGTCGCCAAACGGTACAGTCATATGGCAGAGCTTCGATCACCCGACAGACACCATCCTGCCCGGCATGAGATTTCTGCTGAGCTACAAGGGCCGTGTGGTGGGGCGCCTTGTCGCTTGGAAGGGCCCGGATGACCCATCCGTAGGAGACTTCTCGTTTGGTCTTGACCCAGACCTGGACATGCAAATGGTCACTTGGCATGGAGCCAAGCTGTACTGCCGCATCAGCGTGTGGAACGGCGCATCGGTGTCCGGTGGCACATACCCAGGCAACAACAGCTCCGTCGTGTACCAGACCATCGTCAACACAGGGGACAGGTTCTACCTAATGTACTCGGTCTCCGACGACTCACCGTACGCGCGCATCATGCTCGACTACACCGGCACCATGAGGCTCCTCACCTGGAACAGCTACTCCTCATCGTGGATAGCCACATCGGAGCGCCCCTCCGGCGGTTATGGCGTCTATGACTCTTGTGGCCCGTTTGGCTACTCTGACTTCACGGGGGCCACCCCCACATGCCAATGCCTCGATGGATTTGAGCCTCACCCTCTGAATTCCTCGAGAGGGTGCCGGAGAGTGGAAGCACTGACATGTGGCAGCAAAAATCATTTTCTGGGCTTGTCCGGAATGAAGGTGCCTGACAGGTTCTTGCACATCCGAAACAGAAGCTTTGACCAGTGCGCGGCCGAGTGCAGCCGCAACTGCTCGTGCACAGCCTATGCCTATGCCAACCTGAGCAGTGCGGGCACTCTGGGGGATCAGACAAGGTGCTTGGTTTGGACAGGGGAGCTTGTCGACACGTGGAAGGCCAACAACTATGGCGAGAACCTGTACATCCGCCTTGGGGACTCTCCTGCTGGTATGGACGACATTACTGTTTTGGAGCAATAGTTTTTCTTTGTTTACTTGGATGCACAACAACTTTTTTTTTAATCATCCAGCAGAGATATGTACAAAGACACAGGTTGTGCTGGGAGACTGGTTTATGCTTTAAGACTATTGTTGTGCCGTCTGGAAAAGAGATATTAAATAGGGAAATTTTAGGCATAAGACTAGGAGAGCATAGTAGTCGTCCCTGCTGCCACTACATAATTAGCCAGTTCCTTTTGTGTATACAGAGTCAGGAAATGACCAAGTATTTTATTTATTTATTCATGAAATGGCAAACAGCTTGCCTTTTCATTTATCATAGAACTCTGCTATACAGGGAAACTGCAAGTATTTTGTACTACTGCACCCTCAGTTTTACCACATGCCTAGCAGTACCGCTCGAGGGGTTACTGAAATTAAGAATACCTAGGTACACAGAACAGTCATGGTACTTCAGCAAGTAACTAAATCCATACTCTTGCAAGTAATGCTTGATGCAGTAAATTCTGTTGGGATACATTTCAGCAGTTCACAAGAATATCAGTTTAGTGAAGATTGTGCCACCGGTTGTAGCATGCCTGCTGCTACTCACGTGCATAGCCATTGTCTTGAAATGTGAGTACAAAGATAGAACAATAATTACCTTCCTTTCCTTCATACCAAGCTATTCTTTAAGTTCTAATCAGTTAAGTGCCAATGCCAATCAGCAGCGGTACGGCGAAAGGAAATCAAGAAGAAACTGATGCTACGATACTTGAGTGCTTCTGGTGAGCTTGGAGGCAAAAATTTAGATTTTCCGTTTGTTAGTTTCGAAGATATTGTGGCCGCAACGGATAATTTCTCCGACTCCAATATGCTTGGAATGGGAGGTTTCGGCAAAGTTTACAAGGTAACACTAAGCTTAATTAACATCGGCAAGTAGGGTACAATATATCCGCCAGAATTGTGGTCTGATTTTGTAAATACGTTTTTTTTATTTCCTTCTTAATTGACATTTGACATCATAATGGTCCTGTCAATCTATTCAAATTATCTTAAGTATAATATGGCAAAAAACGCAGTAGTTTCAGTGGAGAAAAAAAGTTGTGGCTTTCATTGTTTCTCCGTTCAGAATGATGGAATTAAGCACCTCACAAAAATGTATACAATTACGTAGGGAATACTGGAAGGTGACAAGGAAGTTGCTATCAAAAGGCTTGGCAGTGGTTCTGGGCAAGGTATAGAGGAATTCAGAAATGAAGTGACTCTAATTGCCAAATTGCAGCACAGAAACCTAGTTAGACTTCTTAGTTGCTGCATTCATGATGATGAGAAGTTATTGATCTATGAATACATGCCTAACAAAAGCTTGGATTCCTTCCTTTTCGGTATATTCCGACTTCGGATCTCAAGTTGCAGAAAATTCTCAATGTTGACTAAAGTTTTTTTTGTTCGGATTCCAAAAGAATATGCATGATGACTAACAATAGGTTTTATTGAACTATTCTGTCTGCAAGATAATACAAGAAAAGATGTCCTTGATTGGCTGACGCGGTTGAAAATAATTAAAGGGGTGGCAAGAGGCCTTCTTTATCTCCACCAAGATTCAAGATTGACAATAATTCATAGAGATCTGAAAGCAAGCAACATTTTGTTGGACAAAGAAATGACTCCTAAAATATCAGACTTTGGTATGGCAAGGATATTTGGTGGAAACCAGCAGCAAGCAAACACTATTAGAGTTGTTGGAACATAGTAAGTAATTCATGTGCTGAGCAGCGTCTAGGATATTTTTTCAATCTTAGGGATAGAATCAAGTGGGCAGGGATGAACACCTTTACCCCCATTGCCTGGTATTTTTTGGTTTAGTTAAGTTCAACTTGTGTTGTCAATGCTAGTGAAATGCTTCGATGAGTTTAGTTGGGGTACTATTTTCCATATATTACTTCAAAAACTAAAGGCTGTTGTTAAAAAGTGAGGACAGTTATGAGAAAATTTAAATAATTAACCATATTTGTTGGATATCTGTGCTTCGCTGCCCTGTCGGATGAAAGTTACAAAATTATAATCTTATGTTTGTTCAGAGATTCAGTAATTTAGGATGCACTTAGTTAAGAGCACATTCACTTTTGTGCTTTAATCTCTATTTTCTTTGCAACTGCCAATTCCAATTTAAATCCCCCAAAGCCACAGATCTTCACTCGTGTTTGATTAGGATGTTTCATTCTTCCCTGCAAGTCATGAAAGAGATAAAGATGGTTTATTGTGACCAAACTGCCCCTTAGTAAGAGTGTAAGACCCACACTATTTTATTTAAAACGTGCACTGAGGCAAACTTAATGTTTAAACAGCGGTTACATGTCTCCGGAGTATGTGATGGGTGGCGCCTTTTCTGTTAAGTCGGACATCTACAGCTTTGGTGTTCTTCTCTTGGAGATTGTAAGTGGCTTGAAGATCAGCTCACCTCATCTCATAATGAACTTTCCAAACCTTACAACTTATGTAAGTATCATGGGATGCTTGAATTTTGGCGACCTTAACAAAACTAGATTAATTGGTTGAAACTTGATTTTATTCCATCAGGCGTGGAGATTGTGGGAAGATGGAAATGCAATGGAACTGGTGGACTCAACAATTGCTGGTAGCTGTCCAATTCATGAAGTTCTACGGTGCATTCACGTGGGACTCTTGTGTGTTCAACACCATTCAGATGCGAGGCCACTCATGTCATCAGTTGTGTTTATGTTGGAGAATGAAATCGCTTTGCTTCCAGAGCCGGAGCAACCTGCATATTTTGCAGCAAGAAAGCAGGAAAACGAACATACCAGGGAAAACATGGATAATTCACAAAATACCATGAGTATCACAACACTAATCGGGCGTTAGATGTTTAATGTCAACTTATACAATATATTGGAACCCCATAAAAGGTGTAAAGCCTCTAATATACTGTACATAAATTGTGATTTTCAGCATAGTGGTGGTGGTAACCTCTGTTAGTTGACCGTATGTAAAGCACCGAAGTGGACTTTACTGTATATGAAGAAAATGTGGATAATGCATTAGTACTGAAGGTTTATATTGTTTCTCATCTCAGACAAGGTGTTTCTATTCCGATATGCTTCTGTTTATCTTCATTTGGTAAGAATAAGCTTTCCATCATGGCATCTCAGTATGACCTGCATTATATCATTACCCTGAGATTGCTCTGTGTCAGCTGCTCCCTTTTTTTGTTTCTCAAAATAAAGGCTAAAAATCCAACCTCAGTGTATGACCAAGTGCCAGCATTAACAGGTCAGGGCATCTTGATGCTCCACCCATTTGGGGAAAATATGTAACCTTTCAAAATTAAAATTTTCCTAAGTGCATGTTTTAAAAAAATACATGAATATTTGTTTTGGGAGTATATGAATATATTTTTTGTATGCAGGAACTTTTTTTTAACGTGAGACGAATATTATATGTATATATATTCAGATATATGATCATTTTATGTTTGTTTATGTAAACTGTCTCCACTTTAAACTAAAATATGACATTATTTTAAAAAATTATTAAGAAAAGAAAATATTTTTTGATTCTTTATGGGAAAAACACATTGATGGGCCGCGCTAGTGGCGAGCTTTGAGCGGTGCCAAGTCCCTAAGTAAACCTGCAGCCCGCTTGGTATTACTAGATAGAAGGGCCTCCAGCCCACAAGCAAGTAGCGGCCATTTGCCATCGCCGGCTAGCCGCAGTGCCCCCAGCCTCCACTGCCGCAGCCGGCTCGCCGCAGTCCCCACTGCCGCCGTCGGTCCGCCAATCATGGCGCCACTGCCATATGCGTCTCCGGCGCCTCGTCTTCCCCTCCCCTTCCAGGCGGCCATAGCAAGCGGCCGGCACCTCATCGCGCCGTCGCGGCCACCCTCCCCTAATTTTCTCCCGCCTGTCACCTCCAGCTGCGACAGCCCGGTCGCGCTCGCCGTCGGTACGTGCTCGTCCCACCCACTCGAGATGAAAAGTCGGATGCTGCCTGATTTTTTCTTCCTGAAGCAACGGATGCTGCCTGATAAGGGGACAGTGTGCCCGCACGTCGCCGCGACTACCCCGCCGGAGCTCCATCTGACGGTAACCCGGTCCTTAGCAGTTAGCACACACCTTTCGTCCAGCATGAACTTCCCAGGCTTCCTGGCGAAGAGCAGCGAGTCGTCAACGATGCTGAGATCTGGACATTAATTTCTGCACCATCCTGTTGCAGTGTTGCGTCAGTTTGTCTGATGGCGTGGCTGTGTAAGGTCCAAGTCCCTGGACTATTGCTACCATGGCGCATTTATGCCGCCGACGACGACCTGGATATGACTCCGGACCTCCGGTCACCAGATGGTTGCGAGTCGACCTCCTCCGTGTGTTTGACATGGATCATTTCTTGGTCCTTTAATTCCCCACAGAGACCAGCAGCAGTTTCATATCTGCAAGCAAGCAAATCCAGAGCATTTCTTTCATACCATCTCCTTGCTTTGCCCTTCACAATCACAAGCATATGCGAAAGAAGGCTCAATGGGCATGGCTGTGCTCCCCCTTTTCATCTTCCTAATATTGATTTGTCTCTGCAAATCCGATGACCGCCTAACACCTTCGAAGTCACTCTTGCCCGGTGACAAGCTCGTCTCCAACAATGGCATCTTTGCTCTCGGTTTCTTCTCCCCAGAAAACTCCACCGCAAACTCATATGTAGGCATATGGTACCACAACATCCCGGAGCGGACATATGTGTGGGTGGCCAACCGCGACAACCCAATCAGCAGCGGTTTGTCCGGGAAGTTGGTTCTCACCAACAGCTCTGACCTTGTCTTGTCGGATTCCAAGGGCCGTATCCTTTGGAGGACGACGAACAACGTCACCGCCGGAGGTGATGGGGCTGTGGCGCTGCTGCTCGAGGCAGGGAACTTTGTCGTCCAGTTGCAGAATTTCACGCAGATATGGCAGAGCTACGATCACCCGACTGACACCATCCTCCCCGGCTTCAAGTTATGGGCGAACTACAAGACCCACACAGCAGTGCGCATCGTCGCTTGGAAGGGTCCTCAAGACCCGTCCACCGGGAAATTCTTCCTCAGTCGTGACCCCAGCACGGGCCTACAGATCCTCACCTGGCGCGGGACAAGCAAGTACTGGCGCAGCGGACTGTGGAACGGTGCAGAAGCCTCGGACAAGAACGGATACATGTGGTCCCAGAACGTCGACGACGGGGAGACCATCTACTCGACGTACAACACTGGCAACAGCTCCTCCCGGAGATCACACTGGAAGCTGGACTACACAGGCGACTTGATGCTCAGGATCTGGAGTGGCCAGTCATGGGTGGTTCTGTTCAAGCGCCCAGATGATGGCTGCCGCCACTACGGCTCATGTGGTCCGTTTGGCTACTGCGACATGCCCAACAGGGAGTGCAGGTGCCTTGATGGGTTCGAGCCGGCGGATGGCTTCAGCGCCAACTTCTCCAGAGGATGCGTGAGAAAGGAGCCGCTACCATGTCGTGGCTACCATTTCTCGGCCTTGCCTGGGATGAAGGTACCTGACGAATTTGTGTATGTTAGGAGCAGAAGCTTTGAGGAGTGCACTGCTGAGTGTGAGCGTAACTGCTCCTGCACCGCGTACGCTTATGCCAACTTGAGCAGTATTGTCGCAACCGGTGGCCCATCAAGATGCTTGGTCTGGACAGGGGAGCTTGTTGACTTAGAGAAGACAGGCGTACTTGGTGGCAACCTGTACCTTCGACTTGCTGCTTCTCCTGGTATGTATATTGTTCCATACTTCCATGGTTGCTTTAATTCTTTTAACCTGTAGTAATAGTCTGCTTGTGAAACTACGAACATCAATCTTTCCCACCCGGGACTTATCGTCGTTATCATTGAATAAACTCATCAGTTTGCATTTCTATCAGAATTGTGTCGGTAGGTTAATTTTCCAGCTCACACACTTGTAACACTACACTAGTTAGCCAGTTACTTTTGGTGTCTGCAAATACTCATTTCTGAAACAAAATCTGTAACTATATTTGAGATGCCAGATGCATTTTACTATCTTCTTTGGTATTATATGCAAGTAAATCGGTATCTTGTACTCATTGAGAAAAAAGTAAATGTGTACTCGCACAAGCTATGCTTGAATCTTGATGCAGTACTCGTTTCATTATTTTCTTGACAGGACACAACAGGAAGAGTGGTGCCGGTGTGGTATTAAAGATTGCACTCCCAGTTATATCGTTCCTGCTGATACTCTCATGCATATATCTTGTCTGCATATGCAAGCCAAGAGGTAGGATAAGGGACTCCAGTTTCCTGTAATATGATGGTCATGTAATAGTGCTGAGTGGTGACATTACTGATATTTCTGCAGGGATACAAGTAAACAAAGAAAGCCTGAAAAGACCGTCCCTGGAGCACTTGAGCACTTCGCAAGAAGTTTGGGATCAAAATTTGGAATTGCGTTCTATTAGGTTCGAAGACATCGCTGCTGCAACAAACAGTTTCCATGACACGAACATAATTGGAAAAGGAGGTTTCGGCAAAGTTTATAAGGTTGTAAAGCTTTGATCTTGTCAGTTAATTACAACATTGGAAAATCTGTATAATTTCCTCGTCAATTTGTTTCAATAATTATGAAATTACACAGGGAACACTAGAAGATGGAAAGGAAGTTGCTGTTAAAAGGCTTAGCAAGGGTTCTGAGCAGGGTATAGAGCATTTTATAAATGAAGTGGTTCTTATTGCCAAATTGCAGCACAAGAATCTAGTTAGACTTCTTGGCTGTTGTATTCATGAGGATGAGAAGTTGCTTATTTATGAATACTTGCCCAACAAAAGCCTAGACAAGTTTCTTTTTGGTATGTTCTAATCCCATACTCTAGAAAGTAGTCTCTGAACGGGCTTAATAGATGTCTTGCACTCGTGTACATGCACATCCTGTTCTTTGGCAGATACTGCAAGGAAGTCTATACTTGATTGGCCAAGAAGGTTCAACATAATCAAAGGGGTGGCTAGAGGACTTATGTATCTCCACCAAGATTCGAGAACGACGATAATCCATAGAGACCTCAAACCAAGCAACATCCTGCTAGATGTGGAGATGAACCCGAAAATATCAGATTTTGGAATGGCAAGGATCTTTGGAGGAAACGAGCAACAGGAAAGTACCAGACGAGTTGTTGGAACGTAGTAAGTAACTCTTGCACTAGCTCTTGGTCTCAAAAAATTATTTATGCGCCTGAAATACCTCAAACTGCACACATGCTTGTGAAATGATTTAAACAGTGGGTACATGTCGCCTGAGTATGCGATGGAGGGCATCTTTTCTGTCAAGTCCGACACCTACAGCTTCGGTATTTTGCTACTAGAGATTGTAAGTGGATTAAAGATCAGCTCACCTCATCATCTTGTGATGGACTTTTCAAACCTCGTATCATGTGTAAGTGTTACGTATGGTGTTTTGAAACCAGAAATATAGTATTAGCAAATATAAATTACGAATTTCGCCATGATGTTTCAGGCATGGAACTTGTGGGCAGATGGAAGAGTGAGGGATTTCGTGGACACAGCCGTCACGGAGAGCTATTCGCTTGACGAAGTGTCCAAGTGCATCCATGTTGGGCTCTTGTGTGTCCAGGACAGCTCCAGTGCTAGGCCACACATGTCATCGGTAGTGTCCATGCTCGATAGTGAAGCCATGCCTCGTGCAGCGCCAGAGCAACCTGTGTATTTTGCACGGATAAACTATGAAACCAGCGAAGCGATGGAAGACACAGAGAACTCTGCCAATGGCGTGAGCCTTACGGCACTAGAAGGACGATGACTCCCATTAGCTGCTGCATGTATGTGATGAGAAGTAGGACAATTGAGTTGTCTCAATAAGGCGCTGCTTGATAGACAATGCTATTTGAGGGACCGCCCACCATAAGTAGATTATTCGATCAACACAAGGTGATATTGCACATATGTGAAGCGCAGCCATCCATGTCACCGGGTACAACTAAACTCCACCTTGACATCACTTTGCTCATCTAAAACATCACATTAATCCTTCCTAGTTTATTTCTCTGTCTAGTATTTATTTTACGTTGTAGTAGTACTTAGTTAAACTCTCCTCTTTTACCATTTTCCCTAGCAAATGATTAGAGTGAACTATTTTCAAATCCCGGCTTGAGTGCGAGCGTAGCTCCGACAACGTACCCGTTGGGTTGGTAGCTATCTTTCTGTAAGTTCTTTGTGGCTGGGCAAATACTTCCTTTGAATTGTGCAAAACGCCCGGGGACAACCTGGACAATGTCTAGACAAAAAACAGCATTCAACCGGACCCCTCAAAGCCAGTCCAAATGTCCGGGCCGTCCAGCTTCCGCCACATCGGACCTGCCACCCCGATCCCACAAATCCCCTGCCCAATCCGCACCCAGACCAAACCCTAGCCATTCGCCACTCCACTCCACTTACACTTCACTTTCAGTCTGCTCTGCCCAACTCCTCTCCGGTGATCTCCCACCATTTCCGGCATGACATGCATCGGATCTGAGTCCAACAACTCCGGATCCGGTGAACGGGACCTCGCCTCCTGCATGGACAAGGAGGAGATAGCTGCCCGACTGGCTCGCCACCGGTCCTGGGAGGAGACTCCAGCTCTAATGGGGATCCAGCGGCAGCAATGCGCCCGTCAGCGGCTTGAGGCGCGTGCCCACTCCGGATCTGGCACCGGCGAGCGGCGGTTGGAGGTACATTCGCGCACTTGAGGACGGCCTCGCAGCATCCGAGCAACCCCGATGCTAGGTCCTTGTCCCCGCGATGTCGGGCTCTAAGTCTAAGGTCAACGACCCCAATGCGCACGACCATGGATGCTCTGAATGCCCCAGCTACAGCGGAAAAGCAAGGTCCCGTTACATCGTGCCCACCGTGAGAGGGCGCAGGTGTGTCGTGTTGAACAAGGTCGTGGATGACGCCCGTGTCCGGATCCTTGTGAAGCGGCAAGCCTAGGAGGCACGTGCGCTCGCGGTGGAGCAAAACCCGGCCGTCGGTACCCTCGCCATCCCCCCACCCAGAAAGAGAAGGGGACCGGTGCCGCATCCGAGGCCTCCAGCTCTGGCGCCGAGCAGATCTGCCTTGACCCCTATGTCGTCTTGGAGCACTATCATCGCGACCAGGAGGGCAAGGGCAGAAGTGGATGAACTTGCTCTATAAACCTATTTTACTAATAGAACATGCCTAATTTTGATAGTCTGGTGTGTGATGATGAACTGCCGTATGCTATGTCCAGTACGAACTTGTATGATTTATATGAATTATGAAGTATACTCCCTTCGTCCGGAATTACTTGTCTTAGATTTGTCTAGAGACACGTTTTAATGTTGGATACATCCGTACCTCGACAAATCTAAGACAAGTATGAAGGACGGTCGTGGACGCGTACAAATGAGAGATGACCCAACTACATCTAGTGGGCCAAATTTGATGGTCTTATGGTCCGCCTAGGTCACACTATGCTCTGAGGTCTACGTAAGACTTGATGAATGATTGAAGATGCTGCACTGTCGACGAGCAGCCATAGAAATGGCCTTGCAGTGTAGTACACTGGCGAGATGCAGGCTCTGGAGCATGCATTGATCAGGGTGGAGGGGTGGTAGTTGTGTGTAAACTGTCGTACCACTATGTGCATTCATATCACTCGGTGAACTCCTCTTCGAAGATAAAATTACTGGGTGAAGTCAGCTTATTTGCGGTTAGAAAAGGCACACGCACACGCACACAGTACAAACACATCTCATCTTGCTTCTGTGCTTCCTCTCCCATTGTCACTCTCCCTCTGTTTGCTCGCGAGCTCTGCCCCGTTCCCCTTCTCGCCTCCGCCGTCGCCGGTCGATCCAGGCCGCCTCGCTGCGAGCGACTGCCCTGTCGGAGCTCCGCCTGACGGTAACCCGTTCCTTTCGTCTTCTGTGCACAGTGCACACTTGTCATTTGTCAACCATGGCATATTTCTGCCCCCAACGACCTTGACGGACTCCGGTGTCCGGTCAACCTGATGGTTGCGAGCGGCGAGAGCTCAGTTCCTCAGTTTATATGGTGTAGTCAACAGATTGACATAGTACTTCTTGATCTTTAATCTCTCACGGTTAATTTCCGCAGCAGTTTCCTACCCTTCAGCCTGAAATTACATCTGGCAAACTGGTGGTAAAACTCATGCTGCTGTGGTGAGCAGCACAAACTGGTTACTTTGCTCTTCTTTCACAAGTAGATGTGAAAGAAAGTCTTAGTGGCATGACTCTCCGTGTCATTTTTACCCTCCTATTATTGATTCGCTTCTGCGAATCCGATGACCGCCTAACACCCGCGAAGCCACTCTTGCCGGGCGACAAGCTTGTGTCAAACAATGGCATCTTCGCTCTTGGCTTCTTCTCCCCGGAGAACTCCACCACCGCAAACTCATACGTAGGCATATGGTACCATGACATCCCGGAGCGGACATATGTGTGGGTGGCCAACCGCGACAACCCAATCGGCAGCGGTTTGTCCGGGGAGCTGGTTCTCACCAACACCTCTGATCTCGTCTTGTCAGACTCCAGAGGCCGTGTCCTCTGGAGGACGACGAACAACATCACCACCGGCGGTGATGGAGCTGTGGCGCTGCTGCTCGAGGCGGGGAACTTTGTCGTCCAGTTGCAGAATTTCACGCAGATATGGCAGAGCTATGATCACCCGACTGACACCATCCTCCCCGGCTTCAAGTTATGGGCGAACTACAAGACCCACACAGCAGTGCGCATCGTTGCTTGGAAGGGTCCTCAAGACCCGTCCACCGGGAAATTCTTCCTCAGTCGTGACCCCAGCACGGCTCTACAGATCCTCACCTGGCATGGGACTAGCAAGTACTGGCGAAGCGGGCTGTGGAACGGCGCGGAAGCCTCGGACAAGAACGGATTCATGTGGTCCCAGATCGTCGATGACGGGGAGACCATCTACTCGACATACAACACTGGCAACAGCTCCGCCCGGAGGTCGCACTGGAAGCTGGACTACAATGGTGACTTGATGCTCAGGATCTGGAGTGGCCAGTCATGGATGCCTCTGTTCAAGCGCCCAGATTCTGGCTGCCGCCACTATGACTCGTGTGGTCCGTTCGGCTACTGCGACATGTTTGACAAGATCAGCGGCGAGTGCAAGTGCCTCGATGGGTTCAGGCCGGCAGACGTCTTCAGCGCCAACCCCTCCCGAGGATGCGTGAGAAAGGAAAACCTGACATGCCGCGGCGACCATTTCTTGACTTTGCCGGAGATGAAGGTGCCTGACAAGTTTGTGTATGTGAGGAACAGAAGCTTCGAGGAGTGCACTGATGACTGTGAGCGCGACTGCTCCTGCACCGCGTACGCTTACACCAACCTGAGCAGTATCGTCGCAACCGGTGGCCCATCAAGATGCTTGATCTGGACAGGGGAGCTTGTTGACTCTGAGAAGGCCAGTATACTTGGTGGCAGCCTGTACATTCGACTTGCTGGCCCTCCTGGTACTGGTACGTACTACTATGTTGTTATCACTGAACATACTCATCAGTTGCATTTCGTCCAGAATTGTGTTGGTGCACATTTTTGTAAGTCAAGCTAGCCAGTTACTTTTGCTGTCTGCAAATTCTTACTTCTGAAACAAAATCTGTAATTATATTGAGATCAAAGTTTTAAATAACGGGATATGACGACTAGCGTGCTAAATGGCGCTATAGCGCGCTAAAGCCGCTAAATTGTACACGATGTCGTTAGCCTGATGTCCCTCCAAATGCTATAGCGCCGAGATAGTGTGCCATTTAAAACTTTTGAGATGGATTTTAAATATCTGCTTTCATATTATATGCAAATGCAAGTAAATCGATATATATTATACTCATTGAGAAAAGGATAAATTCATACCCTCCCATGCTATGCTTGAATCTTGATGCAGTACTTTTTTCCCCATCATTTCATTCGCAGAACACCGTCCTGCAGTAAACAACACGAAGAGCGGTGTCAGTGTGGTACTGAAGATCGCACTCCCAGTTATATTGGTCCTGCTGACACTCATATGCATATATCTCGTCTGCATATGCAAGCCAAAAGGTAGAACAAGGGACTCCAGTTTACTGTAATATGATCTTTTCATGTAAAAGTGTTGAGTATTGATGTTAGTGATATTTCTCCAGGGATACAAGTAAAAAATGAAACCCTGAAAAGACCGGCCCTGGAACACTTGAGCACTTTGCAAGAAGCCTGGGATCAAAATTTGGAATTCCGGTCTATTAGGTTCGAAGACATTGCCACTGCAACAAACAGTTTCCATGACACAAACATACTTGGAAAAGGAGGTTTTGGCAAAGTCTATAAGGTTTTAAAACTTGACTTCATCAATTAATTACAACATTGGAAAATCTGTATATTTTCCTCATTGTTAATTTGTTTCAATAATTATGAAATCACACAGGGAATACTAGAAGATGGAAAGGAAGTTGCTGTTAAAAGGCTTAGCAAGGGTTCTGATCAAGGGATAGAGCATTTTAGAAATGAAGTTGTTCTTATTGCCAAATTGCAGCACAAGAATCTAGTTAGACTTCTTGGCTGTTGTATTCATGAGGATGAGAAGTTGCTTATTTATGAATACCTGCCCAATAAAAGCTTGGACCAGTTTCTTTTTGGTATGTTCTAAAATTTGAATCCCATACTCTTGAACGTAATCTTGAATTGACCAAGCAAATTTTTCTGAACGGCTTATGCCTTGCATTCATGTAAGTACACATCCTGTTCTTGGCAGATGTTGCAAGGAAGTCTATGCTTGATTGGCCAAAGAGGTTCAACATAATCAAAGGGGTAGCTAGAGGACTTATGTATCTCCACCAAGATTCGAGAACCACTATAATCCATAGAGACCTCAAACCAAGCAACATCCTGCTAGACGTGGAGATGAACCCGAAAATATCAGATTTTGGAATGGCAAGGATCTTTGGAGGCAACGAGCAACAAGAAAGTACCAGACGAGTTGTTGGAACATAGTAAGTAGTTCTTGCACTAGCTCTTGGTCTCAATTTTTTATTTAATATGCGCCTGAAATAGCTCAAACTACACACATGCTTGTGAAAATCTTCAAACAGTGGGTACATGTCGCCAGAGTATGCAATGGAGGGCATTTTTTCTGTCAAGTCCGACACCTACAGCTTTGGTATTTTGCTACTAGAGATTGTAAGTGGATTAAAGATCAGCTCACCTCATCATCTTGTGATGGACTTTTCAAATCTCATATCATTTGTAAGTGTTACATACCGTGTCATGAAATGCTTCAGATTCTGATAACTCAACAAGAAATGCAGTATTAGCATTTAGCAAATATAAATTACGAATTTCGCCGTGATGTTTCAGGCATGGAACTTGTGGGCAGATGGCAAAGTGAAGGATTTCGTGGACGCAGCCGTCACTGAGAGCTACTCGCTTGATGAAGTGTCCAAGTGCATCCATGTTGGGCTCTTGTGTGTCCAGGACAGCTCCAGTGCTAGGCCTCACATGTCATCTGTTGTGTCCATGCTCGACAGTGAAGCCATGCCTCGCGCAGCGCCGAAGCAACCTATGTATTTTGCGCAGATAAATTACGAAACCAGTGACGCGGTAGAGGACCTGGAAAACTCTGCCAATGGCGTGAGCCTTACGGCGCTTGAAGGACGATAACTGGCTCATGTAACTGTGCCATTCCCTATTAACTATAAAGATTTACTTATATTTGAAGGAATGTATTCTATTGAAGATTTGCGTCCTTCTTTTCCTTGTTGGCTATGGCCTTAAGCCCACTTTTGTTGGGTTGTACTGTTGACACGGGTTGAGAATTTTTTGTCAAATTAATTGAGCGATAAGCGTGGTAAGTGTTTTTCTTTATTTTTTCTTTATTGTTTTATTTCTTTATCATTACATATATTTTCACCCTTATTTCCTATTTTATATTTTCAAAAATATTCTTGGGAAAATATTTGGGTTCAAAAATTAGCTCATGTAATTTAAAAAATGTTCATTGTTTACTTACAAAATTCTTCATGCATTCACAAAAAAATAGTTCAATGTATTTGAAAAAAAATGTTTTCTGTGCATTAAAAAATATCAACGTGTATATAAATGTGTAAAAGGTGTATAAACGATCAGCATGTATTGAAATAATGTGCAAAATGTGTTTAAAAATGTTCCACATTATTTAAATATGTACATTGTGTACTAGAACATGTTCCATATGTATATGAAAAAGCTCACATAAAAACATTAATTTCACATTTTACATTAAATAATAAAAAATTAAAAAGGACAAACAAAAAAGTGAAAAAAAGAAAGCCTAAAAGAACAAGAAAAGGAAAGAAAACACTAAAATAAAAAAAAATAAAGAATAAAGAATAAAACAAAAACATATAATAAAATGGAACTAAATTCAAAAACAAAAGAGGGGGGTGGGGTGGAAAAATATAGAAAAAGAAATAGAAAACCATAAAAGAAAAAAATGATTGGAAAGAGCATATTTTAAAAAGTTAGTTACTATTTATTATGATTTTACTGTTCATTCGGTAGCATATGTATGCTCCCCGGAGCCAAATCGGTGCAGTATTTTTTAGCACAGGTTGATAATACAGATAGTAGGCGGGCCCGTGTGAGTGTTGCATGTAGGCAGTTCACCAGGTTGCTTTTTGCGGGCCAATGCACAGGCGGTCACCCGATTGGGCCGGCCCATTGGTGCGGACAACGAATCGGGATGGGGCCCTGTAGCAAACCGGAATGTGTAGCAGACTCGTCAGGCAATTACTTGGGCAGTTCTTCACTGGTGGTTTGTGGAATTACCGATGTTGCTACACTGGAACCCATCGCCTGCCGGGAAGCCTTCTCACTTGCAAATGATTTGATGGTGCAGAACTTTATCATCGCCTCAGACTTGAAGCAAGTAGTTAATGACATCCAACATGGCAGCAGGGACCGTATGGAAATATCATCATTGAAGTAAAGAACAGGGCTGCTATGTTTAATTGTAATATAACGCTTGAAGGTAGAGCTACTAATAGCGATGCCGATAGGTTAGCCAAGTTTTCCAATTCTCTTGATCTGGGGAGACATGTCTGGATGATCCAGCCCCACGATCCTTTTGTAATCCCACTTCAGGTGGAGTTTGAGCAATAAAACATGGTGACACCCCTAAAAAAAAGTAGCGGATCGAACTGCATACTGTAGCAAACTAGATCGAAAACGTGAAAAAAAATGAGAATAATTTTTGAAAACATGAACATTTTTTGAATTTTTCAATATTATTTCAAAAATGTGTTTTCTAAAACACGAACATATTTTGAAATTCTATACATAAACTTTGAAAAGTTTTTAAATTTTCCGACCATTTTTTAAACATGAGATTTTTTTGAAACGTGATTTTTTTGGGAATTCTAAACATTTTATGAAAAATGCTATTTTTTATTTGTCTAGAAACACGGATATTTTTCTAAAATGTGCTTTTTTGTAAACACGAAGACTTTTTAAAAATTGTGAACATGTTTTGTAAACAGATACATATTTTCAAATTTATGAACATTTTTTGAAAATGAAAACATTTGTGAATTTTTTTAAAAGGAGAAAAATAGAAAAGCAAACGAAACAGAAAAAAATGAAAGAATAAAGGGAAAAATGAAAATGAAAACCGGAAAACCTGTAAAAACAACAGAAAACTGGTTCAGAAGGATCTCAAATCTGGCTAGCAACCTTCCAGAAAGTTCTCAAAACCGGCATTCTCTCTGCATGTAATTGGCACTAAATGGGCTGGCCTATCTAACGCCCGCCAGTAGCTGTCCTATGCATTTTAGCGCCTGCTTGACCCAAAACGCGTCAAATAGGACATGCGTGTTGTTCATTTCGATTTTATCTGCATGTAAGACAGGAATGGACAACTCGCCTCAAGCGACGATGTAACGGATCGACCCATTAGTTGTTACGTTTGTTCATTTGTTTCCTTGTTTTTTCTCCTTTTCTTGTTTTACTTATTTTATATTTAAATACATAAAAACTAATTTACTTTTGTTTATGTATACTATAAAATTAATTTGCAGATTTCAGAAACACTCACCACACATTAAATATATGTTTGTACAATATTAAAATTTATTCATGCAACTTTAATAATTATTCATACCATTAGAAAACAGGTTCACCTAATTCAAAAAATGTTCACACGTTTAAAATTGTGTTCATGATACTTTCTCAAAACATTCATGAAAATGTTAAAAAAACTGGCATATTTCCTAAAAAAGTTCAGGAAATTTAAAAAATATTTAAGGATTTCAATTATGTTTCATGACATTTTCAAATAGTGTTCACTGAAATGATAAAATTTGTTCTTGCAATTTTAATAAAGCGTTCATAATAATAAAAACGTTTGCATGTTTTAATTTTTTTTTGAGAAATGTTTATAAGATGTTCAAATTGCGTTTAAAAACAGTCACTATATTCAATAAAAGTCGACATGTATTTTTTAGAAAAACAAACATGTAAAAAAGAAAAAATGAAATGGAAAACTAACAGAGAAAATAATAATAAGAAGAAGAAACAGCACAGTACATTGCCAAAACCAGCCAATACATTTTGGGAGGTTTCGCGAACTGGTCTTTAGAAGCTTCTCAAAGCCGCTTCTTGCTCTGTCTTGTAGGCGCCATGTGTCTCAAAGCAAGCAAGATATCACATAACACTCGCCACGGGCGGGACATAGTATAGTTTTCTTTTGTGCATTGTGTTATTTCAATATTACCTTCTTTTTCCTATTTGTGTTTTTTTATTGTTTTCGTTCTTTTCGGGGTTTATGCTTTTTTGGTTTATTTTTGGTTCTTGGTCATTCTTCTTTTTAATCATTTTCCTTTTTTACTTATATTTTTATTTCTATTTATTTCTATTTTTTGTTATTTCAAAGAAATACACACACTTATTGAAAAACACGCAAACATCTTTTTTAAATCATGCGGCCACTTTTTAAAATACTAAATGAATACTTATATAAATTCATGAAATCTTATTTAAAGTGGCTGAACACGTTTTTAATTTAATGAACATTTTGAAATAAATGAGTGAAAATGTTACACTTTTTCTTTTTGCAAAATTCGTTTTATTAGGTGTACTCGCGTTTTCAAAGAACGTCACTGGAAAATCCGTCATAGATCAACATATTTCTTGTAGTGCTTATAAAAAATGTTCTCCTTCATATAGAAAAAAACTTCCACTCCAAATACCCTAATTTGTGTTCGACTTCAGTGTTCTTGCAATGACTACTTCCTATCATTTTGTTTATCAGTAGGCGAATATTCAGGACGAGCCCTAATAGACTATCTCCATTTGTGGCAGCAGGTGCCACGTGTCGGTTGGCGCACCTGCCGCCACCGCGTATGTGGTCTTTTTTGTCAATACAGATCATATGTGGTACTTTTTGTCAATACAAAAGCATAGGTGGTCTTATGTGACAAAAATTCGGAAATTCAAGCCCTACAGGTGAAGATTACTCAAGAGTAGTCTCCCCCGTATTACTTTTCAGGACGGGCCCAAATAGGCTATCCCCTCGAAATAGACCAAATATGCGATATGGGTCTCCCTCATGGCTAGCCCAAGATTAGTTCCAACACAGGCCTTTTGTTCCACCCGCCTAAAAAATCATACCTCATCGAGACTATAATTGCCGCCCTAGGTTTTTTAGACGGAGACCCACGAAGACCCGGCTCAGATATGTTTTTTCTCGTGACATGCTTTTTTGGCCCATATCAGAAGCCATGTTGATAAAAATGAACTCTCGTATAGTAGTGTGCTCTTCTTCGGGAGCAAAGCTTTGGTGGACGGGGACGTTGGAGCAGTTTATTTCAAATGATCAAAAATAATATTTCAAAGTTTCAAAAAAATCAGGAAAAAATTCTGTGAAAATTTATACATATTCGCGACGGATCTGTAAAATTTCGATCGAAAATATTATGATTTACGAGCTGCACAAAAAAAACACGGCCCAACAACAACCAAATTGGCCCATTTTCATCTACATATTTGTTTTTTTTGTATATGCCACGTATGAAAGTATATTGTTATGAAAATTTCCCTGAACGTGTTATATATGTATTTGTGTATGTAAAACACAATTTTAAATTTTTTGTGATGTAGATTTTTTTTAAGTCCTCCCTTTGCTCTTTTCGGCTCTTCTTGTCCCTTGATATAGTTGCTCCAAGTAGTGGTGGTGTCCTTACTGTCCTTAGTGTAGCAGCTATTTTCAATTTGATGCGGTTAAGGAGGGTT
Source organism: Thinopyrum elongatum (assembly GCA_011799875.1). Taxonomy (NCBI): domain Eukaryota; kingdom Viridiplantae; phylum Streptophyta; class Magnoliopsida; order Poales; family Poaceae; genus Thinopyrum; species Thinopyrum elongatum. The sequence goes on from CM022298.1 coordinate 673,746,967, forward strand.
GCAACAGCCACCCACTCAGAGCATCCCCACTCATGCCCCCAAGAAGCCCCCCCCAAGCCACTTTTTAGGCGCCGGCGGGCAAAAAACGCCCCACTCGTGCCCCCAAAGTCTCAGTTTTCGCCGGATCTGGCTAAAATTAGAGCCGGCGCTCCCAGGCCAAACCCAACCCACCGGGGGGCAGTTGGGGGAGGAGAGAGAAGGATTTGCATGTCTTTGGCCCACAGTCAGCCTCCTGAAGGAAATATGCCCTAGAGGCAATAATAAAGTTGTTATTTTATATTTTCTTATATCATGATAAATGTTTATTATTCATGCTAGAATTGTATTAACCGGAAACTTGATACATGTGTGAATACATAGACAAAACACCATGTCCCTAGTAAGCCTCTACTAGACTAGCTCGTTAATCAAAGATGGTTAAGTTTCCTAACCATAGACATGTGTTGTCATTTGACGAACGGGATCACATCATTAGGAGAATGATGTGATGGACAAGACCCATCCGTTAGCTTAGCATAATGATCGTTAAGTTTTATTGCTAAAGCTTTCTTCATGACTTATACATATTTCTCTGACTATGAGATTATGCAACTCCCGATTACCGGAGGAACACCTTGTGTGCTATCAAACGTCACAACATAACTAGGTGATTATAAAGATGCTCTACAGGTGTCTCCGAAGGTGTTTGTTGGGTTGGCATAGATCGAGATTAGGATTTGTCACTCCGAGTATCAGAGAGGTATCTCTGGGCCCTCTCGGTAATGCACATCATATGAAGCCTTGCAAGCAATGTGACTAATGAGTTAGTTGCGGGATGATGCATTACGGAACGAGTAAAGAGACTTGCCGGTAACGAGATTGAACTAGGTACGATGATACCGACGATCGAATCTCGGGCAAGTAACATACCGATGACAAAGGGAATAACGTATGTTGTTATGCGGTTTGACCGATAAAGATCTTCGTAGAATATGTAGGAGACAATATGAGCATCCAGTTTCCGCTATTGGTTATTGACCGGAGAAGTGTCTCGGTCATGTCTACATAGTTCTCGAACCCGTAGGGTCCGCACGCTTAACGTTCGATGACGATTTGTATTATGAGTTATGTGTTTTGATGACCAAAGTTTGTTCGGAGTACCGGATGAGATCACGGACGTGACCAGGAGTCTCGAAATGGCCGAGACATAAAGATTGATATATTGGAAGGCTATATTCGGATATCGGAATGGTTCCGGAGAAGTTCGGGTATTTTCCGGAGTACCAGGAGGTTACCGGAACCCCCCGGGGAGTTGTTGGGCCTTAGTGGGCCTTAGTGGAAAGAAGAGGCAGCGGCCTGGAGGTGGCGCGCGCCCCCCAAGCCCAGTCCGAATTGGACAAGGGGTTGGGGGCGCGGCCCCCCTCTCCCTTCCTTTCCCCCTCTCCTTTAGGTGGAATCCTACTAGGACTTGGAGTCCTAGTAGGACTCCCCTCTCCCGGCGCGCCTACCAAGGGCCGGCCGGCCTCCCCCTCCCTCCTTTATATACGGGGGCAGGGGGCACCCTAGAACACACCAAGTTCTCTCTTAATCGTGTGCGGTGCCCCCCTCCACAGTTACACACCTCGGTCATATCGTCGTAGCGCTTAGGTGAAGCCCTGCGCCGGTAACTTCATCAACATCGTCGCCACGCCGTCGTGCTGACGGAAATCTCCCTCGACCTCAACTGTATCAAGAGTTCGTGGGACGTCATCGAGCTGAACGTGTGCTGAACACGGAGGTGCCGTACGTTCGGTGCTTGGATCGGTCGGATAGTGAAGACGTTCAACTACATCAACCGCATTACTAAATGCTTCCGCTTTCGGTCTACGAGGGTACGTGGACACACTCTCCCCTCTCATTGCTATGCATCTCCTAGATAGATCTTGCATGAGCGTAGAATTTTTTTGAAATTGCATGCTACGTTCCCCAACAGTGGTATCAGAGCCAGGTCTATGCGTAGATGATATGCACGAGTAGAACACAAAGAGTTGTGGGCGATAATAGTCATACTGCTTACCACCAACGTCTTACTTTGATTCGGCGGCATTGTTGGATGAAGCGGCCCGGACCGACATTACATGATCGCGTTCATGAGACTGGTTCTACCGACGTGCTTTGCACACAGGTGGCTGGCGGGTGTCTGTTTCTCCAACTTTAGTTGAATCGAGTTTGACTACGGCCGGTCCTTGTTGAAGGTTAAAACACCACACTGGACGAAAAATCGTTGTGGTTTTGATGCGTAGGTAAGAACGGTTCTTACTAGAAGCCCGTAGCAGCCACGTAAAACTTGCAACAACAAAGTAGAACACGTCTAACTTGTTTTTGCAGGGTATGTTGTGATATGATATGGTCAAGACATGATGTGATACACGTTATTGTATGAGATGATCATGTTTTGTAAAAGTTATCGGCAACTGGCAGGAGCCTTATGGTTGTTGCTTTATTGTATGAAATGCAATCGCCATGTAATTGCTTTACTTTATCACTATGCGTTAGCGATAGTTGTAGAAGCAATAGTTGGCGAGGCGACAACAACACTACGATGGAGATCAAGATGTCAAGCCGGTGACGATGGAAATCATGACGGTGCTTTGGAGATGGAGATCAAAGGCACAAGATGATGATGGCCATATCACGTCACATATTTTGATTGCATGTGATGTTTATCTATTATGCATCTTATTTTGCTTAGTACGGCGGTAGCATTATAAGATGATCCCTTACTAAAAATTTCAAGGTATAAGTGTTCTCCCCGAGTATGCACCGTTGCGAAAGTTCTTCGTGCTGAGACACCACTTGATGATCGGGTGTGATAAGCTCTACGTTCAAATACAACGGGTGCAAGCCAGTTTTGCACATGCGGAATACTCGGGTTAAACTTGACGAGCCTAGCATATACAGATATGGCCTCGGAACACTGGAGACCGAAAGGTCGAACGTGAATCATATAGTAGATATGATCAACATAGAGATGTTCACCATTGAAAACTATTCCATCTCACGTGATGATCGGACATGGTTTAGTTGATTTGGATCACGTGATCATTTAGATGACTTGAGGGATGTCTATCTAAGTGGGAGTTTTTAAGTAATATGATTAATTGAACTTAATTTATCATGAACTTAGTCCTGATAGTATTTGCATATCTATGTTATAGTTCAATAGCTCGCGTGTAGCTCCCCTGTTTTATTTTTGATATGTTCCTAGAGAAAACTAAGTTGAAAGATGATAGTAGCAATGATGCGGACTGGGTCCATGATCTGAGGATTATCCTCGTTGCTGCACAGAAGAATTATGTCCTTGATGTACCGCTAGGTGACAGACCTATTGCAGGAGCAGATGCAGACGTTATGAACATTTGAAAAGCTTGGTATGATGACTACTTGATAGTTTAGTGCACCATGCTTTACGGCTTAGAACCGGGACTTCAAAAACGTTTTGAACGCCACGGAGCATATGAGATGTTCCAAGAGTTGAAATTGGTATTTTAGACTCATGCCCATGTCGTGAGGTATGAGACCTCTGACAAGTACTTTGCCTACAAGATGAAGGAGAAAAGCTCAGCTAGTGAGCATGTGCTCAGAATGTCTGGGTACTACAATCGCTTGAATCAAGTGGGAGTTAATCTTCCAGATAAGATAGTGATTGACAGAGTTCTCTAGTCACTATCACCAAGTTACTAGAACTTTGTGATGAACTATAATATGCAAGGGATGGCGAAAACGATTCCCAAGCTCTTCGCGATGATGAAATCGGCGAAGGTAGAAATCAAGAAATAGCATCAAGTGTTGATGGTTAACAATGAAGGAAATATGCCCTAGAGGCAATAATAAAGTTGTTATTTATATTTCCTTATATCATGATAAATGTTTATTATTCATGCTAGAATTGTATTAACTGGAAACTTGATACATGTGTGAATACATAGACAAAACAAAGTGTCCCTAGTATGCCTCTACTTGACTAGCTTGTTAATCAAAGATGGTTAAGTTTCCTAACCATAGACATGTGTTGTCATTTGATGAACGGGACCACATCATTAGGAGACATAAAGATTGATATATTGGAAGGCTATATTCGGATATCGGAATGGTTCCGGAGAAGCTCGGGTATTTTCCGGAGTACCGGGAGGTTACCGGACCCCCCCCGGGGAGTTGTTGGACCTTAGTGGGCCTTAGTGGAAAGAGGAGGCAGCGGCCAGGAGGTGGCGCGCGCCCCCCCAAGCCCAGTCCGAATTGGACAAGGGGTTGGGGGCGCGGCCCCCCCTCTCCTTTAGGTGGAATCCTACTAGGACTTGGAGTCGTAGTAGGACTCCCCTCTCCCGGCGCGCCTAGCAAGGGCCGGCCGGCCTCCCCCTCCCTCCTTTATATACGGGGGCAGGAGGGCACCCTAGAACAAAAACCAAGTTCTCTCTTAACCGTGTGTGGTGCCCCCCTCCATAGTTACACACCTCGGTCATATCGTCGTAGTGCTTAGGCGAAGCCCTGCGCCGGTAACTTCATCAACACCGTCGCCACGCCGTCGTGCTGACGGAACTCTCCCTCGACCTCAACTGGATCAAGAGTTCGTGGGACGTCATCGAGCTGAACGTGTGCTGAACGCAGAGGTGCCGTACGTTCGTTGCTTGGATCGGTTGGATCGCGAAGACGTTCGACTACATCAACCGCGTTAATAAACGCTTCCGCTTTCGGTCTACGAGGGTACATGGACACACTCTCCCCTCATGTTGCTATTCATCTCCTAGATAGATCTTGCGTGAGCGTAGAATTTTTTTGAAATTGCATGCTATGTTCCCCAACAAACAGGACCACTAGTTTCAAGGAAAAGGGCAAGGGAAAGAAAGGGAACTTCAAGTAGAATGGCAAGAAAGTTGCCACTCCCGTGAAGAAGCCCAAAGCTGGACCCAAGCCTGAAACTGAGTGCTTCTACTGCAAAGGAAATGGTCACTAGAAGCGGAGCTGCCCCAAATACTTGGCGGATAAGAAGGATGGCAAAGTGAACAAAGGTATATATGATATACATGTTATTGATGTGTAATTTACTAGTGTTCATAGCAACCCCTGAGTATTTGATACTGGTTCAGTTGCTAAGATTAGTAACTCGAAACAGGAGTTGCAGAATAAACAGATACTAGTTAAGGGCGAGGTGACGATGTGTGTTGGAAGTGATTCCAAGGTTGATAAGATCACCATCGCACACTCCCTTTACCTTCGGGATTAGTGTTGAACCTAAAATAAATGTTATTTGGTGTTTGCGTTAAGCATAAATATGATTGGATCATGTTTATTGCAATACGGCTATTTATTTAAATCAAAGAATAATTGTTGTTCTATTTACATGAATAAAACCTTCTATGGTCATACACCCAATGTGAATGGTTTATTGAATCTCGATCGTAGTGATACACATATTCATAATATTGATGCCAAAAGATGCAAAGTTGATAATGATAGTGCAACGTATTTGTGGCACTGCCGTTTAGGTCATATTGGTGTAAAGCGCATGAAGAAACTCCATGCAGATGGACTTTTGGAATCACTTGATTATGAATCTTTTGATGCTTGCGAACCATGCCTCATGGGCAAGATGAGTAAGACTCCGTTCTCCGGAACAATGGAGCGAGCTACTGACTTATTGAAAATAATACATACTGATGTATGCGGTCCGATGAGTGTTGAGGCTCACGGTGGGTATCGTTATTTTCTGACCTTCACAGATGATTTGAGCAGATATGGGTATATCTACTTAATGAAACACAAGTCTGAAACATTTGAAAAGTTCAAAGAATTCCAGAGTGAAGTGGAGAATCATCGTAACAAGAAAATAAAGTTTCTACGATCTGATCGCGCAGGCGAATATTTGAGTTACGAGTTTGACCTTCACTTAAAACAATGCGGACTCACGCCACCTGGAACACCACAGCGTAATGGTGTGTCCGAACATCGTAACCGTACTTTATTAGATATGGTGCGATCTATGATGTCTCTTACCGATTTACCACTATCATTTTGGGGTTATGCATTAGAGACAGCTGCATTCACGTTAAATAGGGCACCATCTAAATCCGTTGAGACGACACCGTATGAACTATGGTTTGGCAAGAAACCTAAGCTGTCGTTTCTTAAAGTTTGGGGTTGCGATGCTTATGTGAAAAAGCTTCAGCCTGATAAGCTTGAACCCAAATTGGAGAAGTTCGTCTTCATAGGATACCCAAAAGAAACTGTTGTGTACACCTTCTATCACAGATCCGAAGGCAAGATATTTGTTGCTAAGAATGGATCCTTTCTAGAGAAGGAGTTTCTCTCGAAAGAAGTGAGTGGGAGGAAAGTAGACCTTGATGAGGTAATTGTACCTTCTCTTGAAATTGGAAAGTAGTTCATCATAGAAATCAGTTCCAGTGATGCCTACACCAATTAGTGAGGAAGCTAATGATGATGATCATGAAGCTTCAGATCAAGTTACTACAAAACCTCGTAGGTCAACCAGAGTACATTCCGCACCAGAGTGGTACGGTAATCCTGTTCTGGAAGTCATGTTGCTAGACCATGACGAACCTACAAACTATGAGGAAGCGATGATGAGCCCAGATTCCGCGAAATGGCTTGAGGCCATGAAATCTGAGATGGGATCCATGTATGAGAACAAAGTGTGGACTTTGGTTGACTTGCCCGATGATCGGCATGCCATAGAGAATAAATGGATCTTCAAGAAGAAGACTGACGCTGACGGTAATGTTACTGTCTACAAAGCTCGACTTGTTGCGAAAGGTTTTCGACAAGTTCAAGGAGTTGACTACGATGAGACCTTCTCACCCGTAGCGATGCTTAAGTCTGTCCGAATCATGTTAGCAATTGCCTCATTTTATGATTATGAAATCTGGCAAATGGATGTCAAAACTGCATTCCTTAATGGATTTCTCAAAGAAGAGTTGTATATGATGCAACCAGAAGGTTTTGTCAATCCTAAAGGTGCTAACAAAGTGTGCAAGCTCCAGCAATCCATCTATGGACTGGTGCAAGCATCTCGGAGTTGGAATATATGCTTTGATGAGTTGATCAAAGCATATAGTTTTATACAGACTTGCGGTGAAGCCTGTATTTACAAGAAAGTGAGTGGGAGCACTACAGCCTTTCTGATAAGTATATGTGAATGACATATTGTTGATCGGAAATGATGTAGAATTTTCTGAAAAGCATAAAGGAGTGTTTGAAAGGAGTTTTTCAAAGAAAGACCTCGGTGAAGCTGCTTACATATTGGGCATCAAGATCTATAGAGATAGATCAAGATGCTTGATAATGTAACATCCCCAGATGTTAACCCTGTCTTCAAGTTAATTAATATGCCATGTCCTCAAATTTCACTAAGTCAAAATGCCATTTGTCCAAAATAAAACCCAAACTCAAAATTCAACATGCAAGTCAAATAATTATTTCATCAAACATCAAAACTAAAATGTTCATAGTGTTTCAAATATTCTTAAAGCCATTATAAAAATATCATCAACATTGTTTGAATTCCTGAAATGACCTTAGCATCCAATAACAGTAGCAAATCAGCCTATTTAATGCCTTTCCCATTTAAACAAAATCCAAACAAATTCAAGTGGTCCCCAAACTTTTTGTGCAGCATCATAATATTGCGCTTTAATTGTGAGCCAAATTTCATAAACAACTAAAATCATTTACTGGTCTAAATTAATACAAAACAGAGAGTAGAAAGAAAACAGAAAAGAAAACTGGGCAGAGCCTTACCTGGCGCTCACCTGAGGCCCAACACGACCCAGCCCATCTGCAAAGCGTTCACCACCTGCCCCGCCGCCGTGTCGCCATCTCCATGGATGCGCTCGCCTCCCTCCGGCCAGTGGCCGCCACGGCGACAGAGCAGCTGGGTGGAGGGGATAAGGGCAACCCCGTGCCCCTCCCCTGGACGCCTCGCCTCACTTCTTCCTCTCTCCCTCGCGCTTGGTTCCTCCTCCCCCTCTATGGCCGGGCGTCTACGCCACCGCATCGCTGCTCCGTCGTGGCCACAGGCGTCCCCGAGCCCGGTGACCCTGTCCGGGAGATGCGTCTGCCTCGACTACCTCATCCGCACTGCCTCGCTCGAGTCGGGCGTCACCGTAGCCACGGATCGAGCCGCCTCCTGCTTTGGCATCTCCGGCGATCACCGGCGATTACGGCCTCCCCCTGCTGCTACTAAGCTTCCACGGGCCCTCATGAGCCGCACGGTGAGCTCCGCGTCCCCTCCCTCTTCCCTGTTGCTCCATTTCGAGCTGGCTAGCCGCCGCTGCTACTGCCGAGCTCTGGCTGCCGCCATTGCCGGCAAACTCCTCGCTCCCGTGCCGTTTTGCTCAGACGCGTGGCCCCGACGAGTTCCTGGGGTTCCATAGAGCTCGCCTGCGTAGCTAGTTAGCCCGAACACGCCGCGTAGCAGCGTTCCTAAGGAGGCCCGAACTCCGGCCGCCGCATCGAGCTCGTTTCCGGCGAGCTCCGACCAACTCAGCCGGCGAGGTTGCCGCCGTTGGATGCGGCGCCCTTAACTCTTTCGAACGCGACCGAGAACGTCCATTTTGGTGTACTGTGGCGGAAACCCGAATGTCGCCGGCGTCCGGCCGTCGCGCGTGAGTTCGCCGGAGCTCCTCCGGCGACGCTGCTGACTGGGCACGCGTGGGGCCCGCCCAGAGAGACTGCCAGTGGGCCACTGGACTGACTTTGACCCAGTTGACCGCGGTCAACTGCGGTCACTGTTCACCCCAGCCGCTGACTAGTGGGTCCCGCTGACTTAATTAGCATTAACCACTTAATTAGAATTCTGTTAAATAAATACTGACGCTGACAGTAGGCCCCACCCGAAGCTTAATTAGCTTAACTCATTAGTTTAGCCTCTGAGTCAATGACAGGTGGGTCCCACTGGACCCACATGTCAGGTTTGACCCAGGTCAGCGAGGCTGTTGACTGCTGACATCACAGTGACATCATGCTGACATCATAAACCTTTTCTGATAATTTTTTTTCTAGAAAATAGTTAAAACTTTGAAAATTCATAACTTTTAAACCGTAGCTCAGATTGAAAGACTTAAAACATGAAATTTGCTTAGAATGACGAGATGAATCTGATCATGTTTTCCGTTCCTTTGTCGGAACCCCCTACGTAGGGGAACCTGTAACTTTTAGCCTGATTCCGGTATATGAATAGTGCACACTCGTCGGTTAATAAATCCTACGTTAATCCTAAAATAACTAAAATGACCTAGATGCATCTTTAGGCAACCCTGCACTGCATCTTAGGCATAGCATGCTCTGTATTGCATTGTTTGCTGTGTATTCATCTGTTTCCTCCCCCTCTTCTCTCTTGATAGACCCCGACACCGACATAGTCCCGGAGACCGACGCAGCTCCGGAGGTCGACTACGCCCCTGACGACCAGATCTTTGACGCAGAGCTTCCAGGCAAGCACCCCCCTTTTGAACATGCCTATATCGCCTATTCTCTTCTCTCTTATGCTTGCATTAGAATTGCTACTGCTACTGTTATTCTATATCTGCTGCATAGCCTATTTATTGTAACCTGCTTTTGTTACCTTCCTGCTTATCCTAAACTGCTTAGTATAGGCTGGGTAGAGACCCATCAGAGACCCCCACTTGATCCCGACTGCCCCGCTGGATTATCAGAAGACCCGATCAACGGGATAGAAGACCAGGCCCCGGCACCGCACATCACTTCCCCCTTAGTTGCCGACAGTACTGGGTTACTATCGAGTGCCGAGGGTGATACCTCGTCAGCACTTCTGATGATAACCTTGTAGGTTAGTTAATCGGTCGTGGTAAGTGAGGGTGATTCCTCCTACACCACCCCCGATAATGACGTTGTCGTGCAACATATCAAGTGTGGACCTCGAGGGTGGTTCCTCCTTCGTTCACCTTGACGAGAACATCATGTGGAATTCCATCGAGGGTGATTCCTCAGGGTTCCCCTTGGTGTTAGACACACGGTTACTATTGTTACTATGACTTAACACTGAACCATGTTACTAAAGACGGGTCGGCCCTGAGGGGTACCCGCGCGAGCTTAATTGCGAGAGATGTCGAGTCGGGTGGACCTGGATGGTGCCCGAGAGTTGAACACGAGGCGTGGCTGGGCATTCTTAGCCCTTGCCGCAAGTCCTCGAGACGGGGCGACGGGGTCACATCGATCGTGAGTCTCTGCTCGTTACCGCGCGCTCCTAATCCACTAACGGTTTGGATATTTGATCCGAGGGGCCTCTGGCCTGATAGCACGAACCATCACGTGGGCATAGTATGGGCGTTCTGCGTCGTATACTTCAGCCGGAGCTTAATGGACGTCAGCGACTGAGCGGCGCGCGCTGAATTGGGCTGGTTACGCAACCGCGCTTGTATTAAGGGGTTGCTAGGTCTGCTTTCAGCCGCCCACGCAACATGCAGGAGTTCCCGGGGCGAAGGCCCAAGACCCTCGGGTGCATAGGTTTAGTCCGGCGTGCTGACCTCTCTGTTAAGTATTCGGTCGGGTTGCGGCATATCGTTTGGCCGAGGCCGGGCATGACCCAGTAAAGTGTGTCCGGCCAGAGTTAAGCGAGCGTGGTGGGTAACTTGGTGCACCCCTGCAGGGAAGAACTTATCTATCGATAGCCTGTCCTACGGTAATGGACACTCGGAGTTGTATCCCGATCGGTACAACTAGAACTTGAGATGAGAACTGGATAGTACGGCTCTGGGATTGCTTTCTCGCAGGGAGTCGAGAAAGGATCTCAGGTTGAGGTTGATAACACTACTACTACTTTACTTTATGCTAATCTACACTCTTCTAATGCTGCAAGACTGCTGAAGATGTTGAAGATGCTAGTCTTCGATAGGACTAGGCTTTCCCCTTCTAATTCTGGCATTTCTGCAGCCCAGTCCACATATATAGCCTCCTTTTGACAATGTTGCATATGTAGTGTAGATCCTTGCTTGCTGAGTACTTCGGATGAGTACTCACGTTTGCTTTGCTTTCTTTTTCCCCATACCCTTTTGATGCCACAAGACGACGGAGCCCCTGAGCCAGATGCCCCAGTCGACGACCACTACTACTACCTGTCCGGCGAGTACTACTACTACGAGGAGTCGACTGACGACCAGGAGTAGGATCGGAGGGTCCAGGGCAGGAGGCCTACGCCTTTCGATCGTAGTATTTTGTTTTACCCCGCCTTCTAAAGGCTTATCTCTCTTTCCGTAATATATCTGTACCCAGATATCTGATGCTTCCGCTGATGCTTGTATGCCATCAAGCTATGTATTCGAGCCCTCGAGGCCCTGGCTTGTAATATAAAGCTTGTATGACTTTATTTATGTTTTAGAGTTGTGTTGTGATATCTTCAAGTGTGTCCTTAGGCTTGATCATGTGCATTTGCGTGTATAGTTAGTGCACGATTAAGCCGGGGTCGTCACAGGTTGGTATCAGAGCCGACTGCCTCTAGGAATCCCCTTTCCAACTCCTTGGCCAAAGTTGAGTCTAGTGGTCCAAAACTGTTTTACTAACTTGGCTGTGTGGCTTACGGGCCCACGTCGCCAACTGGGTGGTATTAGGATCTTTTATTCCTCATTTATACTCTGGGACTCTGATCTCTCTTCTATTCGGGTTAAATAATTTTGCTAACTCTGGCATTAGGATCTCGTAACCACTTCCTCCCAGAGAGCCCTTTCACCTCAGATGCTCGCCTGCTTCATCAGAAGACTCCGAAGACACTCCTCAAAGTTCCCGAGACCCTTGTGCCCACTATCTTTGCAATTCTGGACCACCGTTAAATCCCCGAGGATAACATCCTTTTCGTTGCACCCTCATCCCCAGTTGCTCCTGTTGTTACAAGTTACCCCTAATACTCTCCGCTATCCTGAGCATCCTTTGTGCCTACTGCTTTGCAGCTGCTTTCGCACTGCGAGTAATTCTTCATACTTGCGGGGAACCGTTTATCCCCAGTTGTTCTTGAGCTTCCTAAAATATTTCATAATGCTATCCGATCTTCCGACAATCTCCTGCAGCCTACTGCTTTTGAGATTCTTCTTACCTACTTTCTTTATGGTTAATTCCATACGTTTAGTAATCTTCGTTGACATTCCTCGTCATTTGCCGTTCTGAGTCCCTTGATTCAATCTGCTGTGAACACTTTCTATCATTCGTCGATTCCTAGAATTCGTCCTTCCGGCTCAGACATCATTCCAGACATGAGCTGGTCCTTCCCCGTTGCCATTGCCTTTGGCACTGCAGCATTCTCTACTTCTTGCCGTCTGTATATCCGCCCTGCTTGCATGGCACGGAGAGGTAGTGCGTTACTTCTCCTTATTAACTTGGGACTGACTACTGTCCAGGACATGTCACGTAACCATGGGTGGAGATCTCTGCAAGACGTGACGCTAAAGTTTTCCATCTAGTTCTATTCAACCTACTCGTCTTTTGATCAGAGCTTTTGCTTCCAATCCTTCGTTTCTGAGCCATAACCCCTTTGTACTTAAACGTCGGATTATTCCGATGTTTCTATAATCTGATGCCGTTACATTCTTTCTTCTTCTGGTTGAGTACCCTTACTCACATCAGATCCCTTGTGGACCGCCAAATCCCTATTGGATTATACCCGACACTGTCCCTCGTATTCAATAACCTTGTGAATTCTTCCCTGATACAAATACATTCGGTAAATTGTATCATCTGCTTTGACTTTGCTTTCGAACTCGCATCCCTTGCCTTGGTTGATGGTTGTATGGATTATTAAGATTTTCCCGATGGGTTGAATCTATTCTTCTGCCATCAGCGAGAACCCAGAAACTTCTACGAGTCATACTCTTCTGGTGTTTCACCAGATAAATTTTCAACTCTACAACTTCTTCAAAGACGAGAAGTGAATGAAAGGTTATGCATTGAAGAAGTGGGAGTCGACCTTGAACCTTTGTGTTCATGCCCATGGACCCGATGTAGAACTTATCATGGAAGCTGCTCGTAAAGAATAATTATTTCCTTGGTACAAGCTCATCTTGTATCTATGAATTGATCCTTTGCAATCGTGGTTTCGACCATGATTGTTCTTCTTTGATACCATTTCGCGGACAAGCTAAAGCACTTGTCTTCTGCAAATCAATATACCTGTCCAATCTCTATACCGAACTACCTCGAGCATTACTCCCCCTACTATCTCGAGGATATCATCCTATTGTACTACGTCCTATGAATTTTTCCAATGGAGTGATACCTTTCCCTGACATAGTCACTCCATGGGTTCTGGGTTGTCTTCAACCAGGACCACCGAACAATGAATCGATTCCGCTCGGTGATTCAGCACTCCTAGTACTTTGTTGCTGGGGAGTTGGATACTCCATCACATCATTCCTAGCCTGATCGGCTATATCCCTATAGTGCTAACTTTTAACTGTGCTACCTGGCCTTCCTCCCGGAGCACAGACGATGAGTTAAGCCTACGACGATCTTCCTCATCTTGTCATATCGCCTCAAACAACAAGCTTGATATCGAGCTTGTGTCAAATCCGTGGATTCTCATAGCCTTTCACTTCATCCTTCCTTTTGGTTGATGTCGTCGCTGCTCGATGGCATCTTCATCGAGTCTCTCGACAAAATTTGTCGTGATCACCATCAACACTTTGGCTTCTTCAGAGATATCAATTGAATTCATGGCTAGAAATACCATCCCTGCTCTCGGTGATTTGTGATATCATCGATGACATCCTTGACTTTCTGCCAACATAGACCTGAGTGTGTTTGGTTATTCCTTACGCTCCGAGATAATCTTGGAAGTGTTCCTTTGTATCTCTTGTGATCTTCAGATCCAACTCTTACACAAAACACCATGTTATTGCTACCTCGAAGCATGACTATGGCACTCCAAATATCGATGAGAACAGTGGAAGTGCAATGCTACATATTCCTGGTTCAAATTACCCAAACACCGACGTTCGGTTAAACATCATGGATTTTCCCTCGCCCCTTCAATTAAGTGCTTTTGAACCTGCTGTCCTGTCATGTATATCATGCTCCACCTTTCGTTCGGAAGGATATACTCCTAATTCTTGTGAATAAACACATTTTCCTTTCCATTGTTTTGTTTAACCTTTCTTGTGATCTTTACGATGTAAGCAGAAATAATTCCCTGTTTATAAAACACCCCGGTCTACAACTCCGCCAGTGAGACCCTGTTACTATTGTCGATGACATTCCGGTAACCACCGATGGACGAGAACTTTGCCTATTGGTCTGCCTCATTCAACGAGCAGGAAAATGGTTCTCTTCGTCCCTCGCCCTTGGTACCGATGTTGCCGCCGACATAACTGATAGACCATCCTCTGACATACATTGTTGTCGTGACCGGTAAGATGACACCGTTCTCCCTACTCTCGATACCCCTCCACAGCTCCACAGGATCGGAACCTGACTCTCCAGTAACATCTTTGATTCTGAAGCATCCTTTGCCCTTGACTTTGAGTGTTATCCCGAGCCACTCTCCGAGAGATGATCTACCCCCGATGCTCTGAACCCCCTTCTCACACTCTGTTCGGGTACCAAACATTTGTACATTCGCCTGAAACTTCCTATTGTACCTTCTTACTTTGCTCTCAATGTTTTATTAAGTTTCAACTCGAGAGATACTTCCACCACATTCCCTAAATTACCTGCCAGATAATCGACCTTACAAAGATCAGTTCTCCTGAAGTTACCCTTTTTCTTCCCCACTTAAATCTCGGGACGAGATTTCTTGTAGTGGAGGAGATTTGTAACATCCCCAGATGTTAACCCTGTCTTCAAGTTAATTAATATGCCATGTCATCAAATTTCACTAAGTCAAAATGCCATTTGTCCAAAATAAAACCCAAACTCAAAATTCAACATGCAAGTCAAATAATTATTTCACCAAACATCAAAACTAAAATGTTCATAGTGTTTCAAATATTCTTAAAGCCATTATAAAAATATCATCAACATTATTTGAATTCCTGAAATGACCTTAGGATCCAATAACAGTAGCAAATCAGCCTATTTAATCCCTTTCCCATTTAAACAAAATCCAAACAAATTCAAGTGGTCCCCAAACTTTTTGTGCAACATCATAATATTGCGCATTAATTGTGAGCCAAATTTCATAAACAACTAAAATCATTTACTGGTCTAAATTAATACAAAACAGAGAGTAGAAAGAAAACAGAAAAGAAAACTGGGCAGAGCCTTACCTGAGGCCCAACACGACCCAGCCCATCTCCACAACGTTCACCACCTGCCCCGCCGCCGTGTCGCCATCTCCATGGACGTGCTCGCCTCGCTCCGGCCACTGGCCGCCACGGCGTCAGAGCAGCTGGGTGGAGGGTATAAGGGCAACCCCGTGCCCCTCCCCTGGACGCCTCGCCTCACTTCTTCCTCTCTCCCTCGCGCTTGGTTCCTCCTCCCCCTCTATGGCCGAGTGTCTACGCCGCCGCACCGCTGCTCCGTCGTGGCCACAGGCGTCCTCGAGCCCGGTGACCCTGTCCGGGAGATGCGTCTGCCTCGACTACCTCATCTGCACTGCCTCGCTCGAGTCGGGCGTCACCGTAGCCACGGATCGAGCCGCCTCCTGCTTTGGCCTCTCCGGCGATCACCGGCGATTACGGCCTCCCCCTGCTGCTACTAAGCTTCCACGGGCCCTCATGAGCCGCATGGTGAGCTCCGCGTCCCCTCCCTCTTCTCTGTTGCTCCGTTTCGAGCTGGCTAGCCACCGCTGCTACTGCCGAGCTCTGGCTGCCGCCATTGCCGGCAAACTCCTCGCTCCCGTGCTGTTTTGCTCAGACGCGTGGCCCCGACGAGTTCCTGGGGTTCCGTAGAGCTCGCCTGCGTAGCTAGTTAGCCCGAACACGCCGCGTAGCCGCGTTCCTAAGGAGGCCCGAACTCCGGCCGCCGCATCGAGCTCGTTTCCGGCGAGCTCCGACCAACTCAGCCCGTGAGGTTGCCGCCGTTGGATGCGGCGCCCTTAACTCTTTCGAACGCGACCGAGAACGTCCGTTTTGGTGCACTGTGGCGGAAACCCGAACGTCGCCGGCGTTCGACCGTCGCGCGTGAGCTCGTCGGAGCTCCTCCGGCGATGCTGCTGACTGGGCATGCATGGGGCCCGCCCAGAGAGACTGCCAGTGGGCCACTGGACCCACTTTGACCCAGTTAACCGCGGTCAACTACGGTCACTGTTCACCCCAGCCGCTGGCTAGTGGGCCCCGCTGACTTAATTAGCGTTAACCACTTAATTAGAATTCTGTTAAATAAATACTGACGCTGACAGTAGGCCCCACCCGAAGCTTAATTGGCTTAACTCATTAGTTTAGCCTCTGAGTCAATGACAGGTGGGTCCCGCTGGACCCACATGTCAGGTTTGACCCTGGTCAGCGAGGCGGTTGACTGCTGACGTCAGAGTGTATTCATGCTAACGTCATAAATCTTTTCTGCTAATAAAATAATTCCAGAAAATAGTTAAATCTTTGAAAATTCATAACTTTTAAACCGTAGCTCAGATTGAAAGACTTAAAACATGAAAGTTGCTCAGAACGACAAGCCGAATTTGATCGTGTCATCTGTTCCTTTGTCGAAACCCCCTACGTAGGAGAACCCGTAACTTTTAGCCCGATTCCGGTATATGAATAGTGCACACTCGCCGGTTAATAAATCCTACGTTAATCCTAAAATAACTAAAATGACCTAGATGCATCTTTAGGCAACCCTGCACTGCATCTTAGGCATAGCATGCTCTGTATTGCATTGTTTGCTGTGTATTCATCTGTTTCCTCCCCCTCTTCTCTCTCAATAGACCCCGACACCGACGTAGTCCCGGAGACCGACGCAGCTCCGGAGGTCGACTACGCCCCTGACGACCAGATCTTTGACGCAGAGCTTCCAGGCAAGCACCCCCCTTTTGAACATGCCTATATCGCCTATTCTCTTCTCTCTTATGCTTGCATTAGAATTGCTGCTGCTACTGTTATCCTATATCTGCTGCATAGCCTGTTTATTGTAACCTGCTTTTGTTACCTTCCTGCTTATCCTAAACTGCTTAGTATAGGCTGGGTAGAGACCCATCAGAGACCCCCACTTGATCCCGACTGCCCCGCTGGATTATCAGAAGACCCGATCAACGGGATTGAAGACCAGGCCCCGGCACCGCACATCACTTCCCCCTTAGTTGCCGACAGTACTGGGTTACTATCGAGTGCCGAGGGTGATACCTCGTCAGCACTTCTGATGATAACCTTGTAGGTTAGTTAATCGGTTGTGGTAAGTGAGGTTGATTCCTCCTACACCACCCCCGATAACGACGTCGTCGTGCAACATATCAAGTGTGGACCTGGAGGGTGGTTCCTCCTTCGTTCACCTTGACGAGAACATCAGGTGGAATTCCATCGAGGGTGATTCCTCAGGGTTCCCCTTGGTGTTAGACACACGGTTACTATTGTTACTATGACTTAACACCGAACCATGTTACTAAAGACGGGTCGGCCCTGAGGGGTACCCGCGCGAGCTTAATTGCGAGAGATGTGGAGTCGGGTGGACCTGGATGGTGCCCGAGAGTTGAACACGAGGCGTGGCTGGGCATTCTTAGCCCTTGCGGCAAGTCCTTGAGACGGGGCGATGGGGTCACATCGATCATGAGTCTCTGCTCGTTACCGCGCGCTCCTAATCCACTAACGGTTTGGATATTTGATCCGAGGGGCCTCTGGCCTGATAGCACTAACCATCACGTGGGCATAGTATGGGCGTTCTGCGTCGTATACTTCAGCCGAAGCTTAATAGACGTCAGCGACTGAGCGGCGTGCTCTGAATTGGACTGGTTACGCAACCTCGCTTGTATTAAGGGGTTGCTAGGTCTGCTTTCAGCCGCCCATGCAACATGCAGGAGTTCCCGGGGCGAAGGCCCAAGCCCCCCGGGTGCATAGGTTTAGTCTGGCGTGCTGACCTCTCTGTTAAGTATTCGGTCGGGTTGCGGCGTATCGTTTGGCCGAGGCCGGGCATGACCCAGTAAAGTGTGTCCGACCAAAGTTAAGCGAGTGTGGTGGGTAACTTGGTGCACCCCTGCAGGGAAGAACTTATCTATCGATAGCCTGTCCTACGGTAATGGACACTTGGAGTTGTATCCCGATCGGTACAACTAGAACTTGAGATGAGAACTGGATAGTACGGCTCCGGGATTGCTTTCTCGCAGGGAGTTGAGAAAGGATCTCAGGCTGAGGTTGATAACACTACTACTACTTTACTTTATGCTAATCTGCACTCTTCTAATGCTGCAAGACTGCTGAAGATGTTGAAGATGCTAGTCTTCGATAGGACTAGGCTTTCCCCCTCTAATTCTGGCATTTCTGCAGCCCAGTCCACATATACAGCCTCCTTTTGACAATGTTGCATATGTAGTGTAGATCCTTGCTTGCTGAGTACTTCGGATGAGTACTCACATTTGCTTTGCTTTCTTTTTCCCCATACCCTTTTGATGCCACCAGACGACGGAGCCCCTGAGCCAGATGCCCCAGTCGACGACCACTACTACTACCCGTCCGGCGAGTACTACTACTACTACGAGGAGTCGACTGACGACCAGGAGTAGGATCGGAGGGTCCAAGGCAGGAGGCCTACGCCTTTCGATCGTAGTATTTTGTTTTACCCCGCCTTCTAAAGGCTTATCTTTCTTTCTGTAATATATCTGTACCCAGATATCTGATGCTTCCGCTGACGCTTGTATGCCATCGAGCTATGTATTCGAGCCCTCGAGGCCCTGGCTTGTAATATAAAGCTTGTATGACTTTATTTATGTTTTAGAGTTGTGTTGTGATATCTTCAAGTGAGTCCTTAGGCTCGATCGTGTGCATTTGCGTGTATGGTTAGTGCACGATTAAGCCGGGGTCGTCACAGATAAGACTTTCGATGAGTACATACCTTGATAAGATTTTGAAGGAGTTCAAAATGGATCAGTCAAAGAAGAAGTTCTTGTCTGAGTTGTAAGGTATAAAGTTGAGTAAGACTCAAAGCATGACCACGGCAGAAGATAGAGAGAGAATGAAAGTCATTCCCTATGCCTCAGCCATAGGTTCTATAAAGTATGCCATGCTGTATACCAGACCTAATGTGTACCTTGCCATGAGTTTTGCAAGTGGGTACAATAGTGATCCAGGAGTAGATCACTGGACAGTGGTCAAAATTATCCTTAGGTACCTAAAGAGGACTAAGGAAATGTTTCTCGGTTATGGAGGTGACAAAGAGTTCGTCGTAAAGAGTTACGTCGATGCAAGCTTTGACACTGATCCGGATGACTCTGAATCTCAATCTGGATACATATTGAAAGTGGGAGCAATTAGCTAGAGTAGCTCCATGCAGAGCATTGTAGACATAGAAATTTGCAAAATACATACGGATCTGAATGTGGCAGACCCGTTGACTAAACTTCTCTCACAAGCAAAACATGATCACACCTTAGTACTCTTTGGGTTTTAATCACATAGCGATGTGAACTAGATTATTGACTCTAGTAAACCCTTTGGGTATTGGTCACATGGCGACGTGAACTATGGGTGTTAATCACATAGAGATGTGAACTATTGGTGTTAATCACATGGAGATGTGAACTAGATTATTGACTCTAGTGCAAGTGGGAGGCTGAAGGAAATATGCCCTAGAGGCAATAATAAAGTTGTTATTTTATATTTCCTTATATCATGATAAATGTTTATTATTCATGCTAGAATTGTATTAACCGGAAACTTGATACATGTGTGAATTCATAGACAAAACACCGTGTCCCTAGTAAGCCTCTACTAGACTAGCTCGTTAATCAAAGATGGTTAAGTTTCCTAACCATAGACATGTGTTGTCATTTGATGAACGGGATCACATCATTAGGAGAATGATGTGATGGACAAGACCCATCCGTTAGCTTAGCATAATGATCGTTAAGTTTTATTGCTAAAGCTTTCTTCATGACTTATACATATTCCTCTGACTATGAGATTATGCAACTCCCGAATACCGGAGGAACACCTTGTGGGCTATCAAACGTCACAACGTAACTGGGTGATTATAAAGATGCTCTACAGGTGTCTCCGAAGGTGTTTATTGGGTTGGCATAGATCGAGATTAGGATTTGTCACTCCGATTATCGGAGAGGTATCTCTGGGCCCTCTCGGTAATGCACATCATATGAAGCCTTGCAAGCAATGTGACTAATGAGTTAGTTGCGGGATGATGCATTACGGAACGAGTAAAGAGACTTGCCGGTAACGAGATTGAACTAGGTATGATGATACCGACGATCGAATCTCGGGCAAGTAACATACCGATGACAAAGGGAATAACGTATGTTGTTGTGCGGTTTGACCGATAAAGATCTTCGTAGAATATGTAGGAGCCAATATGAGCATCCAGGTTCCGCTATTGGTTATTGACCGAAGAAGTGTCTCGGTCATGTCTACATAGTTCTCGAACCCGTAGGGTCCGCATGCTTAACATTCGATGACGATTTCTATTATGAGTTATGTGTTTTGATGAACGAAGTTTGTTCGGAGTACCGGATGAGATCACGAACATGACGAGGAGTCTCGAAATGGTCGAGACATAAAGATTGATATATTGGAAGGCTATATTCGGATATCGGAATGGTTCCGGAGAAGTTCGGGTATTTTCCGGAGTACCGGGAGGTTACCGGAACCCCCCGGGGAGTTGTTGGGCCTTAGTTGGCCTTAGTGGAAAGAGGAGGCAGCGGCCAGGAGGTGGCGCGCGCTCCCCCAAGCCCAGTTCGAATTGGACAAGGGGTTGGGGGCGCGGCCCCCCTCTCCCTTCCTTTCCCCCTCTCCTTTAGGTGGAATCCTACTAGGACTTGGAGTCCTAGTAGGACTCCCCTCTCCCGGCGTGCCTAGCAAGGGCCGGCCAGCCTCCCCCTCCCTCCTTTATATACGGGGCCAGGGGGCACCCTAGAACACACCAAGTTCTCTCTTAACCGTGTGCGGTGCCCCCTCCATAGTTACACACCTCGATCATATCGTCGTAGCGCTTAGGCGAAGCCCTGCGCTGGTAACTTCATCAACACCGTCGCCACGCCATCGTGCTGACGGAACTCTCCCTCGACCTCAACTGGATCAAGAGTTCGTGGGACGTCATCGAGCTGAACGTGTGCTGAACACGGAGGTGCCGTCCGTTCGATGCTTGGATCGGTCGGATCGTGAAGACGTTCGACTACATCAACCGCGTTACTAAACGCTTCCGCTTTCGGTCTACGAGGGTACGTGGACACACTCTCCCCTCTCGTTGCTATGCATCTCCAAGATAGATCTTGCGTGAGCGTAGAATTTTTTTGAAATTGCATGCTACGTTCCCCAACACCTCCCACTCCCTCTCTCCACCCTTTTCCTCCTGGCCCCACCCACATGCGCCCTCTCTCTTTTTCTTTTCTCCCTCTCTCTCCCACGCACGCCTGCTCCTCTCGCCGCGCGCCTGCCTCCGCGCTCGCCGCCCCGCGCGTCAAGCCGCTGCTCGCCGCCCCGCGCGTCAAGACGTCGCTCGCCGCCCCGCGCCCCGCTCGAAGAGGTCGCCGACGAGGCCAGAGCAGCCCCAGCCGCCCTGCAGCCAGAGGAGCAGCGGCATCGACATCGCGTCCTCCCCCTCCCTTTGGACCTCGCTCGCTCCCGCGTGGCGAGGCGGAGGGGACTCGCCGGGAACCTCCTCATCGCGCGGCCACACCGCCAGCCGCGGCATCGACGTCGCGTCCTCCTCCTCGCCGCCGCACACCAGGGGTCTCCCATCGCAGTCGGCCGCGGCCTCCTCCTCGCCGCCGCACGCCAGGGTGCGCGCCTCCGTGGCCTCCTCTCGCCCTCCTCGCCGGTGACGCCCAAGACCAGGTCCTCCCTCCGCGGCCTCCGTGTCCACCGTCGCCGACCTGAGGAGCCTCGCCGCCTTGAGCCTCGACTCGCTCAAGCGCCGCCTCGACGCGCTCCACGGCGACTCCGCCCGCGACCACTGCTCCTGGGGGGCGCAATGAGTGAAAAAATTTGCCCCCCAAGGCCAAAATTTTCACCGGCAGCCCCCCAAGCGGCCAAAAAAATGCCTCCTGGGGGGGGGGGCAACGGCTGGAGATGCTCTCACTATTGATCTCCTTTTGCACAGTGATGATCAACGAAGCCTAGATCTCCTTCACACAACGACATAGTTATAGGGGTGCTGTCGCGGGAAGATGAGACAAAGAAGGAAAAGGAGGCAACTTTGGGGTTAAGGAAGAGAACACGACCGGGTGAGTATGAGAAAAGAGGAATGGATCACGGTTAGAGCTACAACCATGTCGTAAGATACATGGGTTTTAGCATATAATCACTAACAAATCTAGTAAAGAGTTGTATGCATTGTGTAGCTAATCACATGTGAAACTTTCAAGGATCGCCTAGACATCTACGATAATAGAGCGGACACTTCTTATGAAGAGCCATCCGCGGTTATTACACCTACATAGATGGCTCTGGGTGGTAAGTGGTATCCTTCCACTAGTAGAAAATAGGGCTTTGGTTGAGGCCTGGGTAAGGGAATTAATCCCGGTTCACTCAGGAACCGGGACCAAAGGGGGCATCAGTCCCGGTTCGTGAGGCCAGGGCACCGGCCGGGCCTCGGGGGCCATTGGTCCCGGTTCGTCTGACCCCTTTGGTCCCGGTTCCAGACACGAACCGGGACCAATGGGCCTCGCTCCTGGCCCACAACCTTTAGTCCCGGTTGGTGGCTGGAACCGGGACCAAATGTTGTCCTTTAGTCCCGGTTCTAGCCACCAACCGGGACTAAAGAGATCACTATATATACCCCCGCCCCTGCTCGCGAGCAGAGCCATCGCTTTGTTTTTTTGGCCGGCCGTGGGAGAGCTTTGTGGTGCTCTAGCTCACCTCCTTTGCACATGAGGTGTTCGATGAAATGCCCGAGCCACACTTAAGCTTTCTCCTCTCGAAGCTCCTTGTCCAATCTCCATTTTCCTCAAGATTTGTCTAGGTTTGGCGGTCCGTCCTGTCCCGTCCCCGTCCTCACCGTCGTCGATCGCTCGCGCCAATCTTGTCGCCGGCACCACCGTGGTGAGCCTCTTGTTCTTATCTTCTTTCTAAAAGACAAAAAATTCTTACTTGTATGATTTAGATAGATACTTGTATAATTTTCTTACTTTTATTATTATTTGTTATTATATAGTGCGATGGTTTTGGTATCCGCCTCCGTCGGCCCTCGTCCTGTCTATGATTCGGATGTGGTATATATTATCTTTTATAACTATTTGTTTCATTTAGTGTTTATGACAATTATGCCGACCAACGTGACATAGATGTTTTTATCTAGGAGGTATGTGAACCAGAAATTCCAACCGACCCTATTGTCGAGATGTTAAATTTAGTTGAAAAAGAAAACAATTACTTGAAGAAAAAATTGAAAAGAATTGAGGAGGAGAAGATGAGATTGGAGTTGCATGTTGCGGATGTCGTTGATGATCACAAGATCAAGATGGATGCAATGCGCTTGAAGATTAGAAAGATTAGAAAATATGCCATTCATACTGAGGCTTGGTATCATTATGCCGTTGGATCAATTGTTACCTTAGTTGCGATTATGATCACATTTGTTGTTGCATTGAAATGTTTTACATAGTTTCAATGTATGGTTTAATTAGATGTTCTGGAGAGCTATATATTGTTCAATGAGAACTATGTATGAACTTTATGTATTTATTTTTTCAGTAATAACATTTGATCACTACTGTACTTTGGTTTTAATGGGATGATGAACTTCTATTAATTTGGTCACTTATCTATTCATGATGTTCTGTAATGGTTTTTGACATACTTAATTATATATAATGCACGCAGATGAACCGGCAATGGATGTACGGTAACAGACGCACCTTCGAGTACATTAAGGGCGTGCATAATTTTCTCGAAGTGGCTGAGGCAAACAAGCAGAATGGTTTTATGTGTTGTCCATGCCCTATATGTGGAAATATGAAGTCTTACTCTGACCGGAAAATCCTTCACACCCACCTGCTTATGAAGGGTTTCATGCCACACTATATTGTTTAGACCAAGCACGGAGAAAGAGGGGTTATGATGGAAGACAATGAAGAAGAAGATGATGATGACAACTATGTGCCCCCTGAATACGGTGATGCTGCAACGGGGGAAGCTGAAGATCAAGAGGAACCAGACGATGTGCCCGATGATGATCTTCGCCGAGTCATTGTTGATGCAAAGAGACAATGCGAAAGTGAAAAGGAGAAGTTCAAGTTCGATCGCATGTTAAAGGATCACAAAAAAGGGTTGTACCCCAATTGTGAAGATGGCAACACAAAGCTCGGTACCACACTGGAATTGCTGCAATGGAAGGCAGACAATGGTGTATCTGACAACGGATTTGAGAAGCTACTGAAAATATTGAAGAAGAAGCTTCCAAAGGATAACGAATTGCCCGACAATACATACGGAGCAAAGAAGGTTCTATGCCCTCTAGGATTGGAGGTGCAGAAGATACATGCATGCCCTAATGACTGCATCCTCTACCGCGGAGCGTACATGGATTTGAACGCATGCCCGGTATGCGGTGCATTGCGGTATAAGATCAGACGAGATGACCCTGGTGATGTTGACGGCGAGCACCCCAGGAAGAGGGTTCCTGCCAAGGTGATGTGGTATGCTCCTATAATACCACGGTTGAAACGTCTGTTCAGAAACAAAGAGCATGCCAAGTTGATGCGATGGCACAAAGAGGACCGTAAGAAAGACGGGAAGTTGAGAGCACCCACTGACGGGTCGCAGTGGAGAAAAATCGAGAGAAAGTGGGGGGACTTTGCAGGTGACGTAAGGAATGTATGGTTTGGTTTAAGCGCGGATGGCATTAATCCTTTTGGGGAGCAGAGTAGCAATCATAGCACCTGGCCCATGACTCTATGTATCTATAACCTTCCTCCTTGGCTGTGCATGATGCAGAAGTTCATTATGATGCCAGTTCTCATCCAAGGCCCTAAGCAACCCGGCAACGACATTGATGTGTACCTAAGGCTATTAGTTGAAGAACTTTTACAGCTGTGGAATGGAAAAGGTGTACGTGTGTGGGATGAGCACGACCGGCAGGAATTTGACCTACATGCGTTACTGTTTGTAACCATTAATGATTGGCCTGCTCTCAGTAACCTTTCAGGACAGACAAACAAGGGATACCACGCATGCACACACTGTTTAGATGACACCGAAAGTATATATTTGGACAAATGCAGGAAGAATGTGTACCTGGGGCATCGTCGATTTCTTCCGACCAACCATCAATGTCAAAAGAAAGGCAAGCATTTCAAAGGCGAGGCAGATCACCGGAACAAGCCCGCCGTCCGTACTGGTGATCACATACTTGCTATGGTTAATGATTTACATGTAATCTTTGGAAAGGGTCCCGGCGGACTATCTGTTCGGAATGACGCTGAGGGACGCGCACCCATGTGGAAGAAGAAATCTATATTTTGGAACCTACCCTATTGGAAAGACCTAGAGGTCCGCTCTGCAATCGACGTGATGCACGTGACGAAGAATCTTTGCGTGAACCTGCTAGGCTTCTTGGGCGTATATGGGAAGACAAAAGATACACCGAAGGCACGGGAGGACCAGCAACGTGTGCACGAAAAAGACGGCATGCCTCCAAAGCAGTATGAAGGTCCTACCAGCTACGCTCTTACCAAAGAAGAGAAGGAAATCTTCTTTGAATGCCTGCTTGGTATGAAGGTCCTGTCTGGCTTCTCGTCGAATATAAAGGGAATAATAAATATGGTAGAGAAAAAGTTTCAGAACCTAAAGTCTCATGACTGCCACGTGATTATGACGCAACTGCTTCCGGTTGCATTGAGAGGACTTCTACCGGAAAACGTTCGATTAGCCATTGTGAAGCTTTGTGCATTCCTCAATGCAATCTCTAAGAAGGTGATCGATGCAGAAATCCTACCAAGGTTAAGGAGTGATTTGGCGCAATGTCTTGTCAGTTTCGAGCTGGTGTTCCCACCATCCTTCTTCAATATCATGACGCACGTCCTAGTTCATCTAGTCGATGAGATTGCCATTCTGGGCCCTGTATTTCTACACAATATGTTCCCCTTTGAGAGGTTCATGGGAGTCTTAAAGAAATATGTTCGTAACCGTGCTAGGCCAGAAGGAAGCATCTCCACGGGCCGTCAAGCAGAGGAGATCATTGGGTTTTGTGTTAACTTCATTCCTGACCTTAAGAAGATTGGTCTCCCTCAATCGCGGTATGAGGGGAGACTGACTGGAAAAGGCACGCTAGGAGCAGACTCAATAATATGTAGGGACGGGCATTCTTGGTCTCAAGCACACTACACAGTTCTACAGAATTCTGCCTTGGTGACCCCGTATGTCAATGAACACAAGAATATTCTGCGCTCCAAACACCCGGAGCAGTGTGACGACTGGATTACATGTGAACACATCAACACTTTTGGCAGTTGGTTGCAAACACGTCTCATGGGTGACAACACTATTTCTGATGAGCTGTACTCGTTGGCCAGGGGACCATCTTCGACTGTATTGACTTACAAAGGGTACATATAAATGGGAATACATTTTACACGATCGCCCAAGATCAAAAAAGCACCAACCAAAACAGTGGTGTCCGCTTTGATGCAGCAACGAAGAGGGGAAAGGACACATATTATGGTTACATAGTGGACATATGGGAACTTGACTATGGACATGATTTTAAGGTCCCTTTGTTTCAGTGCAAATGGGTCAATCTGTCAGGAGGCGGGGTACAGGTAGACCCATAGTACGGAATGACAACAGTGGATCTGAACAATCTTGGGTACATAGACGAACCATTCGTCC